>JANRGV010000120.1:24601916-24619123 GCA_024734035.1 Alethe castanea | reverse complement strand
TCATTACCCCAAAGCATTCTTCCAGCCCTGTATTAAACATTTAGGGTATTTTAAAGGGTCCCTTCTCTGGAAAAAAAAAAAAAAAAAAACAGAAACAATAAAAACCCTGTACATTTAGAGTCAGAAAGAAACTGTAAATCATATTTTTCCACAATCCTAATAAATCAAAATCACTTAATTTTAGCAGATGTCACATCAATCATACTAATTTGAGTGCTATAGCAATAAGTGAATCAATAAAGGCCTAAGAACAGTTGGATGAACAGTTAACAAACTCTTTCCTTTTTTCCAGTAAGAGAAAAGCTCAAAAATTCACAAGATGCATTCATCTGTTGAATTTTTATGCATTAATTGTATTCCAAAAGCAAAAACCCAGGGAGGCCTTTATAGTTTTTCCTCAGGATCTACCCTGCACTGATCAGACTTTGATATAAATGAGCCATAATTAGCTAAATAGTGCATTTAAGTGTCTAAAGTGGAGGTTTGGAGTTGCTTTCTCTGACATGCAAATACGATCACAGTTCCTGCTGATGGCACTGTGGTGGACTGCCCCCAGCTGGTCACCAGGTGCCTCTTGATCACTCCTCCATCAACAGAATGGGGGAGGATATATGGAAAAAATCTCTCCTGGGTCAGGATGAGGACAGGGAGATCTCTCACGTATTAATGTCACAAGCAGAAGTCCTGACTTGGGGAAAGTAATTTAATTTATTGCCAATTACTTGTAACAGAGGAGGAGGGTATGAAATGCAACAAAACTAAAATACTCTTCCTTCCACCCTCCCTTCTTCCCAGGCTCAGCGTCACTCCTGACTCTCCTGCCTCCTCTGCCCAAGTGGTGTCTTCTTTGTCATCCATACATTTCATCAGTGTCCTTGATGAAATGGTAAATCATTGCCCTTCTAAGATATAATCAATAGATTCAGCAGCTCATGTTCCCTTAAGGTATGACTTAAAGCAGATAAATGCATTACACAACTTTACCAGAAACCTGCACAGGTCATTTTCATATTGCTGTGTGACCATGCATGTCGATTTCATAAATATAAATATTTTTCTAAAGTATAGAAATGAATACACAAAATAAAAAGTCAGATCTTGTCCTAGGCAGTGTCACCATGTGTGAATTCCCCAGCAGACTCACACTGGCTACACAAAACTTTTCTCCTCTTGAAGATATAAATGGGATTTTGGTTTCTCTTTCTTTTGGGTTTTTATTTCAGTTTAGCCCATGTGTATTCAAAGTATTTTTTAAAGATTACTCCTACAGATTTTCCCTTTAAAGATTTTCCTTCAGCTTTAATGAACAGTGTAGATACTGCTTTCTTTCACCAGGAAGGAAGGATGAAGCATCACATTGGCCCAGTCTTCTGCTCTGCTTTGCCCTTTTTGTTCTCCTATGCCTTAATTTCCCCAAATACAAACAGCAAATAATGTCCATATACATATTTGCTCCTGGAGACAATTTCTACTGAAATTTTGGCTGTGAAACTCAGCAATCCCTAAACACTCTGCCTTCTTAGAACAGTGTAGTGTAACAGCTTCAGAATTCCCCTGCAGTTAGGGGAAAGCCATAACTGAAATGAAGCCTAGTACATAACAGGCAATACTAAAACAGCTCACAATTGCTATAATTTTACATTTAACTCACTCTCAGCTTATAGAAAAAAAATCAAGCACTAGCTCCTTGTGCTGTATACCTTTGTACACCTTCCATTAGAAAATGTACAAACAGCCTTGTTATGTGAGACACAAAACACTTCCTGAAATGTCATCTCAAGCTTATTACTGGGAGAATGAGAAAGCTCTCTAATGTGATTGCTCTTTGTTCATAACAAAGGCAAAAATCACCTGTTCCTTGGAGTCTGAAATGAGTCGTGATTGGAGTTGGATGAAGTGTGGCTGTTGAATATTCACTTGCACTGGCTGTGTGTGTGTAAGGCTGTGTTAAAATGCATAAATTTAACCTGCAGTGATCATTTCTATTCATCAGATGTCGAAAATAATAGAATTATAAAACCACGTAATGGTTTGGGTTGAAAGGGACCTTAAAGCCCATCCAGTCCCCCACCTGCCATGGGCAGGGACACCTTCCACTAGCCCAGGTTGCTCCAATGTCCAACCTGGCCTTGGACACTTCCAGGGATCCAGAAGCAGCCACAGCTTCTCTGAGCACCCTGCGCCAGGGCCTCCCCACCCTCACAGGGAGCAATTCCTTCCCGATATCCAATCTATCCCTACTTTCTTTCGGTCTGAAGCCATTGCCCATTGTTCTGTCCCTCTAGCCCCCTCTAAAAATTCCCTCTCTAGCTTTCTTGTAGGCTCCCTTCCATTCCACACCTAAAGAGTTACCTGAAGTCAATGTTAAACTTAGACAAATCTGTAGCCCACCCTTTGTGAACAACGCATCTGCCATAGATACACACACTGGGCCACTTCAGAAATACTGGATTTTGGAGGGAGTCCAGAAGGACTTTCCTGATTGCTGCCCATGTATCTGTGAGATGTCACATTCACAGGTCCTAGAGAGAGTGCAGGGGTGGCCAAGTCCCACATAAATCTGGGGAAAACAGCTCTGGTGTAAAAATTATGCTGAAAACTGAAAGCTGTCAGTGGCTGTGAGCTCACTGACCTCATTGTGGCCTTTCAGTGCTTAAAGGGAACTCATGTAAGGAGAAGAAGGGAAGCTTTTTACAAGATAGGACAAGAGGGAACAGTTTTAAACCAAAAGAGGGGAGATTTCAATTAGATGGCAGGAGAAAATTATTCCCTGTGAAAGTGGTGAGGCCCTGGCACAGGGTGCCCAGAGAAGATGTGGCTGTCCCTGGATCCCTGGCAGTGTCCAAGGAAAGGTTGGGCATAGCTTGGAGCACCCTGGGCTAGTGGAATGTGTCCCTGCCCATGGCAGAGGGTGGCACTGGATGGGCTTAAAGGTCCCTTCCCACCCAAACCATTCCATGATTCCATAAACACCATTAAGTGTCTTATTTATCTTTCATCACTCCTTTGTTCACTTTTGTCCAATCCTGCTTTTGATGCTGTGCTGGGAATGCTGTTCAGAGGATATACTTAATGACTACTAAGTACCTAGGTCAGGGCTGCAGTTGCATGAATATGCTTGATTTTAAGCAGGATCCTTCATTTTTCTGATGTGTGCCATGGCATGAGCAGATAAACCCACATTTTTCAGAATATAAAAATACAAGAAAAGCAGACGTACTGAATACTTTAGAAGATGGAGCTCTATGAATTGTCAACAGTTCCAAAGATTTTCAGGCAAAACACAAAATCTTTGAAAATCTTTTCTTGGTCAGGTTTTGTATGTTTTTTTGTGTAATGTTCAGATGCTCCAAAAATACCTTCACAATATGGGACCTTCTAATTCAAAGCAGAAGAAATTGGTCTGTGACAATCAAAAATCCAGGGAAATACAAACCCCACTCATGGAGTCTGATTCTAGAATCATCTATCACTTCAAGCTGCTGCGGCTTCTCTTATTGGTGACATAGTTTATAATAAGCTGAAAATAAGAAGGATCAAGCAGAGTCACATGAAAATGCAGGCTAGGACAGAACTATGGATCCCTGTATCCAATGTAATTAGGGCTGCAATGTGCTAACCATGGAAATGAAGCTGGTAATAAAATAGGAATGTTATTTTCCATGACACAGTGAGCACCCTGCATACTTTAATAACCACTAACTTAATGAGTTTGGAAGCAATGAAATCCTTTACTAGTATCAGGAAAATAGCAGAATTATATTTAGCTCAGGTATATTTCTCCTCCAATGTTAATTAGGAAAAAAAAAAGGAAAACTATAGGAAAAAAAAACTTAGGCTAATTTATCTATCTCAGAAACAAAAGTCATGGCATGTTTATTCTTGAGAAAATTATAAAAAAAACTTATTAAACAAATGAGACAAACACCATACATTAAAATTTAGTGTTGTTTGTATTCTGAATGAAAGCAAGAGATTAATGAGATGTAATATAATTAGTGAGATATGGTATAACCACATAGGGCAGGTCCCTCTGTGCAGCACAGCCTGGCCAGGCTTCAGCAGTATTTTTACACTAAAAATCAATGCATCTCTACACTCATTTCTCTTCATCAGAGCGCTGCTAAAGTATCTTATTCAAAACCAGGTTTTTAAAAGGTGTCACTCTTCTTAGTTTGCTTCTTGCATTGAATTGGAAAATACCCTGCTCCCACAGCTCCATCCTGCAAGCCAGGGACATGGGGAAGGACCTGCCAGAGCCAAGTCTTTTGTACTCCCTACATTTTACAAATTGTTAAAATTCCCTTTTCTTACCAAAAAAAAAAAAAAAAAAGTGGTTAATTCTCAACCCATGGGAATAAGGAATAGAAGTAATCTAGATATTTAAGTACTGCATGAGAAAAAGCTTTCTTTTTTTATTTTTACCTTTATCAGTGTCCAAATCCTGACCTGCTGTATGTCAGCATAATACTCCATATCAGAGGAAGTTTTAACCCCAAATGTTTCAGTTTTCCAATTTCATCTTTCAATAACAAATAAGACTTTTTACAATGATTAGTGACTTTGGGGTTCGATGTTCAAAATGTAAACAAGTTTAGGAGTAAACAAGTTGCCATACAAATACAATTGAGTAATATATTCCCCTTCTCCCAGATGGAGAGCTAATGATTTTTCAGAGAGCTCTTACACATTTTCTGTTCAATTTGTTCAGAGTAAGGTTGTGCACAGTGATGTTCAGGCATGCTTTGACTTGCTTGACTTCTTTGATCCTGTTGAGCCTGGTAGTTGTGCAAAAATGAGTTACATTGCCACTTTATCCTAAAATGAAGTATAAAAGGTGTCCTTCTCAGGGAGAGGAAAACTGGATTCTAAAACTGACCCCTGTTCAACAAAATTCATACAGACAGAGGGGTATCAGCCAAGCCATCTGCATTTGGATTGCATTTTCTCCTTCTGTCCATAATAAGGAGATGTGAAAAAAATTAACCTTGAAGTTTGACCCACTTTTCTCTCACACTTGCACTCCCCCAGAAAGTACACAGGTATTTGACCTTCTCTGGCTCAGGTGCTCCATTATTCCACGGGTAGGCTGTGACAACCAGTTTTCCATGAGATGGAGTGTGCTTTGGCTCCTGTTACAGGAATCAGTTTTCAGGAGAAAATATTTCTCCAGAGAAGTGTCATGATACAATCTTGGCAGCTCATTTATTCTCAGGTGACTCCTCTTTCCAAGAGCATCTATGAATGTATTCATATACAATATTTTACCCTGAAACTGCTTGAAAAGGGTACAGAACAAAGTGCCCTGTTTTCATGCTGAAAAATATGCAGCTGAAAGAAGGTCCCTCCTTTGTTCAGCATTTCCAGCAGGTGTACATGCTGTTCTGCAATGAGACTTTTATCCATACTCTTATCACTGAGTGCATCAGAGAAAAGTAACTTTATTCATTAATTATGCTTTCATTTGCACTGATCCCAATGTGGTTGCACTGATCCCAATGTGGTTGCACTGGGCTAGGCAGTCATCATAAATTAGCTCTTGTATTACATATTGCAAAGAATGAAGATGTTTTTCACTGAGGAAGAGAGATATTGATGTTTTTAATTTAGCAAAAACAAAATGCACATACAAGTTCTTTGGTTGTTCTCTAAAGTGTGTGGCTGAGAGAAATTGTTTTTTCTAGTTGCTTTTTCTCATTTGTCCCTTTTTCAGAACTCCTATTGTATTAACTTCACAGGGCTTGCTTACTCAAGGGTCATACACTGTGAGTACAATTGAATGAATCCTGAGTAATAAAAGATGAGAGCCCCTCTGGACTTCATTTAAAGTTTGCTGCTCAAGAGGCTGGAAACTCGTTGTGGTTTTGCTCCTTCCTCAAGTATTCCCAAAAGCTCCAATCTCAATAGATCACTTGGGAGCCTGAAATGATATGTCTGTTGCCTACCAGCCTTGGAGCTGAGAAGAGGGAAATTGAGGTCTCGACCTGGACGTCCAAGTCTGTATGGAAAAGGCTACTCACCAAATGCCATCTATATTAGGATCTCTCCTGCTTATTTCAGCTTGTTGGGAAATTGCATGTTCAGTAAGTGTTGTCCTTGAAGTGTCTCCAAGACTTGCTGAACCTCAGCGTTAACCTTTCACCAGCCTGAAAATCGACCATTTATTTCTGCTCTTTGTTTTCCACCTCTTTCAGCTGGTTTCTAATCCAGGCAGACCTTCACCTCCCTCCTCAGCACTGCTTTGTTCCCACAATGTCCTTCTGGGGAGGACTTTACTGCAGAATTTTTGAAAGTCTAGACAAATCACTTTTCCCTTCAACCTCTCCTTCCCAGACATTCCCGGGATTGAAGTGGGTTGGCAGCAAGGTGGGATGTGCAGTGCTGGGTTATCAGTCAGCACAGCCAAACCATCAGCAATCTTTCAGGGGTTCAAACTGGCAAAATGTCGAATCATGGAATCATTAAGGAAAAAATATCCAAAAATACCAAGTTTAACCTTTGACAAATCCCACTGAGCCCAGTACCTTGTTTCATGAAGTGCCACATCCACTCATTTTTTGAACACCTCCAGGGATGGTGACTCCACTACTGTCCTGGGCAACCTGTTCCAGTGCTCAACCACTCCTTCAGTGAAGAAATCTTCCCCAATATCCAACCAGAACCTCCCCTAGTGAAACTTGAGAACTCTTCCCCAGGAGGAAGCAGAGCTTAGCCTGAAAGTGTAATTTGGTACCTGATGAATGACTTTTTCTCCTGGTAAAAAAATCCAAACCTGGTGGTTTGGATCAAAGAGATTATTTTTTCTGAAAAAAAGAAAAGAAGTTGGAGTGGTTTTTGTGGATCCAGTTGCACCTAAAGGTTTCTTCTTCTTGATTGTAGCATCAAACCCAGTGAAAACAAGATACTAACAGAAAACATGAGGAGTTCTCTTGGAGTGAGAGTGGAATGGATTAATGGATAAGGAACAGGGCAGTTAGGTCAGATTTGTTAAAAAATATGTTGTAACATCTTAAAATTTCCTAATAAAGAATAAAATTTTTTTAAAAAATGCAAATATTCAGCACCAAACCAGTGCTGTAGAGGAAAAGAAAAAAAACCAAACCAAATGAAATAACTACCATAAAAAACCCAACAGCAACAAAATACCAAAAAACAAGAGCTGCAACAAAAACAACAACAACAAAACAAAATAAACAAACAAAATAAATCAAAACAGAATAGAAAAGACAAAAAGAATGGGAAAAAGCATTTCTCTCCCATCTTCTGTTTTTCACTCTCAGTAAGCAGCCAAAATATTTTCCAGCATATTATGAAAATCTTTCGGGACAAGATGATGGAAATACCCTAATTTCATGTTTTCTCTTTGCTTCCCATTTTGCTATGTCTGTACAGAAATTTGGCATTTACCAGTACCAATACCAAGATAATCATGACATCAAGGGGTGCTACTGGTGTGGCCCTCAAGGTGCTGTTGGCCCTGTAAAACTTCACTGGCCAAAATATCCTTTCACTTGCCTCTGAAGATTGCAACTGTCCCTTACGTGGCTGTGAAGACTCAAACACCTTCCACAGTTCTGCTGGACATTTTTGTTGCCTTGTCCTGCTTCTTTTCCACATTCAGCAGTTTCCCATGCCCTACCCAGTAGGTTCCACCCATTGCCTGGTGAGCTCAGCTGAGGGCAGGAGCTGCTCAGCACTTACTTCTACCTGGCAATTGTGTTCAGGAACTATTTGGTGAAAAATTTGGAGGACTGCCTCAAGAACCTATTCCTGTTAAAGCTGTGAAAAAAAAAAACAAAACAAAACACCTCCTGGTTTCTCCAGTGGGATAAACTAATTACTGTGTTCTCTACATGGTTTAGTTTGGAGGAAAAAAGTTCTTATTTTCACTAGGAATGCAGATAAAACAAGTAGACGGGGAAAAAGGTCTCAATTGTGAACATTCAGTCCACATATTCTTGATCCAACATATGCATCTTTGACAGGAACAGAAGTTATTTACAGCTGTTTACAGTGTTATTTAGCCTCTAACCCAAACATTTTTGTCTGGTCAGGCTGGAGATCAGGGAAAGGCTCTTCCCCAGAGGGTGTTTGGAACTGACCAGGCTCCCCTGGGAATGGGCACGGCCCCAAGGCTGCCAGAGCTCCAGAAGTGTTTGGACAACACTCCCAGGGATGCACAGGGTGGGATTTTTGGGGTGTCTGTGCAGGGACAGGGGTTGGACTCAATGATCCCTGTGGGTCCCTTCCCACTCTGGATATTCCAAGCTTCCATGATTCAGATTTCAGCTGGTGAATATGTAAAACCCACCCCTCTGCTGGGTTACCAGTTTGGGCACAATCAGCAGGGAGCACACACTCTGCCTGCAGGACATGCAGGGCTTGAAAACAAACCCATTATTTATTGCCTGACACACAAAAGAGAGGCCAAGGACTCTGAGGCTCTTCGCTCCCCAGGTCCTGGTGCTGCCATTCGCCAGCAAAATCCTGGACAGCCTCAAGGACCTGAACTGAGCATCCAGCAGCTGCTGGTCCCCACAGGTCTCCCTGGTTTTTCCTCAGTAACCACTGATTCCCTCTTCGTGTAGGTGATTTCCCTTGAGTCCTTCAGCTACTGCCCTTCCCCACCTCACTGTGAGACCTCTCACTGCAATTTCACCTCTCTCTTCTTCCTGCAGGTTTCACTGCTCGGGCTCTCAGCTCAGCAATTTTCTCAGCGGCCTGAGCCAAGGTTAAGCACCAGAGCAGGGCTCTGTGTCCTTGTCTTTGTGTCCCTCTTGCAGGGAGGAAGTTTTGGCAGAACTCACCCAGTGAGTCACAGTTTTACTTCAGTAAGAAACACCAAGAGGAAAGGTGGACA
Organism: Alethe castanea; assembly: GCA_024734035.1. NCBI lineage: Eukaryota > Metazoa > Chordata > Aves > Passeriformes > Muscicapidae > Alethe > Alethe castanea. The sequence goes on along the minus strand of JANRGV010000120.1, from coordinate 24,610,263 downwards.
GAAGCCATATTGTTGGAGATGTCAGAATATAAATAAAAATTATAGCACTTAAATAGCCCAAGGAAATATACTTTAACTGTAAAGGCAAATGACTGAGAAAGTCAAATGAGATGCTAAATGCATGAAAATGTTTACTTGAATATTAACTAGAAAAATCTTCCCCCAGGTGACATTTTTAAAAAGCAGCTTAGTCCTAAATTATCATTACCCAGATCCAAGTTTTTTGCTCATATTATGACCATGCTGGCTCTGAAGATACTTAGTAAAAAATTTTAAATATTTAATATTGTACTGTTATTCTGAATAAGTAAAAATAAAGCAAGGCATGAGCCTTTTTAGAAGGGTTGGGATGCCAATCTAGAAACTTTGAAGCGAGAAACAAGTCCTTGTTTTTGGACTTCAAGGTCAGAGCTTTCTCTTTTCTTTAGGGAAGTTAAATCTCTGCCAAATATCCATATTTGGATACAAATGTTATCCCTTAAAGCCAATAAGCTATAGTGACAGGAAACAAAAGCACCTCAGTTTCATAACTTTTTTTAAAATCCTTCCTACGACTTTGGTTTTAATTGATAAAGGTATGTTTGCATTGAGTATGTTTTCACTGTATTTTGTATTTGTTTTCACTGCTCAAAAAGGAATTACGGAAATTTAGGAGCAGAAAAAGATCCAAACTCTTAAAGATGCCTTGTAACCAAGCTGAGACACAATATTGCAAGATAAATGACAATTTAACAGTAGCCTGCAAAAGAATAAAGTATATTTATTTTCTCTGCACAGATTAATCTCACTGAGATGGTTGGAGTGACTGATGTGCAGTGACTGGTCTGTACCCCAGGTTAAAAGAGACAGGCAAGGAAATTCTTCGCCTCGAGGAGGAGCAGGATTCATAAGGACGTTTGTTCAGGGTGGCTGAAGTTATCTATCCTGATTTCCAACCTCATCCATGCATATGAACTCCTTATTTGCAGGGATGGAGCACTCCTGAGCTTGCAGGACCTGTCCTTGAATATCTACCAGCTTTCTTGGGCCCTTCTTCCTTTCAGGGCCTTATCTTATTTTTGAACAGGTCAAAGTCTGCTATCCTGAAATGCAGGGTTCTAATCCTCCTTTGCTCTTTTTTCACTCTCCTCAAGATCCTGGAATCCTTCCAGAACTCCAAGCAGGGTGTTTGAAACCAGGAGAGAGAATAAAGAACAAGCATAACATATTCAACTTGGAAAAAACCCTCAGTAATCTCTCCTTCATAAATTATTTGAAAGGCCATTCACCAGTAGTAATTATGGGAGTTTAACATGTTGACCAATGAATATGGTTGGGAAAATCTTTTTCCAAGTAGGTTAATTTTCATTTCCTTTTTCCCCTGATCACTGAATCCCTGCTTTGGTATCAAGAGGTACTTTAGTAATGAAATCATCAGGGTTGGAAAAGCCCTCTAAAACCATCAAGGCAAATAATTCCCAGCACTGCCAAGTTCACCACTACTCCATGCCCCCAAGTGTCACACATACATGCTTTTTTAACATTTCCAGGAGCAGTAATTCCATCTCCTGAGCCCCAGTGCTGTGCTGACTCATCCTTTCTTCCTGTTGCTGTCGGATTTTTGATCTTTATTTAGAGAGGTAGTGGAGTGACTCCAACTCTGACCTGTTCTCACAAAGCATCCTCACAGTTGTACATCCTCAGTGAGTTTCCTCAGCTCCATCCCAAGCCCCACATGGAAAAACATCTTCCTTTCCTGCCTATTCCATTTGTTTGAGGAGAAAAGGGAACGGAAAAATAAAACCAGTGAAATTGTAGCCTTAAATAAATTTATAAGGTGGACATGGAAGCTGTTTATTTTTCAATCAGAAATTTGAAGCCATCATTGCACTTCCCTCACTAGGGAGGGAAAAAAACAATTGTTGGTGCTTTGAAATTCCGCCTGAATTCACCCTGGCTTTGTTTTTATGGCCCTCTGAAAAATGACTCTGAGAGAGCAGAGAAAGGGGGGTTACTTTTATGGTTTTCGATATATCCAAAGTGACATGGATGGTATGTGGCAGGACTGTGATTAGAATGAAGAGTTCGGGAGACAGGGTCATCATAAAGTATTTATAACAGCAAGTTGTATATTCTCCCTGTCAGGGAACAATGGATGGGGAAGCAGTAAAGCTGAATTAAGTTAAAAATATGAAATGCCAGTTGGTGTTGAGAGTCCTTGATGCTGCTTGAATAAACAAAAGGAAGGACAAAAGTATTTGAGAAGAAAATATCATGGTGAATTTATTCTGAATTACAAATTGCACATTTTGACCTCTATTTTTCTGGTGTTCAGATAATCACCCTCTGAGCCTTAGTTCCCACAGGCTAAAGAACTATTTTACTGAAAAAAAACAGACGTTGGGAGGGAGAAAAGTGAACACAAACTTTAAATGCTCCATGAAATATTCTTGTGCATAAAAAATTAGGAAGAGTAAATGAAAAATCATGATGGAAATGACTTAAGCATTGGAGCAAATAGCCCTGCAAGATCTTAAAATATTTTACTATTTCAAGGCTAGGCAGCTACACAGTAATTAAAAGTAAATATAGTGCATTAAATAATAATTCTGCAGCGGATTCCAGTGCTCTTTAGCTTGTAATTACTGGAACTGCAACATATGCTGTAGTATCTAAAATAATTGGGATAATGGCCTCAGTTATTCTCACCCATTTTTAAAGCTGCTCCTATGAGACAAGGAGACTTTTTTTTTTTTTTCTTTTTAAACATGCCCTGTCCGTTTTCTTTGGAATATTTCTTTAGGAAAATATTTTCTTTTTCTTAGGAGAAGAGTATTTTTTAAAACAAAAGTACAGCCAAACTTCTTTTGCTGAAGGGAATTAAGTTCTCTTTGTGTAAGAGTTTCCGCAATTTCACTCTTCTAACCCCTCTCCCTGAAATTTCAGAGGGCTTGGGCACACCAATGGGTTAAAAACATGATAAAACATGGATTTGGGAGAATGCAGAGATTATCAATTTAATTACCTTGAAATATCTATTTTAACAGCTACATTCTGACTGAAAATGTGTTGCTCATTGCTTGCTAAGGTTTGGAATAAAAGTCTTAAAGTCTGTATATCAATTGGGCATTTCAAACTTCCCAGAACAATATTGGATACAAATATTGTAATCATACAATGTTGAAACAATTCAGTTATCTCAGGATTTTCCCAAATTATCTTTTAATTGAAATTTTGATAATCAAGAATGATATGCTCCTGTTGATCACTCCTCAGTGCATTATTTTGCATATTACTTTTACTGAATATATAATATTTTCTGAATATATTTTTAACAATCCATAATTGGGAAATATGGAGTAGGTTGAAGATATTTGTAGTCTCAAAAAAGAAGTAACCCACTCTGTAGAAAAATTTTGAAGGAGAAATGAGGTAAAAGTGTTTAGTGATTTCTAATGACTATTCAAATTTCTTTCAAAATATGTAAATCAGCAACCACAAAGCAGAAATATGGTATTATATCACAAACACACTACAAGATATTATTGCATTTGCACCCCTGGTGTCACTTCTTGCAGGATAAAAATGCCAGTTTTGATTAAAAGCTCTTATCGAATACAGTTCAGGGAAAACACAGAGGGTGACAACTCCCTCCAACCTTTGCACATTGTGTTTGAGGGAGTCAGGAATAAGTGACACAGCTTCCTCCGGAGTGATTAGTGGAGGATCTGCAATTACACTGTGAATATACTCTGGGTTTAATTGCTATTATTTTATTATGCTACCAGCTACTAGATAATCTGCTTACTTGGGAAATTTGTGTGCTTTGGACAAACTGGGTATTTTAACAGCAGTAAACTCATTAATAAGGGTAAAACTGAAGTGAAATTAATTACATACTGAACTTGTCAGGGATCTCTGGTCATATTCCCTAAAATGCTTCATCTTGGGACATAATTTTTTTGTTAGAAATTGAGTCATTGAAGAAAGAAACTGCCATGGTCAAGCAGAGAAAATGCTGGAAGAGAGCACACAAGAGAAAGGTTTTATTCTTTATACTGTCACCAAGTGAATAAATTATCCTTAATTTTATCTTCCTGTCCTTTTTGTCTCTTAGATCTGTCCACTCTTCTCTTGTCTATTTAGACTCTTTGGAGCGGGAGTACCTCTTTGAACCATGAAATTCATCCAAAACCTGCCTCTTGCGGCAGAATTTTTCCTTGGCTTGACACCCAAAACTGAGAAACTGTGTCCCCAAGAATGCTCAGAATCCTGTTTCATCAATTTTCCTTTGCCAGAAGTCTCTTTTTCAGGATTGCTTTACCAAAAAGATATATTATATATACATATACATATACATATACATATACATATACATATACATATACATATACATAAACATAAACATAAACATAAACATAAACATATACATATACATATACATATACATATACATATACATATACATATGTAAAAGAAGTTCAGTTAAACTCTCGCATGATAGAACTCAGTGCCTGTCATAGCAGATGGCTTCACTTTACTGCCACTGCACCTGTTCATTCTTCTCAAGGCTTTTTCTTTTTGGGAAAGAAATCTTCCAGTATTGTTAAACGGACATTTCCATCTATGTCCACATATGTAGCTCTTGGAAAGGAGCTTGGGAAGAAATTATTGCAAACTACCTTTGAAAGAATCAATTTAAAGTTTCTAAAGAGTACTTAACCAACTGGTTAAAAGCTGGCACAAATCATATTAATAATCAGCACATCTATATGAATGCAGCCACAGCAAAAATTGTTTTAAAATCAGTGGGCCAGAGCACACAGAATAGTTATGAATGACTTACAGTTCTTTGACTTCACTCAGGGGCTAAATGCACTCTTGGCTAACACTGACATTTTTCCACTACCAATGAATTAACAAACGCGAGCTTCAGCTTTTAGGAGCTTCAGGAAATAGAGAATTCCCTGATCAGAAATCTCCCCCAAAACCAAGGAGAAAGTTGAAGTGTCTTTGCTCTTAATAAGAATGAAGAACCGTGCATCACAGACTTCTTAAGAAGCTGCAGTAGTAATAGCAATATCCCTAAATAAGATATCAGAAGTGCTGCTTTCTCGTGACACCAGCGTCTGTGTGGATGCAGAGAAAACAATTCCAATGAGAACATACTTTTAGAAATGTATGGTGCATATGATGTGTAGGTTAGGGAGGCTTTAAAAGTAGGTTCTTCTTGGTTTACCCCTGAAATTACTGCAGGTCAGTTCTATAAGTCTGAGTTCAGTGAGGAAGAAGGAAGCTTGGGAACAGATGGAGATTTACAGATAGAATTTTTATTTTTCACCCAATTGCCACACTGGATTTTCCTCAATCCTGCTCTGAGGATCCTGTTGAAAGGCCAATTATTAAATGTTTATAGGTGTTATTGTAAACATATTTAATGACTTTTACAAGAATCACTTTATTTGAAGAAGAAATGATCCTGGTTCTGCCCTGTCAGCACCCTCTTTCAGCTTTGCACTTTACACAGAAAAATGCAAATGAATTTTAATTGTGCTCTAAGCAGCCTTTCTCACCAGGGTGTAAAAACAGTGGAAGAAGACCTATTGAGTATTCCCTTGTACCCTCTCAGACTTAATGTAACACTCTCACTGCCTTTTTAAAAAGCAAACTTCAACCTTTGTGTTGTGCTGGAGTCTGCTCCTGCCTTAACTTGTAGTTCAATACAATGCAAGAATTGGGACAAGCAATACTAAATTTTCAGTTGATGTATCCTAAGTGTGGAGGCTGTGTGGAAGCACTGCTAAAGGAGGGCCTGAGTCTTTGACATGCCAAGTATTGCACTTCAGAGGACTATATGGTGCTCATTTTCAAGGGTGCAACTTCTATGACCTTATTTTCAGTGGTACTAAGAATGTGTAATCACCATGGAGATCTTAACCTCTCCCTTGATTTCTGCTCTGAGATACCCTAAACAGGCTGTGATAGACAGAAAGTAGGCTCCTTCTCAGCACAACAGTAGGGATTGGAATAATTTTGGGGGGATTCCTTTTTCTTCTGCTTCAATACTATGTCAGTCTGTAGGAGTTAAATAATCATGTCAGTGAGGTTAATACCTGAGTGATCATTTTATCCTACAGCTGGATCATGTTTGCTCTTCAGACAAATGCCTGATAGTGTGGAAACAGGTTGGATCAGATGCAGGTTTCTGGATTGTGTCTATCTTTGCAATTTCTAAGTGCTCCTGCCATTTAATTGTGTAATACAATAATACAGTGCTCCATCCAAGGCAACGAGGCTATTATTTTTACACTGAGAAGTTATTTTTTTGCTTCACAAAGCTTAATCTTTTTATGCCAGAAGACTGTAGCAAGTTATGGAAATACAGAATTCAGCTCATGACTGTGGGTGCTTAATGGTTTTTCTTTTGCTCTGGAATTTAAAAGATAAACAGAAGATTTATTATCATAGGATTTGGGGGTTTCCTGTGCCAAGCTCTTTGGAGCAAATAAAAAAAATCTTCATTTACCATCAAACAAGCCTAGCAAAGTCTCCATGTGCCTAGTGGCACATTATTCACTTCAATGCTCGGGGGTTTTAGCAACATAAACTGTAACATCACAGGGCTGTTATGAAGGTCCCTGCAATGCTGACGGCACAGCAGAAAGCCCACACTGCCCCATTAGAGACTCCTTGGATTATTCTGTACAGTGCAATTCTGTTTACTCCGTAACTCAGGAAATTGTGCCTGAGCAGGGCAGCTCTGGAAATGCCTAGCAGTGTGCTGTTACAGAAATGGACAATAATTAATAGCTTTTGTGAAAATATAGCCGTATAAAGCAACTTCAGGGAAAAAAAACCCGCCACCTCGGTCTGCTTCTCAGAATAAAAGATTCGATTGTGAATTGGCTGGTTATTAAGAATATTTCAAGGCTGTTTACTCAAGTTACATTAAGGTGCTGAGCATCATTTATCCAGGGTAATGCTGGAATAATTTAGAAAAAAATGAAAAGAGGTTGGATTGAGTACATACAGTGCACTTAAGAAAGCAATCAAGTATGATTACAGCCTTCCACAGAAAAGCAGTTCAGCCCCAAAGCGGAAGGGAAAATGTCTGGGGCATTTTTTGCCTCTGTTCTGTTGCAGTGTTAGATGCCCTGCTCCTGGTCGTGCTCTCAGACACCACAAGACTGGAATGTTTGTAGGCTTCTGTAGGTGCTGACTTTTCCTTGGGCTGAGAAATGGTAGAATAATAGCAAATCAAGAATAATAGTGCTGTAGCCTAGCTGGATGAGGACTGGGTGTCCTGACTCCTTCTGAGGGGCTCACTTGGCCAGGACAAGAGGTGCAGTGCAACAGGGAATGAATCAAGTCACCATTGTGTTCATGTTGAGTCACAGGTGAACATTATCCTCCTGGGAATGAAATGATGGTGAAATCAGGAAGATACGAGTCAATAGGAGTAGAAAACCAGGAAACTGATAGAAAACCAGAGAGAGAGAGATCACTGTTGGGAAGGAAGAGGAGAATGAGGTGGGAAAGGGAGCAGTTCAGGGCTTAATTTCCTACTCACCAGCTGGTCTCAGCATGAGAAGAAATTAGAAACTATTTTCAGAGTTTCTCCCTGCATCTGGGCACCTTCCTGTGTTGTTTCTATTTTTTTCCCAGAATAATGAATAGCATGGTTCCTATACATGAAATATGCTATTCAAAACGGTTTCTGAAAACAACTTGGGACATTATATGAGTAAATGTAATAATTCGGTATAGTTTAGATATGTATGAGAGAGGAAAGGGAAGATCTCTCAATTAAGCAGAAACTTTCATGGAAAAGAGCAGGTTTCTTCTCCATGGTTTAATGCAAAAAAGTTAGGAGTTTCAGGAAAAGTTAAAAAGACTCTTCTAGAGGAAATATTTTCTCTTATAGTCAGCTCCACAGGATATTTTAGAATAATATTTAAAATCCTCTTTGCAGCTTCTTCTACTTTATTTGGGTCTTTGGCCTTTCTATAATCAATAGATGTTACACATGGAGTTCAGTCTATTTTATCATGCAGTTGCATTAGCTGAATATTTTGGATATTCATTGAATATAAATATCATATATTTAACTGCTTTATAGTATTAATATTTAAATTATCGCTATACAGAAGAATTTTTTGTGGCAGAGAGACTATGTTAGACATTATTGCAGCAAGTGTAGTTATTTATTCTATAGGTATTCCTAGAGGCAATTTCTAATTGCCAATTAAATTACGCATAACATATTTCAGATTGATGAGGTCATAACTAAACTCAATTTATAATAATCGGGTACATCAGATAATTTAGTAATCCCTTTCTACTCAAAATTTGTATTTGTTATGTTGTT
>JANRGV010000120.1:24561702-24586703 GCA_024734035.1 Alethe castanea | reverse complement strand
ACTTCCAGGGATCCAGGGGCAGCCACAGCTTCTCTGGGCACCCTGTGCCAGGGCCTGCCCACCCTCACAGGGAACAACTTCTCCTCAGTTTCTAATTTAAATCTCTTATCTTTACTTTTGAAAGCATTCTCCCTTGTTCTTGTCATTCCATCCCTTGCCTAGAGTCCCTCTCCAGCTCTCTTGAAGCCGTTTTAGGCACTGGAAGGGGCTCTAAGGTCTCTGTGGAACCTTCTCCTCTACAGGGTGAACATTCCCAACTCTCTCAGCCTTGTTCCAAAGCAGCAGGACTCCAGCCCTCAGGAAATCTGTTCTGTTTTCTACCTGGACGTTTTCACAGCCATCCTCCAGTGCCCATATCCTGACAACAACAAAGAATTAGAAGTTGTTCATGGGATTTTGACCTTCTTTTTTCTGAGAACAGCAAGAAGATGCCCATAGAGAAAAACAAAATCCCAGTATGAGAAAAGCTATGTGGATTTCTAGGAGAATGGTGGATAGGATAAAGAATGGATGTTGATTTAGGTTTTGGGGTGGGGAATTCAGACTTTCCAGGAATATGTGACACATCCTGACTGTTACAGAAAAAGCTGTCAAGGAAACTGTAATGTTGGAAGAAAGAGGAAGGAAAAGAGTTAAGAGAGATGAATTTTGCTGACAGCCTCTTTTAGCACAGTAAGTTGCCTGTGAGGAACTGCATGAATCCACATTTCTGGAAAACTGGCAGGAATGGAGCTGGCAGAGTAGACGATGCTGCAGCATCTGAGAAGAAACCTAATGTAACAAAACCCCCAAACCTGAGGAAGCTTTGCTTAAACTTTGATAAAAATCTGGTATTGAGGGAAGCACAGAGTTGTCTGTTTTTGAGCAGACAAATTCAGGTTGCAATGCGTTACTAGGATACAAAATTTTCTTTAAAACCTTTAAAAACACATGCCTTGACATCTTGTTGTTTCAGAAGAAATAGCCAAAGAGATTTGCCTGTCATCTTCTGGCTTTGAAGTGCAATACAATTTTAAATATGACATGTTTCCAGTCATTAGTTAATTAAAATGAAAATTGAATATAAGACTCAGAAAACAATAAAAACAGGCGAAAATGGTAAAAATGGTCAGACAGGGAAAAGTCAGAGGCTTGAATTTTTAGTTATCTAATTGTATTAGTTTTATCTGAACTATTTCTCAGCAAACACCCCATCCTTGAACAGTTCTGCTGAACTGCAAGACCTGCTTTCCAACCAAACCCCATTAAATACATATTAACGTAAGTCAAACCCAGGAGCTGAAACAGTGAGCTTGTTTCTCTGTGTCAGAATACCTCAGTAATTGTGAGTCATATTCTAAGCAGACAAAGTAAGTAAACAAAATGAGAATTGGAGCTATAAAGTCTAAACAAAAGCTGTACGTTCCCAGCAGCTGGAGCACAACAGCCTCCGCTGCTTTTTCCTTTTCTCTCGCGGTTGCTGCTATAATTTTTTTGCAAGGTCTGAGGGAGGTACATGGCAGCCAACATCCTCCCTGGAGGCATCAAGCATTTACCTGAGTGTTGCACATCCCTTCTGCCAGCCCGAGGCCTGGAGCAGTCCAAGCTTTCCTCCTGGGTGTCTGCACGGAAGGGGAATGTGCTCCCAGCTGGTTGCCTGCAGCTGGGGCCAGGAGCCACAGCTGGGAGAAGTGACATGGATCATAAGCAATTAGGCAAAGGAACTGTGGTTTTTGAAGCCTTCATCCCCTCAGATGCACAGAGATGTCAGGCAGAAGTGCCATCCTTCCCCCCAAAGGTGTCTGGGAACCTGATGGAACAGGTGAGTTGGTGCAGGAACAGGTTGCAGTGACATTCACCCCCCTGGCACCAGTGCATGGTACCAAAATTGCTCGGATAGCATGCTAGACATGAGGCATTGTGTGACTCCAGTGTCACTGGGAGCAAATCCACACCCCAAACATCAGTGGGACAGAGAAGCAAAGGAGAGGCTGAGCTGTTCTCTTGACCTTAGGTTAAGCCAAATCCTAGAACAGAATAGTTAATTTTGAACAAGGTTATCAAGTCCAACCCACGTTCACCACTAAACCATGTCCTCAAGTGCCACATCCACAACGTTTTTCTCAACAATTCCAGAGATGGAGACTGCACCACTGTCCTGGGCAGTGCATTCCAGTGCTGAACAACCCCTTCCACAAAGAATTTTTCCTAATATCTAACCTTAATTAATTAACTGTAAATGGGAATAGTGAGAAAATATCTTCATAGCTCCCAATCTGTACATTAACTGTGGATATTTATTAAAAAAAATATTATGGACAACTTTTGATTACTACAACTAATTTTGAAACCTTTTTTACCTGGGCTATCAGGTCAGCAACTTCATGGATGATTTGTTTAGAGAGGAAGATGCACATTGTTAAGTGGATTTCACTGCAAATATTCCATACTGGAATTTCACACAATAATCAGGTATATACCTAGGAAGTTCCCTGCTGGAATTCAGGTCCTCAGGGGCAGATCTGGTGGGAAAAGTCCCCCTGGTGAGATGCCCTAAGGCAGAACAGAGACAAGGATGGGGAGGGTCAGAGCAGTGGCAGGAAGTTAAAATATATGTGGAAATACCAATGGCTTTTTTTCTAGACATGTGAATTATGAGCAACCTGGTGTAGTGAAAGTGTCCCTGCCCCTGGCAGGGGGTGGAATGGGATGAGCTTTAAGGCCCTGCCAACACAAACCATTCCAGGGCTCTGTTTGTTTCAAGGATTTGATTTGTACAATTGCATTTCAATAAATACATAAATAAAGGAAGGGAACCTTCCATTCAGAAATCTCAAGTTTTTACATTAGTATTTCTCTTTACCATAACAATACTGATACTGGTGTGAAACTCACTGACGATAGCTGATTTATACCTTTCAGCACAACCACACATTATAAATGGCAATTGTTAAGGTGGGGGGAGGGGGTATGGGGGTGAAGGAAGAAAAAAAGAAGTAAAACTTGTTGTAAGTAACATTTGTTTGTGTCTTGTATTGTGTTCTACTTGATACCAATCCCACATGGAATTAAGTGTGTGTTGCGCATAAAGCACGGGATTAGTCCTGCTGCAGAAAAAAAAAAAATATCCAGCTGAAAGCTGCACATAGCTAAAAACACTCTATAACTATAGAAATGTCCAAGTGCCTTCAGGCGTGAGTTGTTCCGTAAATTAAATTCTGTGTTGCTATTTCCACTTAGAGGTACACAAGGATTATTATAAATTATTAGAGAAGGATGCAAATAATGATGAATTTTGAAGACTTACATGTACAAGGTGAAACTGTAGAGCCAGGGAAGTAAATGTGAGGATCTTTGGTGGAACAAGAATGTTAACTTCCCATCCCCTTCCCCTTCCCCTTTGCTTTCCCTTTTCCTTCCGCTTTCTCTATCCCTTCCTCCTCCCTTCCCTAGCATTACGTTCCAATATCTGACAGAAATAATTTGGGGGACCAGAGATTGATTATGATTTTCCCTGTAAACCCATCATTTCCTTGTATTTATTTAATCACCCTGCATGTTTAACAAAATCAATCGGAAATATTTGGAAATGCAGCCTTCCTTATAATATACAGGATGCTAAGAATAGGAATCTAAAATTGATCTTTTCCAGCTCTGTTCTATTTTTCCTTGGGATTCTTTTTCCATTCTTTGCTGTGCATCTTCTGATGGTTTCACTGACAATCTGTTGTCTCGCCTCTGGGATTGCAAAATCAAAGAGGAACAAATTTATTCCTGTTTATTTTTGTAACAACAAAACTTTCCACTCCAAGCTCTACATTTTTTACTCTTGAAGGTGATGTATGAAGCAGGAAAAACAACTTGACTTTCAGATACTCAGCAGAGGTTATACTGGCAGTAAACAAAATCCTTTCAGACCTGTGCAGGAGAGAGCTTGATGCAGAATTCACTGGGGAAAAGGTACCTGGAATAGAGGTTGTTATCAACAAAACTGTAGTTTCCAGGTACCTTAAGGAACGTGAATGAAAGATGATATGGAAGTATTCAGAATTGCAAATCATTGTTCCAAAGTGCTTTACTACTCTGCTGTTTGCAGTTTTCCTATCACAGAGCTGTAAATATTTACTCACCTGTTACAAATGCAGTAATTATCATGTTTCCCGTTTCACATGGCAGCAGGAGTTTGCTTTCTGCTGACTAAATATATATTGTCATTGTATGTTATTTACATGTAGGGGGTTTTTTAAACATGGAAGATTTGTCTAGAATATTACTCAACAGAGTTCTTATGTCTGAATTAAGAAGAAAAATATAAAATATTTTTATTTTGAGTGTGGCTGTTCCTTGGACCCAGGGAATGGCTGGACCTGTGTCACAGAAGGGTTAGGTTAGGATATTGGGAAAAGGTCCTTCAGTCCCTGGGGGAAGCACTGACCAGGCTCCCCAGGGAATGGGCACAGCCCCGAGGCTGAGAGCTCCAGGAGCATTTGGACAACACTCCCAGGGATGCACAGGGTGGGATTGTTGGGGTCTCTAGGCAGGGACAGGAGTTGGACTGGATGATCCTCATGGGTCCCTTCCACCTCAGAACATTATATTCCCTTATTCTATTACCACCTCAGTGTGTGAATTGAGCAAAAATTGATCAGATAAATGCTTGAATCTGATGGAAATTGCATTTGTACCTGTAAAAGAATTTGCTCTAGGAACCATTTCCTAAGATGAAGCAACACTTTGCCTGAAGCTACTGTGACACAGAGCAAGGTCACCCAGGAGAGTGATTTTGGTTTAAGGGATGCGTTTTCAGTAAGATATCTTAGATGGGGCAGCAAAGCTGCTGCAAAATCGTGAGTCTTTCCCCATTTCTAGAGCTTCAAAATATGTGAGAGGTTTTTTGCATGTATTTTCCCACAGGCAGCAGTCTTTAAGGATTTATACTGCAGTTAAAGGAAAGCCCTTGTTTTCACTGTGTGCTCTTGTCCATGTAGAGGTTTCCCATACAAAGCTTAAAGAATACAATGCTGTTAATTTGGAAATTGAATAATAGAAATCCCCCTTTTTCCCTGACTCTTCAATCAGAGCATTGAAGCCTCCCTATAGGCTGTTATGGGTGTAAATATACATGTATGGGCCAAAACCACTGGTCTATTTTTGATCTTCTGTGCCTCACTCCATAAGAAATAATTTATATTTGCTATTTTAATGTTTTTAGATGAGTTTAGAAGTGAATTTACTTTTTCCAAAATGAAACCTGGCAACAGGATCACTGCTTTATCCAGAATGTATGAATAGGCAGGAAAATTATTTCCTTCTAATACTTCCTTAGAATGGTAATGTTGAAAAAGCACAACATCCAAAATCCAGAAATTAAAGAAAAGGCAAAATCAACACATGGGATTACAAAAATATTGGTATAGGCATACAAAATACTGTGGAAGACAATATGAAATGAAAAACAAGTGAAAGACAAACTGTTTTAAATCTAAAAATACATTTCCAAAGTGTTTTTTAAGCTTTTGAGTAGAAAAAAAGATTAATTGAAAAAAAAAATAGTGGAATAATCACCAAGTAATAAAGAATCATCCACTAATTCAGCAATTAAGGGGGACACGTGAGGTCAGTTCAGACCTGAGCTCCAGGTCCCCACATGTGTCACAACCACAGACTGATTCTCCATCGGGTCCAGGGGAAGAATGCTTTACACTGACAGCTTTATTGCAATTCTTTAAAAAATATTTTAAGAGCATTTTAAGGGCTCTTTGTTTAAAATCTCAATGAGCTCTAATTTTGAAGCCACACTGTTCTCTTCTGCAGCAGGACTACATGAAATAAATTAGTTTCTTTTCACCATTCTTCAGGCTAATCCTGTCTTCAAAGTGTCCTCATAGCCAGGCACAAGAAATGTTTCATCTCAGAAGCTCTGCTTTGACAACTCTAATCCTTTTTTCCTCCTTTCCCCAAATTGGGATTGCTGTGCCAGCACAGGCTGGCCTTTTACACTGCATTCCTCTACCTGGCTGAGCAGAGTAAAGAGCCAGCAGCTCTTGAACTCACTATATCATTCTAAAATGCTGCTCTTATCAGCTTAATGCTGCAATAATTGTTCTTTTTGCCTGTTTGTGCCATGCTGTGTCTCTGACTGCAGGACAATCCCCTGATTTTTCATTCCAATTCTCTGGAAATGTCACTGTTACAATGTGAGTTATCTCCACTTTATAGCGTCTATCACTCAGAATGAAGTTCAGTATCTGAACCCTGCAGCCTCCAGCACGTTATCAGCTGCCATCCAGGTAGGTCAATCATTTATAACACATTTAACTCCAATCCTTTATTTTCCTTCATAAGTTGCAAGGTCACCTTAAACCTTGGAAAAAGCCTGAAGAGTGGTAGGGAGATGAATGAGCATTCACTGTTGCCATAGGCTGCTTGTTTCCAAGCAGTGATACCTAAAATGCTAATAAACGGGATCAAAGAGCAAGGAGGTTCAGAAAATGCTGCCCTGGTCACTCAGATCCTTCTGAGCCAGGAGTGTCGGCCAAGGAAATGCCACTGCAGCTGAGCACCACTTTGCCCTGGGCTCACAGTTCAGGGACCAGCTCTCCACAGCTTCTCTGGCTCCTCCCAGGGGTAAAGCCAACAGCTTATTATTTTTAATTTAATGAGAAGCCAAATGTTAACTCCTTGTCACCATGCTGAGAAAGACGTGGGCTTCAGGAGCTAATAATAAATAAAGCTGTATTGACTGCAAAATATTATATATGTGCTATTTTCTGCATTGGAAATTGCAAGTTTTGGTGGGGTTTTTTTTGTTTTCTTTTTTGTTTTGTTTTGTTTTGTGAACATTTTTACCTGTGCTGGAAAGATGAGAGTTGCAAACTGGCCAAATTTCCATGAAACTATTTTCTCAAAACTATCAAGAGTCGGTTAATCTACAAAAGGACAAGAGATCTGAACAAAGCCTTGTATCTCAGCAGCACAATGGGGCTGAAAGTCACTGTGACAGCTGCAAGGTAAGGCACACTGGAAGGAACAATTGATACATTGATGGGATCTAAATTAACTGTAAGTACTCAGGGGAAAACGTCCCAGCTGTCATTGTGAACCGCCCGGTGGAAATCTCTGCTCGGTGTTCTGCGATGATTAAAACCCAAACAAGATGTTACAAAGTGCTAAGCAGAGAATAGAGCACAGCTCTGAAAGTGCTGTAAGACCATTCTGTAAATCAGTGTGGGAGCTCACCTTGAACCACACGCTCAGTTTTATCACCCCATCTTGAAAAGGATGTATCAGAAATAAAGAATAGGAGCTCTGAAAGTCTACCTTTTCAGAGAGATGGTTGGGTCAAACTCAGCCTTTGATTTATACTCTGTGCTGTCCTTTTGAAATCAAGTGATTCTCTGGGTTATAAATCACAAGGCAATATGACCTATTTAATTTAGTGAAGGGGTGCATGAAAATGCTTATGATGAAGATACGCAAACAGTGCTCTGTCTGCAGGCAACAGAGCTTTTCTTTTCCCTGCTGAGTAGCCTTTGCTCTGAGAAGACCAGCAATGCATAAACACAAATACAAGTGTATCACTTTTAAATAGAGATAGGCAGTTGATTCTTCCTCCAGATGAAATATGTTATTGTTCCCCAGCTTCTGCCACTTAAAAAAATAATTTGGGGGTATAGGAGCAGAAGAGTATTTAAGCTTCCTAAGCAGATGAAAGGCTTGAAATGTTATGGTAAATTGATTTTGGAAAAATAGAGAGTCATTGAATATCCTGTGTTGGAAGGGACCCAGCTCCTAACCCTGCACAGGACATCCCAACAATCCTACTCTGTGTCTCAAAACAAAACTCAAATGAGTGTACAGGGACTGGGGAACAAGGATATCGCATCACTGATTCAGAATGCAGAGATAAGGCCAGGGAGCAATTTTAAAAAAACCCAACCACAGGTGATAACCAGGGTGACCTGGAATGGAGAACAATGTCCAGTAACTCCATAGAGTCTTAGGCAGCATCGTGGGGTCAAAGGGGGGGCAGCATCAAACAGGGAAAACCTCCAATTCCTGCCACAGCTGAGTTGTGGTAGCTAAGAGACAGCGAGCAGAGCAGGCAGTGTCTCTGGGCTTTGAGCAGCCTCTGTAGCCGGTGTTTGCACTGCTTTGTAGCTAGTGCAAGGCAGAATATTTCAGCACTAATTAGAAGTCTGTGTGCTCCTGTGTTTGAAATGTCTGAACAGAGTCAGAAGCTCTCTAGTAAGGCAGAACGAGCTGGTTATTAGTAATGAAAGCTGATCACAGGGAGAGATACTCAGCCTGTGAATCTAATTCATAACGGGCAGGAGAGCAGGATTTCAGCAGGGGAGAAAAGGAACATTTCATTCTCTTGTCACATGTCCTGGCAGGGGAGAAAGCCCAAATACAGCATGTCATGGAGACTCTGCAGCTCTGTGCTGGATGATGTGATGTACCAGAGACAAGAGGTACTTGGGGAGAGAAACAAAGACAAAAACTCCAAAGTCTGATCTCTCCTGGGTTGGTTAACAGATGCTCTGACCCATTTATAATGATGGTTCCTCTTCCTGTCTCCACTGAGCCAGGGCAGAAAGGGACAAGCCATGCCACAAACATCGCCATCCCACACCACCCCTCTTACTTCCCTTGCACCTCTGGGAGAGGTCATTGTTCTGATTGCCTTGACATGGGTTCCTACACGATAAGGAAATGTTTCCCATCCATGCTAAAGGATAAAGCATGCTGGGCTCCATTTTCACACTCAGTTTAGTATCAGGTAGCTTAAAGTAGAATTTAATAAGGCTGTACATTTTATTTTTCTCCTTGGTTTACTGCTTGGCTAAACTGTTGGATAAAAAGAGCAAATATTCTGGCTCGGGTTTGAAATCAAGACCATGCATTTCTCTCCTGCTTTCCCATTAGGTCTTGGCTCAGCCACTTATTATTCTGACAGGTATATTCATCACCTGAGTGTGATGAATAACAAGGTTGGAGCCATGGGCTGCACAGGACGCTTGGGGTGGTCACTGGAGTCACCAGCATGGCTCACCCCTGCAGTGACACCCCCTCTGTAGCTGCATAGAGGGACAGAACAATTCCCAGCAACTTCATTTTGCTGAGGGCTCTGCAGGTAGCAAAAGGCAGGAGAAGAGAAGCAGGCTTCCAGATATAATTAGGGATATAAGAAAGAGTTTCTCTTTCCATTGCAGGACTGTGATATTCTGTCTGTGCAAATGCCCTTGGCTGTCAGGTGAGGATTTGCATGGACTTTATAGACTTTAATGATGCATTCCCTCAAGGAATTCCTTCAACAGTGCTGCTTCAGAGGTGAAGTAGCCTTTGTGGTGTCCTGAAACACTTTCCCTGGCCACAGACAATTACACATCTACTGTGTGTGCAGAAAACTGTACTTAGCTATTGCTTGATACCTCTTGGAAAATGGACAATAATGAACATTTCTCATGGTAATTGGTATCTCCCTCAGTAGGGTCACGAAAGGTTTTGCAAGCTGTCTATTAACACTGCATCTCAGCTGTTTTCACTCAGTGGGAATCACATTCCACACAGACTTCTTCAGTGTTCAGGAAATATTTTAACTTTTCGGCAATAGTTTTATGAAGCCAAGCAGAGAAGTTTGCATGACAATAATAATTGCTCCAGTTCTTAAAACCAGAAGCAAGCCTGCCAAAATATTATTAACATCAACACTGTTAAACAACTTCTTTTTTGTCTCTTCCCTTCTCTTTTCTTTGGAATATTTATAAAGAAACTCTGCCATCTTGCATAAAGAAATTATTTTTTTAAGGACAGTTTTAGTGTCCTCAGCACAATTAGGATAAGAACAGAAAGTATTTCTCAATGTTTTTACAGTGCATACAGCACCCAGACTGTGACAACTGAGCTCTTGTAGTGAAGTGTAGAGAACAAACTGGGGCAGGTGCAGACAATAAACCAAGCTGGGTCCACCTCAGACTGCTTAAAATTCTTTATAGAACTGCTTTGTGAGTAAGATTTCAGGAGAAACAAGCAAAAGGTGAAAAATCTCCGTTATAAAAGTTTCAACACAATTTCTAGAGCGGGCAGGCATAAAAGTTTACAGTTCCCCATAATGGCTTTCCGTGAACCAGACAAACCCTGGAGATTACGGGAAGGCAGGCATGCCAGGGTTATAAATATATTTATAGGAAGCACTGGTACAGTGAGTAAATGGACTGTTGCTCCCAGCAGGCTCCCAGGAGTGATCACACAGAGGCTGCACAGCTCCTCCAAGGGCAGGAATCCTGCCTGGCATGTCCCACCCTGCAGGGAGCACTGAACTTTCGGCACTCTCCGAGAGTGCCCTGCAGCATGAGTGTCATGCAGGCTCTTTCTTCTCACAGTAAACAACTTCTCTTCCCAGCCAGAGACTCTCTCCCTGTGAATACACAAGCTACACATGTTCCTTTTGGAGGTCCTTGAGTGCATCTGAAAAGCAGCAAAGCAAGTGGGATGAGATGAGGAACTTTTAGCTCTTTTTGTGACTGTTACATGGGGATATCACATAGAAAACTTAGCTAAGTAAGCTAATAATGTCTGAGTACTCTTTTTTTTCCCCCCTGATATCTTTATAGTATTTTTCCTTGATAGAAGTGTCCACATAGTTAGACACTTATTTTGGACTAAACATTCTAGTTTAAAGCTTGAGTATTTGCCTGGTGAGACTCCAGATTTAGGTTTCCTTTGAACTGCCTTCATTGTCAAATTGATGTGAGACAGTGAGCAGAGGCTGGGTACTGTCCACATCCAACACTAGATGTGTGGCTGTGTCCTAAAGTACCTCATCTTTGGTTAGAAAGAAAATAAAACTCACACTGCTACAGCCCCAAAAGAAATCTACTCATACTGCAAGCCGAGACAGAAGGTCCTCACAAGTGCTGGTGACTCCCAGGGTGAACAGCTTGATGTGCCTGTACAGCCGAAGAGAAGCCTCCGCATGGCAAAAACCTTCTGGGAGCTGATGGACTGCAGGAATTTACTTTCACCAAGAAAAAGATTTTTCCTGCTCAGTGTCAGTGGGTACAGTCTTGGTTCAGACTGTGTTTAGCTCCTTGGATATTTATTCCACTCCAATAATCTCTCAATAACCAAATTTCCAGAGACTTGCTTTCTTACCCTGCTGTCCTGTACCAAAGTATCCTAGGTTCATCCAAAAAACCATGGGGAGCAGGTGAGAGAGGGAATTCTGCCCCTCCACTCTGCTCTGCTGAGACCTCATTTTGCAGTCTTGGTGTCCCCAGCACAAGGAGGACATGGAACCTTTGGACTACCTGCCTTAAAGAGCCAGGCTGGGAGAGATGAGAATGCTCAGCCTGGAGATGAGAAGGATACAGGGTGACTTAATTGTGACCTGTCAGTCCTAAAGGTGCTGACAGGAAATATGGAGAGAGACTCTTTACAAGGGATGAAGTGACAAGACAAGGGGGAATGGCTTCCCACTGCCAGAGGGCAGGGTGAGAGGGGATATTGGGAAGGAATTTTTCCCTGTGAGGGTGGGGAGGCCCTGGCACAGGGTGCCCAGAGAAGCTGTGGTTGCCCCTGGATCCCTGGCAGTGTCCAAGGCCAGGTTGGATGGACTTGGAGCAACCTGGGCTAGTGAAGGTGTCCTTGCCTGTGGCAGAGAGGTGGGACTGAATGGGCTTTAATGATCCTTCCAACCCAAACAATTCCATTATTCCATGATTATGATTATGGTAATTTTTTTGTGGTCTTGGACAACATTTTGTGTCTATTTCCTTTCTATCTATAAGGCGACACAAGGAAGAGCTTAGTTATTAAAATAAATATGGAATTAATGTGGGAAAACTCCTTTTGGATCCATTTCTGGTAGGTCATGATAAGGTCTGCATTGCTGTATGAACATCTCATAATCTCAGAAATTATTTATCCTCACCACAAACCTTTGAAGTGCATTGATATCCCACATATTTTACAAATAAGGAAAAGGCAGGATTAAGTACTTCAAGTTAAAAAGCAAAATAAAATTAGATGCCATTAAGTCTTTGAAAATCAGAAAGTAGTGTTGCTTCAGATAAAAATTAATGGGTCTCATTTAACAAGACAGTGATACTTTTGTGTCACATGTAGCATTTTCCTAGGAGTTTACTGCTGATAAAGAAGTCATTTCCAAAGCTTTAAGGATATTAGTGAGCTACTTTGAAGTGCTTCAGAACTATCTGTGTTAAAATAAAACTCACCAGATAGGCACAATATAACAGAAAACTACTGGAGCATGGTAGTTTGTTTTTAAATATTTTTTTTTTAAATCAAAATTGACTATAATGTGAAAACTGTTCTCAAAAGTTGTAGTGTATGTGCTAAAGTAGAAAAACTGTTTCATCCATTATCTTTCTGTATTTTGAACTGGGCTGTTTATGATCAGCCCCATAAATCACTGGCTGCTGATCTTGGTTTAATGGTTTGGGGTGAGGTACATGGGTTAAAGGCGGCAGATGCTGTGGTTTAATTTTAGCAGTTTAAAATGTAGGAGGTGTGAATAACTTTGCCCACGCAACCCCATCTACCTGGAAAAACACCTTGAAGACAGAGTTCTAGGAAGAACTAAAAAAAAAAAAAAGTAGAAGATAAAAAAAATTAAAAAAAAAACATATGGAGAGACTTGTTTGCCAAGTTAGAGCTGTAGAAAAGGAAAACAGGGCAGAAATGGAGATATTACATACAGAAAACCTTCTGCAGTTTACAGATCCTTCAAATATCAATAAATCTTTCCGAGTCTGGTTTAAAAAACACTATGGTTGTGTATAATCCTACCTCAGCAAAGCATTCTGGGACAGCATTGAGCCACTTCTCATCCATTAATTTAATTTTTCCCCAGTCTCTCTCAGTGGACCTCTTTTTGTTCCTTTTTTGCACTGCTTGAAGAGATCTGTTCTTAATTAGTATATCGCTAGAGATTTTTCAGGTGAAACTTCTGCAATTCACACATTTGTCTTCTTCAGGAAGGTTATTAGACTCGAGCACAGATCATTTGTCTCCTTTTGCAGGCTCCTGAAAAACCATTCTTTGTTCCTGATGGGACTGTGGGAATTGTAATATAGGCAGAAAATTGACCCTGCGTGAGTGAGTCGAGGAGGGGAGGAACACATTTGCAAACCATCTTAAAACAAGGCAAACCCCAATTTGCAACATTTAATAAAGCCTGAGAAATTGCCAAGGAAAAAGAGGAAAGGAACTCCACTTTCTAGGTCGTTAAAACCCCAAAATTACGGCTTAATCGTGAGATGATTTACCTTTGGTGTTGATATTGCTTCATCCCTTCTGAGGTCAGGGCATTTGGGTTTTTTCTACTCTGGAGTTTTGGAAGGGAGACAATAATTGCTTTTTGTTTAGGAAGGTCTTAATGCTGGACAAAGGTTTCTGCAGAGGATGCTGCTCATGGATACATTTTACTTAGGGAAAAACTCTCTATGGCAAGGAGGCCTGGTTCCTATGGAAATTGGGCTGCTAGGCTGCTTTTTCTTCTGGTCTCAGTTTCCTGGACTTTGTCCTTGATATCTCAGGCATGAGCAGCATCTGCTGTTGCTAAAGCTTCTATAACTTGAGTCAAAGCTCTTGCTGATGGAATTTAGGCAATTTGTTGCACAAATAATGATCACAAAACTGGATGTGAGATCTGTTCACAAACCTGCTTTTAAATAGTTCAACATCTGGGGATTTGGATAGGCTGGATTGATGGGACAAGGCCAGCAAGATAAAGGGCCAGGTCCTGCCCTTGGGTCACTCCAACCCCTTCCAGGCTGGGACAGAGGGGTTGAAAAGCTCAATTTTAGGTCAAGTCAAGATTATTTTCAGTAGTAGCAGTATTAATGACTGATACAGCTTTATTTATATCATTTATGCTTCAACTTCATTAGTGATCCCTCATAACTGTATTTTCTTTCTGCCTCGTCACTTTGGCATCCACATGGCAGGGTTGTATTTTTCCAGAACACCTTTCCTCCTTTCTCTCTCTCTTATGTTTCTTACAGGATATTCACTGAGGGCAATATCACAGCAAAAGGGTGCAGAAATAAATGGAATGTGGGATGAAGTAACAGACAAGTCCTTTTTAGATGGCTCCATTTCCCACCCCCCCATCAGATGTTTGTCTATATCTGATATAATAATCAACAGGCAGCAGGCATTCAAAGCAGTTTTGTGCTGGTTGAACATCTTGAGGCAGCATCCCTTTGTTCCTTAAGTTATTCTGGAGGAACCTTTGGAGGAGTAGAAACTTCCTTGATGCTTCCTGACCTGTTCTATGGGGGCCCTTTATTTATTGCAGGTTGCCAGGTTACCTTCTGCCTGGTCATTGAAGTCACTTGACATGAAGCTTTTATCTGCCACCAAAAGGTTGTTGACCAGGCCATTTATTTCAGTAAAGAGTTCTTCTGTCACTCTTAGTCATAGCTGCATAAATGCTGCAATGATAATAGTGGGAAAATTTATCTCTTAAAGTGGCAACTGTTATTTTATTGCCTAGAGCAAACTGTCAGGATTCCTAAAGGTCTTGTATTAAATTGCAAATCCAGCACCATTGTGTCTGAATTCTAATTTTATATGCTCTTGTTACAAAATCTGAGCAAATATGCATTCAATAAGGTAAGGGTTTGGAACTTTGCATCTAAGGAAATAAGTTTTTAGAATTAGCTCAAAATTAAATCAGAACATTTCCAATCCACTTGTTCTGAAATATAGTCATAATAATTAAAAAAATCATTAATGTGCTTTGCACTCTAGGGGACTTTCCTTTAATATTGGATTTTCTGTACACAGAAAGTTGAGGGTTGTTTGTCTGCTGAGGAAAAAAAAGCAGCTGATAATCCAAGAACTGAAGAATGCCATTTTTTTTCCATTAAAAGCTGATCAGAAACATCAGGATTCCTTAACATCAACCCCTAAAACCACAATTTAACTGGAACAAGCTCAAAATGGCTTTCAGCAAACCCTAAATTAACACTTTGTGGACAATTCCACCAGAAATGCTTATTTCATAACATATATTTATTTAATTCCTTTTCTCCTTGATATGCAGAAGAATGGCAAGAAGTTTAACAAGGAGTCACTTGATTTGCTCAGTCCTGGATTTTCCAGGTTGCCCTCCAGTGTGTTGGCCAGGACCACAGGTACCACAGAAGCACAAGACACTCCTTCATTCTGAGACAAAACTCACTCCTGTAAAATCCTAAGTGCCAGGAAAAGAGGGAGCAGAGACCAGTTGTTCTCCAGCAGTGCAAAATCTTGGGGGGTGTCAGCTGAAGCCAGGAGATCATAGTGTTCAGAAAGCTCTTTTCTACACTGCAAAGATCTCAGTCAAGAGGGAAATTCCAAAATGTGTGTTGGGACTGTTTATCCCTTTATCCCTTGCTGTAATGCTCTCTTACCCTCAATCCTTCTGCCAAACGTAGCTCCCAGGGTATTTTTTTCTTGATGGGCCAGACACCATTCCTGGTGTCTAAACAGGGAGATGTTCACACAGGGGACTCTGTCCCAGTTCCTGAGGCCATTCCTGTGCGGAAACTTGTCCTTTACTCTTCCCAGCAGTGCTCTGCTTCCACAAACTCTGGTTTAGTTACTGAAAAAGCCATAAAAATGCATTACACCAAACTCAGGCAAGTTTTACACTTGAATATTAAACTGCAGAAACAACAAAATTAGGTGAAATATATGTGGCAATAAATCCTTTCACAGGTCTTTCAGTGAACTATTACATTCTGCAGCTCCTTCAGCAGCCTAAATTGGCTCTATTTGGCTCGTAAAGGCAGGATGGATCCTCATTTATACACATAACAAATGGAATAAATACACTTCTTTGAAAAATGGAAATCTGACAGTTTAATATATGTTGGGGTTTTTTCCAGGATATTTTAACTTCTTCAATAAAATTTCATTAAAATGACACATCTACATCTACATGTACAGACAAAAAAGATTAAATTAAGATTCCTGTTGGTTTATTTGCACCAGTTTCAACACAGGCTTATTCTCAGAATGATAATTCCCGCACACAGGAAGTTGGAAGTTCCTGCAGTTGGAAGATTGAGCTAAGATCTCCTGCTCACATTTTTGTAAGTTAAATGTCATAAAGAAGAGGTGAAATTCCAGAATAAAGCTTGGCTGTAATTAGTGCACTGATTTCAACACTGAGTTCATTTTCTGCTAACTTACAACTTTCTAAATATTCCAAAGCAGATGCTCCTCATGATTCCTCTGCCACTTACTTTAATGCATGGAGCACTTTACCCCTCTGTATTGGCACTTTAAATCACTCTCCTCCCTGCTCCTCATTACATGCAAACACACACCCCATTCTGGAGCTGATCCTACCAGGAAAATCAGAATCACTTCTTTCTTCCCCCTGCCAAATGCCCTCTAGTGCTGCAGAGCCCTGTTTCCACATTCTTGATTACCTGTGTCTTGTAGAACAACAGTACTCAGTGCAAAACACAGGGATGTGCTCCAAGGAAAAAAAATCAAAGCTTAAAACCAGCCAATTTTACTCACATGAAAAGTTTTCTCTGCATGATGTTTGATAATGTTACAGTAGATGAAAATTAATAAATATTTTTACTTCAAGGCTTAGAGTTTGGGCTTGGTTTCTGTTGGGAAAATTTTTAGTTATGAGCTGCAGATACAGAATTACAGAGTTACAGAATGGTTTGGGTTGGAAGGGAACTTAGAGATCATCCAGTGCCACCCTCTGCCGTGGGAAGGGACAACTTCCACTACACCAGGATGATGCTCCAAGCCCCATCCAGGCTGGCCTTGGACACTTTCAGGGATCCAGAGGCACTCACAGCTTCTCTGGACACCCTGTGCCAGGGCCTCCCCACCCTGTGAGGGAAGAATTTCTTCCCAATATCCAATCTAAACCTGTTATTTTTCAAAGAGAAGTAAACTTATGAATTGTTAGGTTGATGTCCATTATAAGCTTGCTGAATGGTGAGGAGAAATCAATGCACCTCAGATAAATTGTTTATTAAAAGTGGTCATATGACAGGTTCATAGCCCCTACCCTCTGAATACGCTGCAGCTGCCACTCTCTTTTTTTCCAAAACAAAACCCAAATTGCAGCAGCGCCTGTATTTTTAATCAGCATGGATATTCAACATCCTGCCCATTTCCCCTGGGACCAATTAAGAAAAACATCAAAAAGTGGAGTGACTTTAATTAGCGATTTATGCAGCGTGGTGTTATCATTAGCCTGCCCTGTAAAGCACCACCCTCATCACAGCCATAATGACAGGGTAAATGGAGCTGTCCATATTGACACTATGGAATAAACAGTTCCAAAGCCAATTGCATTTCACAGGAATGCAGTGGGTCAATGGGTGTGACTGCAGATCCCAGCAGCCTTACAGAACTCTGAGCCCACCTGCTTTGAGACCACAGATAGGAATTTGTGTCTGTCTCTGTGAACTGGAATGCTGCAATGAACTCTCAGGGAGGCAGTTTAAGAAATCACAGTCGATTAAGAAATCCTATTATTAAATATTTCTAGATTTAGTAAAAGGATTTCTTAAATCAACTGTGAATTGGAAGAAAGATTGAAAAAAAAAAATCTCTCTATGGAACAAAGAGATATGGAATATATGACTCTTCCAGAAATGGGGCAGCCACAGCTTCTCTGGAGGCCTGTGCCAAGGCTTCACCACCCTCACAGGGGAGAATTTCTTCCAAATATCTAACCTAAGCTCCGTGTGATGCCATTTCTCCTTGTCCTGTCACTACAGTTCCGGATGAATTGTCCCTCTCCAGCTCTCCTGGAGTCCCTTTAGGCACTGAGAGTGGCTCTAAGGTGTCCCTGGAGCCTTCTCTTACACAGGTGAACCCCACAAGCTCTCCCAGGCTGGCTCCAGAGGAGAGGGTCTACAGCCCTGGGAGCAGCTCTGAGGCTTCCTCTGGACCCTCTCCAGCAGCTCCAGGTCCTTCCTGTGCTTCTGGCCCCAGAGCTGGAACAGCTCTGCAGGTGGGGTCTCACCTGAGCAGGGCAGAGGGGCAGAATTCCCCCTTTTGTGTTGGCCACACTGGGAGATCAGCCCAGGGCATGGGGAGTTCTGGTTCCTGCTCACATCTTCAGCACCTTGAAGATCTTACACCTTTAATCCTGTTTTCCATTGTCTTTTTTCTCTTACAAAGATGTAGCTCCTCTCATTCCAGAAGACCTGCATTAATTTGGAACAAGAATCTTGTCTCAAACCCCACAAATGTTCATATTTGTATGTGCCATTTTACAGCCAGCACTGAGCTGTTCTAATCAGCTGGGGTAATTTAGATTCACAAACAATACTCACAAATATTGCACAATGTCACAAAGGATCAAATGCAAATGCACATTTCTTCTCAGCCACCGAGAAGCATTTAAAAAGAAATTAAACATCACATCTCATCTTCTCCAAAATATAAATATGCAAGCTGATGCAAATTGCTTGCTCCTGACCCAGGAACATGATGGCCAATTGCCTGACCTGTGTTCACAAAATAATATTACATTTCATTGACTGTTCACAGGGAGTGCATTTGAAATTTTTGTGGCATCAGGATAAAAATCAAAATGACCATATGCTTCTCAGAGCACTTCAATTACTTCTGATTTCCTAGGCAATGTCTGTGCCTACCAAAGCATGAAGCCTGGAATATATTAGCAAAGTATTAATTATGGTTGAAATCCTCAAACAGATTTCAATACTTAGCTGTCACCAAAGTGGTGGCAAGAGTCATCCTCTAGCAAAAACCATTGTGTAGCAGCAAATGTGGTAAGACCTCTACTATTTCTTAAGGAAAGTTGTAAATATATATATATAAATCATGTTGTATACTACACAGAAGAACAAAATATAAAAATAAATCTGCTACTTGGAAGAGGATTTTGTAAATGTAACATGAACTAAATAGAGACAGAGAAACGCAGAATGATTTGGGACTTTAAAGATCATCTACTTCCAACCCTCAGTTCTATTTCTGCAACACTTCTGAAAACAAATCAATCACCATGTTCTAACCCCATTATATACGTATTTATAATATTAATCCATGAACTTATCTTTACTGCAAATAAAATCCAAACAGAGAATAAAATTATCATTTTCTCATGTGCAATGCAAAATTCCCTCCTGCTGGAAGTGCCTAAATTCCTCTGTTGCTTCCTGGTCATGCTAAGGGTCTCAGAACTGAATAATAAATATAATAAAAAGCTGCTGGATTTTCAATATGATGGAAGTTGACATAAATTCTTAGGTCTGTCCAGTTTAATAAAAAAAAATCAATAAAAATAATAATATCAAGACTGATAGCAACATTAGTGATTTTAAAACACTACAATCACTTACCAAGTTATTATTATTATTATTATTATTATTATTATTATTACTACTACTACTACTGCTACTACTACACTTCTGCTGGTCTAGTGGAAGGTGTCCCTGCCCATGGCAAGGGTGAAACAATACACATGGATTATAAAGGGTGTTTTCCTAACATGCTCCATGAATCCTGGAAGAGATTTCCCAATAACCAGCCAAAAAGCTTTATTTCAGTACTATGAAATGCTTTCCTTCCTTTAATATGGAGAGCTTTTAACAATCTAATTTTTCTATAGATTCATCTAAACTGGATATAAACTCGGAATTATTAGTAATGGTTTATTGGGATATGATCATGGAACTGTGAGAAACACTTTCCAGTAGCTGATATGAACTTCAGGCCTGCCTTTCCAGCAAAGAGATGTTAAAAATATTTTATTAAGCATGCTTGAATGTTGTAACAATCTCCCACAGCCACTATCATTATCCTCTTGATTCTCCATTGCCTTAAACCAGCAATTAGAAGTTGATGAGAAACGTCCAGGAACAATAATAGTTAAAGATCAATTAGGGATCCATGAGGCTGAGGACATTAAATATTTATTAAAATAACAACAACCTTTCAAACAATAGTTCAAACTTCATTACTTTAATCCATTCTAGAGCTGCTATTTTCTGCCTCACTTCCCTGTAATTGCAAACTGCACCAGTGACAGGGAATGTCTGGCACCACAGTACATAATAACACAAAGTGTTTATGTTGCAGTGACAGTGCTGAGATTTTGTAAACAGATAGGAACAGGTTTGTTTTTTATTTACCTGCACATTTCTAAAGTGCTTTTCTAGTGTAAAGTGACAAAAATCTCCCTCTTAGCTAAATTTAACTGGAATTTGCAGCATGGACCCATAACCCTCCTTTTGCAGACGGACAAATGACCACAGGCCTGATGTTCTCCTCAGCAGCAGCAGAAGGGAAATTGGGAAGCTGGGTGTAAGGCAAGAAATGTTTTTGCAGATGGAGCAGAGCTCCTCTCTGGAATTCAGTGTGAAAAGTGACAGTTTGTGGAATGTTTCTGTGGAAGTGCCATGTAACAAGAGTGGCAGCTCTGCTTTCTGTCCCTGCCTTGGTGACAACAAAAAGTGTGCAACCCACTCTTTCTCAAACACATAACACAAAAATGTCTCTATTTCATTTAAAATGGTGATTTAAACCAAACCCTGACAGAATTTGGGGCCAACAGATACAAGTTTTGGCATCTTTAAAGCCAAAGGACGAAACAATAATTCATTAGCATGGCAAAAGGGGGCACACAGCTCCTGACAGTAAAGTTGAATTTGATCCCTGTGGATTCCTCCCAGCTCAGGAGACTCTAGGATGCAAAATTCAATTAAAACATTCTTCACTGGGGCAAAAGTGAGCACACCAGGGCACAAGGGAACACCTCACACTCTGGAGCTCTAGATGAGCACCCAGGGGCTGTGGCAACGAGGTGTGAAGATGCCACAAATCCATCCCTCCATTTGGGCATGGCATGGTGACATGGATGCTCCAAGTGGCTTTTTTTTTCCTGACATAGTTTTCTATGCAAACTTTCTTAAGTGTTTTATGTACTGGGTTTATTGTTTTACACAGTGGGTTTAGTATTTTGTATCACATATATTTTCACATATATTTATTTTATATACTGTTTGATATAATTTTTTCAAATGTTTTGTTATGCTTTGTTATACTCCTCAGCACAGCAGGGACAGGAGCTCCTGGAGTGAGGCCATCAGAGGCTGCAGAGCTGAGGAAGGACCTGGAGCATCTGGGTGCCCAGGAAAGGCTGAGGGAGCTAGGGCTGCTCAGCCTGGAGAGGAGGTTTGACTTTTGTTATATTTGTCCTTTATTCATTCACTTTGGGGGAGGAAAAAAATATATGGAAGAACTGAACACTGAAGAAACTACTATGTTATCAAAACAAGGTTAATTTTCTTCTATAAAAACCCCAAGTTTAACCACTGCTTAAGCTGATCATAGAAAGAAGCAGCAGTGATTTCAAATGCTTTTAATATTTGACAAAACATTATCCTCAAGTTGTTCTAACACTTCTCTCTAAATGTTCCTTATCAACTGCTGAGAATGGAAGCATCCTCAGAACTCTGATCCACTTAGAGAAGTATGCTTAGAAAATGTGAAACTATTTATGCCAATATAAACATGCTTAATGGATTTGGTTTAAACAAGTTTCACACTGCAAATCTTTTTCATGCCCAGCAATTCTACCCCTGATCTTTAAACTGCACTGTGTTTCTCTTGCTGGATCTACACCTCAGGGAAAACATGCAAATCATCCTGCTCATGCTTCCTTGTGTTCTGAACTTCTTTCCCTCTGTCGCTTCCATGCATGATTATAATTTGATGATAAGAGAAACAATTTAAAACTGCAATTATGAAAGCATTTCTTTGTTAATTCCCTCCTGGCTAAATGACTTCCTCTCATGCTAGGAAGTTAAACATCTGACAGCACGACTGAGCTCCGGGAGCTTCAATTTCCATTCACAGAAGCCTCTGTTTTAGCTGCCTCTTATATTCCAGTTGGAATTTATAGTGATTTGCTCCCTCTTTTACTTATGGATTCATGGATCCCAGAGAGACTCAACCTAGAGCCAATATTTGCAACTCTGCTGGACCTCTGACTCTTTGTTTTAGTTGACATTATGAGGTGTGTGTTTTATGAACTGGATAGATGAGAAAATGAACCCTTTTGGGGCTGTTCCTCCGGGCACCATCTCGCTAGCACAGAGATGGATCAGCACAGTGCTACCAGAAGGATTAGGCAATAACAGCAGATTACATTTGGTGGAATAAAATATTACAGAGTAGCTCAGAAATTGTCCTATCGATACTGCAATATTGCAATGAGACAATCAGGAGGTAGAACACAGGGTGGAATGAAAAATTCTGTAATTGTTGCCTTCGTGTAGGCAAAATGATGAGCTGTGGTGCTGGTTCTGCAGTTCAAACACAGGTTAAAGGGTTCAGGGAGTTGACTAGGTTACTTCTTTTCTTTCTTTTTCCTCTAAAATCATACCCACACCAGCCATAAAGGAGAACAGAGAATAGCAGCAGTGTTAACACAGTAGGAAATAAAAATTATCCTCATTTATCTACTCATCTTTATTTCACAGTTGTGAAAAGATACCAGTGGATGACTTGTAACAAACACAAAATTATTGTGCTCTCTGCTAAAAATATGTAACTTTGATTTAAAGTAATTTGTTTAAAAGCTTAATGAGGTTGACATTTGAAGCAGGTTCCTGCCATTTCTGTTCCTTCTGGCTTCACTGAGATAAAATAAAATTGTGGCAGGTGACTCATAAAATGAGCTGACCTGCCAGGGCAGAGCAGACCCTCTGAAATGTCCGTGTGGAATGATGGGATTTTTAATCTTTATTGGATATGTTGGTAAGTTTTTCAGTACTGCATAAGTTGGGGTAAGGACACAACACCTGGAAGGACACATTCAGGGTCCCATAAGGGGACATGGGGTGCATAGGAGAGGGACAGGAGAGCCACTGTAGGTGTGACAGAAAGGGGAGCAGTGATGAGAGCTGGGCATGGCTCAGGTCCCTGCAGGCACAGAGCAGACATGGAGTCAGGAGCTGACACTGCAAAAGGATTAGGCAAAAATACCAGAAATAAACTGGGGACAGCTTGGCTTTCCACAGTTGAGCAAACCACACCAGAGAAGTGCACCTGCATGAGCTGAGGTGGTGGGAACCACGGGCTCAGAGAGCAAATGGGAGCATGAGCTTAGAGAAATGGGAAAATTCCATTGCTTGTGGAAGAGTTGAGGAAACACCTTTAGCTGTGGCTGCCCCACCCCTGGAAGTGTTCAAGGCCAGGCTGGATGGGGCTTGGAGCAACCTGGAATAGTGGAAGGTGTCCCTGCCCATGGCAGGGAGTGGCACTGGATGAGCTTTAACGTCCCTTCCAACCCAAACAATTCTGGGATTCCATGAAAATTGTCCAGTCTCCAAGAGACTATAGTGGCTTTTATGCATCACATTCTTAAAAAAACCTGAATGTCTTGCTTCAGTAAATGGGATAATGATGGGTGAACACCCCGCATTTTGGAGCTAGATTGTCAAAATCTATCCCTAGAAGAAGAGATAGAAATTCTTCCATAAATCTGAAGCTACAAGGATAGTCCTTAACAAAGAGAGGAGAGATGTCATCAGGCAGGGATATACAAATAAAAACTGAGGGAAATGAATGGGAACATGTGAGCAAACATTTCACATGCTATAGAAGAATCTGCAACTTGAAAGGATTTAAAAAAATATATTATTTCTTTTATGGCTGAAGTATTTTGCTTAAGATTTGTATTTCATTTGTTTGAAAAGTCTTTTGATTTAAATGATACAGGTGTGTTATTAAACATGCCAGGAAAGGTAAACTGCTGACATCTTCATCAATCCATAATGTCCTCTGCAAGTAAGGCCCTCCTTAAACTAGCACATTCAAATAAGAATTGTTTTTTCTTGTTCTAAAGATGCTGTATATTGATTTAATCTGATTTCTGTTCAAATTCCTGTTCAAATTCATGTTCACTCTATGTATGTTTTTGGATTTTCTTTTTTCATGACCAGAGTTTAGGTCACCAGTCTGCTGCACAAAATCATGCTGTCAAACAGGAGAGGGTGTAAAAATAAGTTCAGTGAACACCTCCAGAATAATTTTTGCAATGAAAAATAATCAGCTACAAACATACCTTAAACCATCTAAATTTTAAGTGTTTTTCTATCATTATTAAAGTGCATTAAATTAATTACAGGAGTGATTTCACTTGACTGACGTGTTGGGAAGGTTTTGGTCATGGAAGCACCTTGATCCACCTGAGGAAGATGAATGCCTGGAACAGAGGGGTGCTGAAAACAAACCAAACTGCTGAACAAACCAATTCTTTTCCAGCTTTTCCAAGTTGGGAGCCCCATGGAACTGTCACACACATAGGCCCATCACCTGTGTGATGCCATCAGGGCCCACTTCCCAGCCATGGAGCTGGGGATGTTTCCATTGATTTTGTCACATGGCTGTGAGGTGACAGCTGAGGAATTGCAGGGACACTCTTCCTCAGCTCCATGTGCCTCTCTCTTGCAAGTAGCCTTCTTAGTCTTCTCCTTTTTTATCACCCCATTCAATAATTTCTCTTGAGAGCACAGGTGTCTGCCTTGTCCTTTAATGATGTGTCCAAATGGGGAAATCAATGGCATTAAATACTCATGGAATGGGATGTAAATAAGCAGCTATAAACTTATGTAAGGAGCTTTTAAAGGGCTTTTCAGCCAAAGATGCACCATAAGAAGTGGGATTTTTTATATATTGATGATTATTCTTCTAATTTACAGAGCACTTTGGAAAATCTTATTGCTTTCCTCAATATTTCAGGGATGTATTTAATTGCAGTTTGCTTGCAGAGAGGAAAAGCAAAGAACAAACAGGCAAAAAAACACACTTAAGAAAGTTGAATTAAAATTCTGCTATTATAGAATCTTTTAGAACAGTTTAGTTTGGAAGGACCCCACCCCTGCCATGGGTAGGGACTCCTTCCACTAGCCCAGGTTGCTCCAAGCCCCATCCAACCTGGCCTTGGACACTGCCAGGGATCCAGGGGCAGCCACAGCTTCTCTGGG
>JANRGV010000120.1:24536017-24551429 GCA_024734035.1 Alethe castanea | reverse complement strand
AGTAAAAAAAAAAAAAAAAAAAGAAAGAAAAAAAAAAGAAAGGGAGATAATGTTTGGGACATGTCTAATTTCCTCCATATTAAGCTGCAGGGTATTAAACAGCTTTACTTACAAAGGCATAATAAGGGTAAGGAAAAGAGTTGACCCAGGGAATAGGAAAGAGAGAAAACATTGTTCAAGGAGCCCTGAGGGTTTAGAATTTTCAATTAGGAGAGGATAGGAAAGATAATTTGAAGGAAATCAGGCATTCTGAGTTTAAAGAAAGGATGTGGAAAACCCTCAAGTGAAAAAGTTCCCAGGCAGAGGCTTGTATCTGGAGAACTCCCTCCACACAGATGTTGTAGAATGTGAAACAGCTCTAAGGAGGCTAATGGAATACTTGGGGAGCTACTTCTTCCATCAATGTATGGGCATCCTAGAGATCCTTATTTGCCTCTTTTTCTCCCTCCAGGAGGCTGAATATTGGTGAGCAGTAATTGTAGGGTTTGTTTTTTTTAAATCACATGAGTAATAATAACCATAACAAAGTCACAAGAAGTTTCTTTGCTTATTATTGTGCTGCCATAGCTACAGCCAATGTGGTGTAATAGTAGATTTCTGTGACTTCCATATAGTCATTTTAATCTTTTATTTGATATTCTGTGATAATCACAGGAAAAAGTTCTGGAAGGGATTTTATTTTACTCCTTCAGTGCTGCCCCTGATGAAATGCAGTAGAACAGGATACAGCTAAAATGTCAGCATGAACTGAGACTACTTTATTAAACATGTGACTTTCTGAACTTCTATTATTCAATTTTCTGCAAGCCAGATAGAGATGTTTTCCAGTCTGTATAAAATAATTACAACCTTTACAGTCTTCTTTAGTTATGATTGTCTTCTGAATATTTCAGGACTTCTCATTTGCTATTTTACCCACCTTGTTTAGCTTGTGGTAAGTTTTTAACTAGAGAGAGGTCTGGAGGGGCCATATAAGGAACAGCTGAGGGCTCTTGGCTTGTTCAGCTGGAGAAGAGGAGTCTGAGGTCAGACCTCACCTGAGGAACTGCTCTGATCTCTACTCTGTGTGACCAGGGACAGGACCTAGGGAATGGCTGGAGCTGGGCCAGAGGAGATTTAGGTTGAATATCAGGAAAAGGTTTTTCCCCCAGGAGGGTGCTCAGACCCTGAACAGGCTCCCCAGGGAATGGGCACGGCCCCAGATTGCCCAAGCTCCAGGAGTGTTTGGACAAAGCTCTCAGGGATGCACAGGGTGGGATTGCTGGCATGTCAGTGCAGGGACAGGGGTTGGACTCCATGGTCCTGGTGGGTCTCTTCCAGCTCAGGATATTCTGTGCTTCCGATTCTGTACAACACACAAACTGAAACTCGGGAAATTCCACTTGAACAGAGAAGCTTCCCACTCTGAAGGTGATCAAATCCTGGAACTGATTGGCCAGAGGGATTATGGAGTGTCCATCACTAGAAATACCCAGCTTGCTGTCCCTGGCTCTGAGCAGGACAATTGCACAGGGTGACCTTCAGAGGTGTCTTCCAAACTCAGTTACTCAGGTATTTTCTTACAGATGTCAGATCTCAAAGCATGTCAGTTCTGGGTGTGTCTTCCACGAAATCCCAAGGTCCAAGATTCATCCCTCATAACTTCAGTCAACTGGATGCTTCTACAGTTCTGACAACACAGACAGAAGCACTTGCAGAAGAAATTTGAAGTCTCCTTTAGCACTTCAAAGCAAGGGCTGGTACATGAAAATCAGCAACATTATGTAACAGTTTTGGAAGAGCTGTTGCTTTTTAAAGAATGCCTAGAGCAGTTACACAAGAGACAGAGTTTTTGATCTCCAATTCCCAGTTTGAAACAAGGCAGATCAATCTCCTCCCTTTACGTTTTCACCTCTGGAAATCCTTTCCTGTAAAGGCTGTAGAGCTGTGTCTTTAATGGGTACAGGAATGCCAGCCAGGCATCAAGGCATCATCACGAGCAATACTGATCCCTTCCAAAAACTTCCCTGCATTTTAAATTGTGCCACTTTATTGATAATCTCTATAAAAACTTTCTTGTCAAAATGTCAAAAACAGAATTCCAGGCTGGCTGAAGTCCATTTGCAAGTTTTGATATGCTTAAGTCTTATTAGGGTGGTCATTGGCTTATGCCACCTTGTGTCTTGACAAAAGCTTTAAATGCAGCTTTATGAAATATTTTTTCATAAAGTCTTCAAGGAGAGTTTTAAGACTGACAGAGGAGATACATCTCAATTCCTTTAGGCCATTGGGTTACCAACAAGGCTTTTATAAGACAGGTATAAGTGATAAAATTAGTCAATTACTGAAAAATAATGAGCATTTCAAAGAAGACTTCTCTGGGTTATAGCCCCCAGCTGCTGGTGCACATCCTGGAAAATAACTATCTCAATTATCAGCTCGGCACCAAGAGTGATGTTTGTGAGTCACAATTAAAGCCAGGTTTTTGAACTGGCCTTGCTGTGCTTTATGACCAGGAACCTACAGGTGAACACTGAGTTCCACTTTTAAGACCTGCTCCATAATTTAAGCCAGAGGAACATCTAGCATGCACTTTTGTGCATTTAGCAAAGACCTGGCTGCCTTGTTCCAGGAAAAATGCAGAAAAAGAGAGAAACCTTCAGTTTAGAGGGGATATTTTTAGAGATGCCTCATTCTGTCATACTTTTCATGATACTTTATTACTGCATTAACAACTTAAAAAGTCTTTTGAGCTACTCCACTCTATTTGTCTAATTACCTGTCTTTCTTTTCTGGAAGAAGTAATTAATCAAATTGTAAATTTAACTGTCACGAGGAGCAACAAAAAATTGGCAGTAATAGATGGTGGGTGGTAGGAAAGTGTTTCTCTCAAAGCATGACTTGACTTATGAAGTTTTGCAAACAAAGCACTACTTCCTGCAAATTATTCCTCATCTCAGATGTCTGGGTATGAACAGAGCTCTGCAGAAGTGGAGATACAAAGTCTAAGAGATTTTTAGACTTAGGACATCGTTAATTTTGGATGTACTGGGACCAAAATGTAAAAGCAGATGATTCCTGAGCCACAGTCACACAGGTCTTCCCTGGGCATTGAGCAGATTATAGCCTGCCTCTCATGGAATGAGACTCTGAAGCAGTGCTTTACTGAGATACATCAACAGAGTTTTTCTTCTACCCATCTACATATTTTTACACACTTTTTGTTAATTTAAATGTCTTTGTGGTGTTTGTCCCTTTGCTAAATTAGAGTTAAAATGGCCAGTAAGCTTAAGAGTTTTAGGGAAATGGCAAGCAAACACATGAAAGCATTCAATTTTCTTGGAAAATCAGGTTGAAAATGACCTTTTTGTTCCCTTTTTTTGTACAGAATCAACCTCCACAAATATAACTCATTTTTATTGAATTCTCAGTTCTGAGACATTCTCATCCTTTCACCCTTGTTCTCTAAAACATCTCCTTTTACATCTTAACTCTGTGAACTGGAAATCTGCATATAACATGTCTGGTGACAACTTACCAGTAAGGAGAAAGAAATATTTTTTTTTAAAATAATACCAATGAAAATTAATCTTTAATATTCAGCCACTTTCCAGTCCACTTTCCACTATCTTAGCTATCCACTCAGATAAAACATGCCTTACAATTTAAAAGGAAATCTATTCTGAGGGAGTTTCATTAATACACACCCTTCTCAGTTAATACAGTGCTCTGAAAGCAATATATCGAGCAATATCTGAGTGATTCTCTGCTGGAGTGTTAATCCTTTGGGAATGGCACGTTAATAGTCTTGTTTGGATTGAACATCATTCATCCAGAGCATGTCATTCACAATTCATTGCAGATATCTGATATCAGCAATTAATGGGGATGAATAGCTTAAAGCAAGCCTTGGGTATATCATAGATCATTTTCCATCTCCCCAGGCAATGGAAGCTCCTCTAATTCTTAACCTAGTTTAGGTTTAACTGAATTTAGCCAAATTTGCAGAAGATAACGGTCTAGAAGAATTCTGGATTCACTCTAAGAAGCAGGCTAGTGGAAGTTCCAAGTTTTGCTTTTTGTTTTAATAAAAATATTTCTTGCTGGAAAATTGGTAAAGAGAGAAATCTTTCCCAAAATGAGACCTGGGTCTCCAATAAGACTGAACCACTGAGAAATTGGGCTGCCAGAAGGAGGGAGAGAGAGAAGGAATGCATGAAAAAGAAAGAGACCTTTCAACTTGGAAAGAATCCCTCCAAAATATCCACATTTACTGTCCAAAAAGATTGACTAGCAGGCTGCTCCTTAGTAGAGTAGTAACATTTTTATGCACCAGCATTATGAAAGATTCAAGTTATATTTCTTGTCATCTTTCCTTGGCAGCTTTGATGCTGGCATGCTTTAAAGTCAAATCAAAAGCATCAGAGGGGCAGTCAAAGGCCTGTTGTCTGTGTAAAGTCCTGTTTCCCAGCTGTAACAGCTCTGGGAGAGGCCTGGCATGATCCCTGCTTTGAAGGGAGGGAAGCAGGAGAACAGTTCTGAAGGGATCTTGAGTACTTCTGTCCCTAGCACAGCAGGGTCCTTCTGGTGTTCGGGGACTGACCTCAATCTCATCATTTGAGGGAGCTGGGAGGTGGTGCAGAACAACTTTCCTTGTATTACAGCCCTGTAATATCACATTGCTCCCATTTTGTTCTGAGGAAATCCACACCACTTCAATTAGATCTATCTATTCGTTGTAAATATCACATTAATAATGTTGTTAATGTGGTCTTTAGTTGAAGGGATGCGTTCATATTTAGGCCTGGGCTGAACTCAAACTGCCACTTCCCACAAATGAAGTAATGATCGTGGATCATTCCATGGAAAATAATTTACCTTACTTCCCCCAGCACCCCTTGCACAATGGCTAAAATAAGAAAATATTTTGTGTGATTTGCAGACTCAAAATTCACTGATATATTTATATTCTCATTGGAGAAATCTGAAGATCTTTATTTTTGTTTTATTTTCTGGCCCAAAGGACCATATTTGCTGCCTCTCCAGGCAGACTGGGCCTGTGTATAACCAGCAGGACTCTTGTTCTGGTCTGCTCAGTGTAATTTTCCTGCTGCCCAGGAGCAAGAAGGAGAACTGCAATTCCAAGATGGATTTGTGCTAAATCCAGTCATGTAGATTAATTATTGCAGCTTGCTCCAGGATGTGTCTTAAACCTCACTCAAGTCCATTATATTATAGTTGGAAATAAAAAGTGGGATTTAGAATCAAGGCCATAATTCCTTTTTTTATTATCTTTTAATGAAAGCCAGTTTGTCACATGTTGAATTTCATATCTACAGAGAATATCTGGGACAGGAAACCCTAGGCTGTGTAAACAGAGGAAACAAAATGGCTACCAACAAAGACAATAGGTGAACATTTATTAGAATTAAACACTTAAATGTGGCTAATTAACTTATTAACCTTTACGTTAATGATTATATTTCACACTGTGCACTACACTGCTGTGGTTCATGGGTTTCTTAATTAAATCTAAGTCCACAGGTCTTTCAAAGATTTCCCATTAATTCTACTGTTATCATCCTGGGCTGGTGGAAGGTGTCCCTGCCCATGGCAGGGTTAGAAGGAAATGAGCTTTAAGATCCCTTCCTGCCCAAACCAGTTGGGTTTTGTAACTGTAAGTTCCACAAACCGGTGGGAAATATTCCACAAAATATTCCTAAATGTCCTCATGGTTACTCCTGTCTCTGGCAGAGCAGGGCTCACCTTTAGTCATTCCTTCAGAGACATGGGATCCTGTTGCATTTAATTAAAAGAGTCAATTTAAAGTGTTTAGGAAGCAAAAGGCCTGGGCAGAGCTTTGTGACAGTGATTAAGGTTTCCACTGGGTCCAGGTTCTCAACTTGTCCAAAGCTCTGTGTTCTCCTATCTTGGAATGCCTCTCTTGGGTCCTGTTCAGAGCTCTGCAGTGACCAACCCTAATTAAAATTCTTGCCTGAACCCTCACTTCTATGTGGTTTTCTGCCTTTCCTTCCCCAGTTTACTACTAGATGGGGATCAATATTCACTTAACATTTCATGGGAATGGTGGGATTTGCTCCAAGTTTGGACTTGAAGATCCTGGAGGCCTTTTCCAACCATAGTGATTCCATGAATATTTGGGAACCTTGCTCTGAAAAATCTCTCTTGTTTGACAAAAGCAAACACAAGCCAACAACAACAACAACAAAAGAAGTGTAATTATTTGAGCTGCAAAGTGTCCAATACTCTGTGTATGATAATTGTGTAATATTTTGGCCTCATGTAATTAAATATTGGTGTTAGTATATTAAATAAGTACTCTGCCTGAAATATTATAAACACCAGAGAACTCAGTTATCAACTCAACAGCATTGGTGTAATCCTGATCAGCTTCTTCTGGGGGACAAAGTACCCCAAGCAAGGTCTGCAGTACCTCAAAGCCCAGATTTTCCCTCTGGAAGATAAACTGGATTTCTAATCCTAATGCATCACCCTGTTCCTCAGATATGAACATTGTCAGCCAGAGTCTGGAAGAGACTAAACCTCTTAAATCATCTTTTCCTGGAATCATAAAAAAGAAAGAAAAAGTTAATTACTGACGCTCAAGATGTATGAGAGGTTTTTAAGTGTAACTATTCAATGACAGAAACAATTCCAGAAGTTATTGCAAAAATGGTGACAGGAGATTTATGTCTCCTCAGGTTATGCTCTTTTTCTCCTGGCTTCCATCCAGTTCACCAGGTACAGTTTGCAGCCAGGCTACGAGGCTGTTTCATTTAAATAGCTTTTATATCTCTTTTTATAATCCTTTTTTTTTCAGTGTAAAGGATGAACTGCAACATTTTGAGATTTTCTATTTGTTGATCTTATTAAATATATGAGTCAGTGCTCCATAAAACATCACAAACTTCCTGTTTCTGTCATAATTACTCCTCCCATTTCCAACAGTCATCCAGTGCTGCTTATTCTACCAGTTTATGAAGCTTCAAAGTGCACTGCAAACAGGCCCTGAATGGGAGAGAGAGGAGTATTGACAGTTTTACCTTATTTTTCATCACCTCTAGCTGAAAAGAAAAGCTTTTTAGTGTTCCTCTATTTTGTGATTCTAACCCAGACTTGCAAGTAAAGAGATATACTTTTCAGGTGTAGAGGCCTGCAGTAAGATGGAAATAAAACAGTAAGAGAAACATAGGCATGGACTCTATTTAATAATTCATAAGAAAACTGAGAAGCCCCTTTAATGCCATGCTAAGATGCTGGCTTGGAGCAGACTCCAGAGGAAAAAAAATATTCCCTAGGGACACCACTGATAATTCAGGAATTTTAGGCTCCAGCTACTGAGGTTCCCTCACTTCATTTGACTTCCCCAAGCAGTTACATGGCATTTGTGTTGATAGGACAGTGTAAACCAGCCATTCCAAAGAGAATTCCTTTTTCCAAAAAGGTCTTTTCTTGTCCATCACAATATTCTTGCGGTGTTTGAATTTCACATCCAACTGCTCACAGGGTAAATGAAATTTCTCTCCTGGAGGCCCTTCACACCTGCATATTTCCCCTCTGTGTGCCATCAAGCAGAGTGGAGTAGAAGGACAGAGCAGTCACAGCCTGATTTCCAACGCTTCCATGAGTGACCCCCTGGCAGTTTTGCTGATGGACACATCCCTGTGCTACCCACCCCACTCTACAGACCTTTACAGCCAAAAATTGTCCATCCTGGGCACTTGCTGCAGAGTTTCTGGGCAGTCCGTCACATCTCCATGACAGAATAATGAACTGGTGCCAGGCACAGACACTAATGTTTATTCATCCAGGATTGTCCCTCCTAAGGGTCTTGTTCACTCCGTGGGACAGTGATGAATGGCTCTGCAGACAGATCTACTGCCACAAGTTTGTCTTTAGATGGATTTTGCTTTTTCTATACAGAGGTTGGGAAAGATCATCTGAAAAAAAAAAGTTCCATTTTTTTTTACATCCTATTTGAATTTAGGCACTGAGCACGGGCACAGAATCATAGAATCATGGAATATCCTGAGCTGGAAGTGACCCACAGGTTCATTGAGTCCTACCCCTGGCCCTGCCCAGACAGTCCAACCTTGTGCATCCGTGGGAGCATGTGAGAAATGAATTTGTATAGGATTCTCGAAGCTTGACTGAAAGCTCACACAGTCTGGTACATCTGTATGCAAACTCTGAGATGAGTCAACTCTGTGCTGACTTAGAAAGGCCATGGAATAGAGAAGACATTGTTGAGAGAGAGATTGAACTAGAAACAAATTTCAAACTATGGCCTTGCAAAAAGATCAGATATTTTGGAGAATTAGAACTCTGAAAGATGCATTGTGGCAAGACCACGTGGGGTAAAATAATAGCTGATTGGCAGTAGAAGTATTAGCAGTATTGTGTGGCAAAAGCTAATAGGCTGGAAAACATTTATAAAGTAATGTAACCAGGAAATAAGTCAGCTTCTGATAGAATGGAATTGAGTTTTACATCTCTTATGTCTCACCCTTCAACGAGACTGATAACGGAATAAAATCTCTGGGAGATTGCAAACCCAGCCTTGTCGTGATTTAATTAGGCAAAGGTGTAATACAAACTTTTCTTTCATTTTCTCAGGGAAAAATATCTATAATTTAGGTAATGTCAGTTTTTCTGTCTGCTGAGGGTCTGAAAATGCAGCTAAACATGTCCTGCTGCTGTTATGATCTGAAACCCAAATGCCAGCACTGTCACAGGTCTTCTGCTTCTGGGTAGGGGTGCAAGGCAGAAACATCAGGAAAATAGAAAAATTCAGGGGGTCGTTACTCCCTGTAGACTCCAAGAGGTTTCCACTAGAGCTTTAGGCTCTGATCCTGGGCGGTTTTCCTACTGAAGAAATTCTCCTCTCTAATATCCCTATTTGTTACATGTTCAGATGATTTGTTGCTGAATAAATGAATGGGAATGTTTTGTCTAATCTATTTTGGTTTTAGCAAAGGAAATAA
Source organism: Alethe castanea (assembly GCA_024734035.1). Taxonomy (NCBI): domain Eukaryota; kingdom Metazoa; phylum Chordata; class Aves; order Passeriformes; family Muscicapidae; genus Alethe; species Alethe castanea. The sequence goes on along the minus strand of JANRGV010000120.1, from coordinate 24,542,445 downwards.
TTTTTTTAAAAAGCACAAAAAGCTCCATGAAAGTTAGGAACACAAAATTGTATCTCTAGTTTCAAACTCAGGATGGTTTTAGAATGCAAACAAACAAAAGGAACTTTTTCTGGTTTTCACTGGGATTTATTTTCAATGAAAAGCTCCTGTTCATTAGGTAAAGCAGAAACAACCCTATGCCCAGATGAATCTCAAACAGTATCATTAAAAATAACTTTCTCTGTGCATGGAGATCTAGATCTTTTGCCTGTATTGAGCTGTTTAGCAACTGGATATAGAAGAATCTTCTTTAGCAAGTTCTGCAAATCCTGTAGACTGTGGGATCAGGATATGCACATCTTCAACCAACACCTCAGTAATTTTACATCAGCATTTCATACCTTTCCCTCTCACCCCTCCTGGTGATTTTCCAGTTGAAGTCTTGATCTGTTAATATCCCCATCTCATTAGCACAGGTTGTCTCTGCACTTTCACCTGACTCATTTTTCTAAAGACTTCCCACAGCCCTGAGCCAAAGTTATTTATTTGTGCCATAACTGAGCTGAATCCTCCCTAAAATGGTTGAAGGGTTGGTGAGAATTTTTGGGGTTGTTTTTTTGTTTGTTTTTTTTTTTTTCTTTTCTTTCCCATTTATTGGTGTTTTGGGTTTAGTGGGGCTATTTGGATTTTTCCATAAAGGGACTGGAGCGTGTCCAGAGAAGGGAACAGGGGTGGGAAAGGCTCTGGAGCACCAGGAGCAGCTGAAGGAGCTGGGAAAGGGACTCAGCCTGGAGAAAAGGAGGTTTAAGGAGAACCTGCTGGCTCTGCACAGCTCCCTGACAGAGAGGGCAGCCAGGGGGATTGGGCTGTGCTCCTAGGGAACAGGGGCAGGATGAGGGGGAATAACTCGAGTTGTGCCAGGGGATGGTCAGGTTGGATATTGGAAAAAATTTCTTTACTGAAAGGGCTGTAATACATTGGAATAGGCTGAGGGCAGGGGTGGAATCACCACAGGGTTTAGTGAGCATGGGGGAGCTTGGTCAAAGGTTGGACTTGGAGTTCTTCTCCACCCTAAATGACTCTGTGATTCTACCTTTTTATTTCTGCCTACACCCTTTCCCTTTCAAATTCCCCAGCAGAAAGCTTTCCTTCCTTCATTCACACCTCTTACACGATAAAGGCAGTTTTCTTCACAACGCTATGAATAGAAAATTTCCTGACATCCACACAAACAGGAGTAGACAAAAGAAATTAAGAAAAGCAGACTGAAACAAAGAAACAATGTGTAATACAACTAAGCATGCACTAACCCCGTGTTTAGAGAACATTCAGCCTCCTTTTGGACAGTGCTCTGTTCAGTCTCTCTGGCTGATGGCAAAACCTCAACCTCACATCTCCAGGTAGGTCCCGTTCCCTTTCCCTTTGTGCCTCCAACCCCTGACTTCCCATTCAGAGGAGTGTCACTTGCTGCTTTTCACTCTTCTCCCTAAGGGCAAGAGCCACACAGCTGCACCTATTGACGAGAAGGATTCTCCCAAGAAACAGGCAGGCTTTCCAGTGTTTTTGAAGATTGTAATGGCTTGGGGGCACAGCTCAAGATTTTTTTTTTTTTATTCCCTGTATTCCCTTCACATTCTATTTTCAAATCAGCATCACTTCATTTGACAACTCTTCCCCCTTTGTTCTAAGCTAAAGGCCGTATTTGTGATGCTAAGGAATACCCTGGACAGACCCATCTCAACCTCACTTATTGTCTTAAAAAGGCAGGAACTCCTCCCACACTGCATTTCTCCTCTTAATTAGAGAATATTTAGCAGACTTTTTAAGATGACCGGTCATTTGCCTTCCCTGAATATGAAAAGCAACATATTTACAAGTTAAGCAGCTCAGAAAGTCTTTCATTGTCCCAAAAATCTCTTCCTGAAGCACCTATTCAAACAAACAAGCTTTTTGGAAATCTTAATGCCACTCCTCTTCATGCAGATATCTTAAAGTTTACTGTTTTCTACTTTTCTTCTTCTCAGGTCTGAGGATAGTATATTACACAGGCACCAGGCAGAAGGGTGGAATTTCTGAAATATATTGGGCTGCTCCAAAATCTATCATTTATTAATCACTGTGCCTGGTGCTGTTCCAGCCCAAGCCTCTTCAGAAGCAGATTTTCCTTTTTCTTTTTTTTTTTTGTATATATTTTGTATCCTGCAGCAAGACTGGAGTCAATCAACTTCAAGCAATGCTGACACTACCGAACCAAAAGCACTACATCAAAACAGGGAGATTTGAGGGCAACGTTTCTCTGAATACACAAATAATAAACTCCAACTGTGTCCTGCCAGTGGCTACATCAGGTACACAATCTGTTTTATTGCTTTGTTTGCTACTTCAGACCTTTGCTGTGTCTGAGTGGATCTGAAATCAGCCTTACATGGCCAAATTGAAGGGTTTGCCTATGGAAAGAGCTCCATCTTCAAGATGGAAGATCTACAAACATAAAGAACTTGATTTCAATGGGTAAGTGAGTAAAATATATCTCTTTCTTTGGGAAAGCTTCACAAACCAGCCTCTACAAATGTCCTTAGAGCACTGTGCAAAAGATGTAATGATCTGCTGCGTCTGGACATGGGCAGATCTAAATATTCATCAGCTTCTACTCTTTTAGCCATTTCTCTAGAACAGAGATAAATCACAGAATCCCAGATTGCTTTTGGTTAGAAAAGAATTTAGATCATCATTTAGATGATCATTTAGATCATCTCCACCCCCTGCCAAGGGCAGGGGACACCTTCCCACTAGCCCAGGTTGCTCCAAGCCCATCCAACCCCTGGCCTTGGACATTTCCAGGGATCCAGGGGCAGCCACAGCTTCTCTGGGCACCCTGTGCCAGGGCCTCCCCACCCTCACAGGGAACAATTCCTTCCCAATATCCCATCTAACCCTGTTCTCTGGCAGTGCAAAATCACTCTCCGTTTTATGCTCTAGGGGAAAAAGGGTTTGTTTTCCAGGAATGTTCACGTATTATTCCAAGTGCCCACTGTAAAGTTCTTGGAAGGTGGATGTGAAATTGCTGATCCCTGATGGTATCTGTGAGATTTAATGATAGAATAGCACTGAAAATTCAGGATGAGCATAACAGCCATTAATCCATGGGTATAAATTGTTTGTTTGGATTGAAGATAGAGTATTCACATAGCGTAGTACAGATAAAGGAACAAGAGACTGAAGAGAAGAGGGAAAATCCCATTAAACTTTCTCCTCAATATATTAGCTTAGAAAGCAGCTTCATGAAGTTTTGTTCTGCCTGGGTTTCACTAAAGAGCTTTTTCTTAAACAGGTGGGAAAATCAAGCACCTTGAATACTCACTGTACACCCCAGGGATATGCTTGTGCCTCCTAACTAATCAGCTATTTCTATTTCTCACAGGTCCTATTTCCTGCTGTCCTTCAGAGGTTTTCCCTGGGCTGGTGGATGTTGGATTAGCTGTCACAGCCTTTGCCTCTGATAATTCAGGACTAACTGGAAAAAAATGAAGTGAGGGAAGCAAAAAGCCCCTCATCCATTCTTATTTTGACCCATTAAAATCACTTCTCTATCAGGAGTTATTTTTATATCCTGGAAGTTTACAGGCCCTAGAAAGATAAGCTTTGCATTATTTCTGGCCACATGTAAATTTTTTGTAACATATTTCATCTTAGGGACTATTTTTAAACTTTCCAGGGAAATGACTGATTGTGAAAAATTTTCAATACCAGGCTCAGCTTAAAACAGAAAAAAAAGATATCTGTATTTTACATGGTTTTCAGTTCTTTCAAGCCAAATGTGTGGAGAAGGTTGCCATTATGAGACTCTCCCACCATCTAAGAGACAAGAAAAAAGGAATTAAGAGCACAGCTTCTCTGGGCACCCTGTTCCAGGGCCTCCCAATCTTCTCAGGGAACAATTCCTTCCCAATAACCCCTCTGGCAGTGGGAACCCATTCCCCCTTCTCCTGTCACTCCAGGCCCTTGTAAAGAGTCTTTGTCCATGTTTCCTGTCACCTCCTTCAGGCACTGGAAGGCCACAATTGCTCTTCTACAGACCCAACATGTTCCAAAAGAAAGGAAATCTGAGTGCAGACTGCCTCTGGAATGGGACCCACGCTCATCTCGTGCTGATTAAATGCCACTACAGCACCAAGTCAGCCCTGTGGCAGCACTGCAGGATTGATGCCCCCAGGTTTGGAGCAGTACCTCCAGATCTAGACAATTGGTCTATTTGAACTTGCAGTCCTCACTGCAAGCTGAGATTTTACTATGATTTGACTCTATCTGCAGCCAAACAATAGCCCTAATGAAGCTCTTCATCCTTCTTTTTCAGCCATTTGTCACCTCGTGTGTTCTGATCCGACTGCACCACAGCCAGGAATAATATTCTGAAAGCTTTGCACTGCTTGATTGAGCAGAACCCCAGAGCTCTACAGAAAGTTTTATAAAGCCCAGGAGGCCCTGGCAGGTGTGGTGGTTTCACACTGACCAGGTCAATCACCACTCATTAGCTGGTTGCAGTGAAAGAAGAAAACTTCACCAATGCCTGCCTTCAGATACGACGAAACGATCATTTTAGGCTTCATCCCGAGTTCCTGGGGCACCTTAAAGCTTAACTAATGCAGAAATGCAACTTGTCTTATGACTTGTAGGAGCTGGAATTGTTCCCTTGTTCTGTTTTACCTCAAATATTCCTGTAATGATCATGGTGCAAATGGTGACAAACAAACGACCACCTTTCCCCTCCTCTCAACAATGTTTCAATATGAATTAAAACTGACTTTTCCCCCTATTTAGAGGAAAATAGTCTCCCCTATCAAACAGGCTGACATGAACAACTTTTGCCAGAGTTAACTTCACACTCAGGGCAGAAGTTGGCTGGAGATTTCATCATTGTGGGGAAAGAGGAAGACAAACACTGAGGATCCTGGGCTTCTACAGCACCCTTGCAATGATTTACTGCAATACACTGAATTTCTCCACTAATTTTGATCATTTAAACTAATCAATGAGCTGGTTGGACATTCATTTTAATCCTTTATTTTAATAAAAAAGCACTTAGCATACGTGTTCAAGAAAAAAAATGTCTTTGCAAATATCTTCTTGGAATATTTTGAATGTATATTGAATAGTAACTCACCACTTTTTACAGTGAGGAGAGAGGCAGAATCACCTTGTCTTGTGTCACTGTTTATTCATTGCTCTGAGTCCACACTGGGAATTTTTTTCTAGCTGTATCATACATTTTTGTGCTATAAAAGCAATTTACTCTCACCAGGAAACACTTCCTCAGCTGGGAACAGAACCCAGCTAGTTGCTATGTTTCCCAGACTGGAGGTGTTATTACTGGGCACTTCTTTCTTGAACATTCTATGAGCTGTGAAATCCTCACTGTGATTAACACTAATGACAGACCTTTCCTGCTTCAGCAGGCAAGAGGATCCATCAGAAATTATAAAAGACAATGTGTGAAAATGAAGAAAAAATTCTAAATAAGAGTTAAAGTTCATTTGAATTAATTCTTGATTAGTTTCCTCTCCATAAACTCTTGAAAATAATTATCCACATGTTCCTATAAAACTCCAATTTATTTAAAATTTTAAAAAATAAATGTAGAAAATACAGACAGCTGGGTGAGAATCTGCATTCCTGTGAACAACTTAACACAGTTCCTGAGCACAGGAAAAGGACAAAAGCCTCTCAGCAAGTTAAATCAGATGTAAATTAGCTGAGGAAATTTATAATATTTTATTCAAACAGGACATTTATAAACGAGGCTATCCAAGGTCTATGTATTTGGAACCCTGTGAACACAAATGGTACAGAAAAGAGTTGAATGGAACATGATGTTTTTTCCTTGAAATATCTCTGAAGCAAATTTTCAACCTTGTACAAAATTATGTAAAAATTTTAATCTTACACCTAAAAGTCTGGGACAGAAAATGTGTCCAGTGAGTTCCGCACAGAAACAGGAATAACTGGAATAAAAGCAGAATTGAATTATTTAAAATTATAGAATTTGGAGCTTTATCTGTGTTTATTCCTTGGAACAAACAATATTTTCCCAAATTCAGGTGGATAAGATTTGTTAAGCAAGAATTTTCTTTAATGAGAGCAATATTTATATCTAAGCAATTATGAAACACCATCAGAGAAATTTTTATGAGGTGTGCAAAAACTTCATGGCTCAGATGCTTGGTGTGGTAAGATTCCATCCTGAATCCTGAATCCAGGACATGAGATACAAGTTGTCAGACAGGAAAATGTTGGATTTGGGATCTTGGAACTCTGGATATTGGAAGACTTGATACCACTGACCTAACTGGGACATGTTTTTGTTGACTTACTGCCTATTGATGGAAGTGATTTTTTGGGTGGTTTGGGTATGTTTTCCTGGGGTGTTTTTGGTTTGTTGGCTGGTTTGGGGT
>JANRGV010000120.1:24492620-24535970 GCA_024734035.1 Alethe castanea | reverse complement strand
ACTTTATGCACTTGGTATAGTCATGAGGGACTAATTTTAAAGCCCATCTATTCATCCATCCTGAAATAAACTATAGGGACTTCATTATTCAACAGAAATTTAAATTTCTAAGTAGCCACATCCCCTCTAAACACCCTAAAAGAACTTTTGGCAGCTGTGAATGTTCCTCATGAATGTTGGAAATCTCAAGAGCTGAATTTAATGCAAACACTTCAGCAAAGCATCTGGGGCCAGGAAATCTTATGATTTTCCAGTATGAGCAATAAAATTGTGAGCACTAACTTTCCATAAAACATAATTGATTTTAAACAATAGTAACTATATAATAGTAGTGCTAGTATTTTAAAGCCTACTACAAATGCTTCTGTCTGCAGGCAGGGAGAAAGGCCTAATTAAACTGAACTGTAATGGGGTTGAAGCAGCATGGGATTTGACATGTTATAAATTCATTCCCAGATTAATTGAGAATAGCCTTTCTGTGGTCTCCAGATTAATAATAAGAAATGGGGGAAAAAAGACATGAAGGTAATTTATTTGCTCTTTCTACAGTCCTGACATTTTTCACCTTAATGAGCACTTAAAATGTAAATTATACAGTCAACTTAAAAAATAGAACAAAAGAGGTGTGCGAGGCTTTTTCTTATTTTTCACATCAAAATTAGGTGGAATTAGCATAAAAAATTCCAGAGTTTCACTCCAGACCTTGTCCAAAAGTACTGGGCATCATCAAGTGCCTTAAAACACTCTGGGAGTTTCCCTTCAAGATTAGGTCGGAAAGAGAAGTCTGGAAAAGTTTTCACTGTGTTACAAGATGCACTTATTGCACTTTTCAACAGGTACATTGCTAAATATTAATGACATAAAAATCTGGAATTTCCAAGGAGATGAGTTTAGAAGATGGGAATGAGATTAAAATTGCCTTAAAACATCTAGTAGTCCCGCTGAAATTTGCCTTGATTTAAACCTGAAAGGTACGAAGAAAGTTGGTTTTTCACTTTAGTTGAAGACAGAAAACTGCATCAAGAATAGTTTTGGGGTTTGGGTTCGGGTTTGAACATCACTGAGCTTAAGTTTGGCATTTGCTACTACAATTTTGGAGTCCAGACCTCTGTGAAGCTGCCTAACCTCCCCACTCACCTGCCGAGGTCCTTTTATTGACACACAGTATGTAATTACCTCGTGGTTTATGAAGTCCTTTGAGGTGTTAAAGTGAAAAGTGCTTTAGAAACGAGGTGCAATTAATAATTATGATTATACATTTATTTCATAAACCTCAGGAAGGGAAGATTTGTTTCCAGCTTCAGCAATTTGCACTAATCTGCAGTTTAAATTAATCCTCGGGAGTTCCATTTGCTGCCTTTTGTTGCTCACTGCTAATTGATGCTCTTCTCCTGCTTGGGTCATGAAGACAAAATGATGCCACCAAAGAAAACACACCTTAAAAGCAATTACTTCCCATTAGAAATGCTTCATTTATTCCTGAACATCCTGCATAGCTGCCTCCAAAGGAAGATGATGACGATCCCTGAATTTTATGCATTTTGTATGCTCATTTTCCCAGAAATATGAAGAATATTGGCGTGTTTTTGTTTTGGAAGATGTAATTATCTAGACATTATCTAGAAAGCTGTACAGAAAGGTTTAATGAGGCTACAAAAGTGAAAGAGATGGATACCTGTGAAGGAAAATGTATTAAGGAAAAAGAAGGAACTGGAGAAATCACCTGAAGAATTTGAGTCCAGGAACTGGTTTGTTCTTTGTTCTCAAGATTTATGATCCTCTCTGAGAAAGCCCACAGAGTCTATGAATAATAATTAGGAAAATAACTATTGTCAAGTTTAGAAAAACAAGAAATTATTTCTTTGATAACAGATTTTATTACTATTTTTACAAGCTTTTAGTGTTATGGATAGAACACAATAATTACAACCTTCTTTCTGTCTTCTAAATTCATCTCCTGGGAAATTTCAGATTTTTATAGCAGCAATATTTAGCACTGTGTCTGTTAAAACATTCAAACAGAGCATCTTGTGACACACTGAAAATTTTCCAGACTTGTCTTTCCCCCGTAATCCTGAAGGGACAGTTCCAGAAAGAGAGCCTCACCCTAGGATCAAAGCTAATCCAAGCTGCTTTAGCTGCTTTACTATTCTGAGCTTTTTTTTTTTTTTTCTATTTTTCTGCAGGAATTCCCTATGATTTTGATAAATGACATTTCTTCTCCATGTGCATTTGCTTCCTACCACTGAAATTCCTGTAATATCATTACTTTCCATCTTTTCCCTTGTCTGTTTATCTTGGAGACAATGGATGTCTCTTATTATGTGGTTATAAACTTAAACAAATCCTCACCAGCAGCTCAAGCATAAATCAAGTGGAAATCACAACAAACATAAGCACATCGATAAGAATAATAAAAATGGGTTCTGTAAGAAAACTGCAGCAGTTCCAAGCCACTTAGATCCCATCAAGTAATTTTTTGTTCTACTTTTTCCATGTCAGACATGATCCATCTCATCTAACACATCTCTTCAATGCACAGTGCTTGTAGGACTCTGCCAAGGAAATAAAATAGTGATTTAAACAGAGCTAAAAAATGCACTTCAGGGTACATTGCTCTGAGATTCCACTCTAAACTTTAGCTGGAAATAAGTGGAAAACTCTTTCACAGCCTAATCCAGGCTTTATACAATCTGAAGTACTACATAAACCAGTAAAATATTAATTGGATGCATGTTGTAAAAAAGTGATAAAGCAAAAATGAAAAATTACTTTTACTATAAATTCTCATGTTATTTTAATATCCAAATATTTAAAGCTCACCTGTATTTTTCTTATAACTATGTATGTATTGTTTAATTGCTTTTTCAAACTAAACACTTATTGAAATAATTCCAATTACAATTATATTTAATTTTTATAACATTGGGATTTTTTTCCCCTGAATTAAGTTGTGGACAAGTTCTGTATTTTTCTGATTGCCTGAACTAGGGTAAAATTAATATTTTTGAGTTATCAAATCACATTTTTGTTTTTTAGCCAACTTAAAAACAAACATTGTCTTAATGCTGTTGTTTCTCTGCAATCCCCCTCAAATCCCATTTGACATTAAGTTATTGGCCTGCTACACAAATTGCTCTCTTAATGACAAACGCAGATGAGAAATTCTGGAGAAAAATTTCAACTTTTGCTTACCAAATGTCTCTTTCTCTGTTCCTTTTGTCCCTTTACAGCCACGGTTTTCTATGGATGAGCTGAAGTTTGGTGCAGTCATTTTAGGTGCAATTAATGTTTTTGTGGAGCAAACACCTCATCAGCACTTTCAGGGCCATCTGCAGCTCTGGGATTCCCTAATTACCTGTCAGCTTTTGATGGTGTCTGCATAGGGTCAGGACTTTATTCCTGGTTTGTGGCAAGCAAAACGAAGGGAAAATGAATTAAGTGTTGTTTTCAGAGCAGCTTTTATTAAATATAACTAAAGGGGTTTTTTTCCCTAGTTGGTTTAGAGCCCTATTGCAATTCAATTTAAAAAATTCTGTAAACTGCGACCTCCCTGAGCACTCATATGAGCATATATGTTTGTATATATGATTGCACAGACAAAATCTGCTGTTTCCAGAGGCCCTGGACTTTGCAGGTATCACTGGAAAATCCTGAATTGCTATAGAAAAAGCCCTTAGTTCCCTCAGAATTCAGGAATATGTGCAGCAAGTGTTTGCAGGAAGGAGGAAACTGATAGACACTCTCAGGCCATGATCAATGTGCTAATTTCCAGCATGAATGAACTCTCCAGAGTTCTTCCCATGGATGCATATTTATCTCCTGACTAAATCAATATTTTTCCTACAGAAAACTATTGATAGTCTTGAGGGTTTTTTATAATGCAATTGTACAACTTTCAATTGTTCTTTCTCTTCTTGATTTCTTGCCAAACTCAGAAATCCTTTTTATCATTGTTGAATTCAGCTACGAAACTCTCACACTTCAAAAATTAAAGGGATATTAAAAGCCTCCAGAATGTTTTGCAATCCTTTGCCAAGCATCAGCTACTGAGCCTCCTGTGTTCGTGTATTTCCCACAACATCCCCCCCTCCCCGTTGTTTAAAAATCATTTTTCATTATCACTTTTGTGCCTCCATCCATTCTACTGTATCGGCAAACCTAGGAATTGAAACATGATGTTTATTTGGGGAGATATTGATACATTTGGACAGGTAATTCATGGGTGGCCAACTCTGCTGCTGCTGCTTTTTGATCAGGACACAAATGCTCAGCAAATTGCTCTCTTGTCTTGTCAAGCTGGCTAGGAAGAAGAAACCAAACTATGAGTTCGATCTGCTGCTCTCAGTAGGCTGGAACAATAAACCCTGGATGCTCCAAAAAATCATCAATCAAAATTGATGTTCAGTTCAGCATCATGAATTCCACTTTCAAGTGAAAACAAATAAAAGTCTGGATGGCAGGTTGGTTCTGACTTTCTCAGTCTTTCTCAGGCTGTCAGTATTAAGTGTGCAGGGGGAGCTGTTTGTGCTCAAACTCATCAGGTTTGAGTTCTGATTGTGCCACAAACTGGCACAGGCCAAGACTCTGGAAATTTAGGAATGTCTGGGATGGGTCACAGGGCAGACAGCTTCATTATCACAACATGCACAATAAGGGAAGGGGAAGAATGGAATGGAATGGAATGGAATGGAATGGAATGGAATGGAATGGAATGGAATGAAATAGTTTCTTCCAATTTAGTTGGAAGGGCTACAACAACCATCTCTTCCGTGTGCCTGAGACTTCAGGGCTGCCCCAAAGCCAGAGCAAGTTCATTGTAAAGCCCTTGTCCAAATTTCTCTGAGCACTGGCAGTCTTGGGGCACCTGCCTCCTCTCAGGGAAACCTCCTTCAGGGTTTGGCCAGCTCTCAATACAAAAATGTTTCCTAACATCAAGCCTCAGCCTGAATTGTCTCCAAAATTCCTGATGACAAGTTCAAAGAGGAGCAACCCTTCAGCACCCTGCTCTGAATTTAATCCACATCTAGAGAAGAACAGCCAAAAGCTCTCCTAAAAGGTTATGTCAAAGGGCATTCCAGAAATTAAGGTATGACAAAACTGAGCCTGACTATGGACTCTGGGCTTTCCTTCCTCTTTCTGGGTGCCTGGGAGCCTTAAAAGGTGTTTGATAACTCTGCCCGTCTGTCTTCCCCAACTGAGCACCCTACAGGAGTGGGTTGTGAGCCCAGAACCACTGAGCTTCAGTTTTCCAGTCTCAGGGAGTGTCTGCGGGTGGGGGGGTGGGGGGTGCTCAGAGGAAATTCAGTGTAGAAATTTGAGCCCTTTTAGCAATTGGTGCAAAAAGATAAATGAAAACAAAACCATCTAAATTTGTCTTCTCAGATGTAACTCAGAGCACCAGGACAGGTTGTAAAAGCTGAGAACTGCCTTCTCCCATGGGGATCAGCCTCTGTGGGCAGCACTAGAGAACAAGGGCTGAGAAATCTTTTAAAGAAGCCAGGAGACTAGGCAAATTCATGCTAGCAGGGACACACAACTTGTGAGAGTTTCCCTACCTTTGCATTCCCACATCCATTGAGCAATTGAATAGTTTCTGACCTCAGCAGCCTGAGACACAACACCCCCTTGAATCACCACCCTTGAATAAAACTTGTGGGTATTTCCTTTGCTTTTGTTCCTCCTTGGTCCTTTCCATTACATTCTTTATCCTGGAAGATGCTGCTTTGGCATTTCATTTTAGATTGTTTTGCCCCTTGTCTAGAGAGTGTGTAACAGTCAACAAGACACAAAATAGAATAGTAGTTCTTTATTTGTTGGCAGACATAACTGCTGGTTGTATCTCCAATGTCACAGCTGTGTCATTGCTAAATTAAATGTCATGCATACATAAATATACATAGGCAAATGAACATACACATACATGTGGAATTTGTTCAATCGGAATGGAGGTTTTGTCTTATGAACCACAGAACATATTTGTGAACACTGATGCACATTTGTTCTATTGATTCACAGACTCATGGAATGGTTTGGGTTGGAAGGCACCTTGAAGATTATCTTGTGCCACCCTTGCCACAGGCAGGGACACCTTCCACTAGCCCAGGTTGCTCCAAGCCCCATCCAGCCTGGCCTTGGACACTGCCAGGGATCCAGGGGCACCCACAGCTTCTCTGAGCACCCTGTGCCAGGGTGTCCCCACCCTCACAGGGAACAATTATGTGCATATAATGCAAATATAAAATCCTGAATTAGGTAATCGAGTATCTACAGACATCGTTTTCCTTTCCTTGTATAAATAACCGCGGTAGAAGATAAAACAAATCAGATGTTTTACATTAGGTAGCATGAAAACCTGCCAAAGGCTGGTTTCTTCTTTGCTGTTAAACCCTGTTAAATAAGGTTTTGTATTTCCTGTTATTTTTGGATGTGAATGACCAGTGTGGTTGTCCTTGTACAGATATTTGTAACAGATGTTAGTGTTCATGTGACTGGAGAATGAATGGGAGAGTCTCGGTGTGTAAGTGTCGGAACTGAGAGATATTAAACCTCAGTTTAAACCAAAGGACAGATCAGAGTTATCATGAAGTCCTGAATCATACAAAAATTTACATCCAAATCCTCACTTGGAGTTACCAGTTCAAGGAGAACATGAGGAGTGGGATAGTGACTGCAACAAGCATCACCTCTCCTCTGTGCTGCTGCATTTTGCTGCATTTACCCCAAACCACTCAGCCCCACATTCTTTGGTGCTTGTGGGTTGTTTTGCTGAGTGAAATCAAATCTGTTTTAAAATAAAAATGCCTTTTCCTTCTGAGCTCCCACTGCGTCTCCTGACCTGGCTGTTGTGATGGTGCATAATGAGAAGCATGCTCTGCAAAAAAAAAAATTCAGAAACATTGTTCTTAGCCAAACATACAACTCTAACAAGATAGTTTTTGTCTTTTAGTCAATATAATTTGTGTTTTCAGGCCTCTTAGGCCTGTGGGCAGTGATGGTCTCTCTGAGAATAAGGCTACAGCTCCTTGGAGGCACCTGAGAGTTGTATTAAATTGGTATCATTTTAATAGTCTGGTCTAGGTGAGAAATAAATTGAGTTCAAAATGGTCCCTTGTCAGGACACTGCTTCAGAAATAACCTAATCTTGCAATCTCAGCTCTGTTCCAGTTTCTAAAACTTGCTGTAACTGTGGAGTTCACCCAGTTCTGTCATTTAAATGTTGTCATTAGGCTCTGATGGATAAGGAGAGATTCTCAATATGCATTGCTCTTTTTTTCTCTGTTTATTTAAGATCCATCCAGATCAAAATATTTCTCACTTCACCTCATTTCTCATTACACTTGAAAGGTTTCTGTGTATAATTATTGGCTAGTGAAGATAAGTGAGGTTTTAAGTATTTTTTTTTTGTTCTGCAATTTGTTACGCTGTTTATCTCTCAGTCAAAAGAAAGCAAGGCTAGAAAATGTAATGAAGTGTTCATCTATCATCTATGGGCTTTGCTTCCTGATAAAGGAGGCTTCATTTGGGTGTTATTTCATTAACATGCACTTCTTTGACAAAGCCAAAGCACCAAGAAAAAGAAAGAGAAGCCTCTATCGAGGTTTTCTTGGAGATAATTAACTGAAGGGCTGTAAGATATGAGCAAGGTTTTGTTAATAGGACAGGAGCCAAAACTCGTATTTCCTTCAGCTCAGGATCATTCTACAACAACCACTCCTGGAGGAAAAGTAATTAAGAAGAACTGCAGTTTTACAATGAACCTTGTCTAATGACCAGAATTAACATTCCTTTCTTGCTTTTCATATAAAATTCGAAATATTATTAGCTTGGTCTTCTTGTTAAAAGAGTGTTGTGCTGCATTTAAGGTTTAATGTTAGAGAACAGAAAACAGATTTTCATTGAGAAGTAGGAGTCACTTTTTTGACTACACTTGCTTTACCCACTTTCCTTACTTTTAACCACTTCACTTAAACGACAAAGGAACCTCATCAGTTCCAAACAAGGATTTCTTTTGACAGACCAATCTCTCTTGGAGTATATGGAGACAAGTGGCAGTGCTCCCTCAGCAATGAATTTATTTGTTCAGGGAACAATTCCTTTTCACAACATGTCCCCACCTGGGAAATCTGTCCTCCAGGGAAGACAGGAGCATACATTTCCCTGCGATTGCAATCCTTCTCCAGTCAGCCCTCATTCCTCCTAAGAAAAATGCCAATGTTCCCTTTTACCAAGGATAAGTGTTTCAATTCTCTAGCTCTCACTTCGTATGAGTTTTTCATTTCAACCTTTTCTTCAATTCATTGCAAAGTTTTTGAGGTTTTGAGTGGATAGAAGGAAGAATCTTTTTGGGTTGTTTTCTCAGTTAGACTTGTTTTGATTGAAATGAAGAAATACTGGCAGTTTTAACAATAAAGAATAAAACCAGGAAGGAATCATGTTTTGGACAAGAAAGAGTCCATGTAAAATAGTGCAAAATATGTGGGTTCTAGAAAAATGTGTGCCATTTTCTCATTCCTATTACCAGCTGTGTCCTCAGAAACTCTGGTTATTATCTGAGTAACTCTTTGTTTTTTGGAGAATCAAAAACTGTCCCCAAACACTCAGCAGAAATTGTATAAAACATGGTGTGCTACCTGCCACAGCACATGTGGGAGAAGGTCTTCACCAAAGGAAGTGTAATCATCTCAAAAATCCCAAATTATTGTGACTGTAACAAGCATTGCATTTAGAAATTAGAAATGGTCCATGCATCAAGGCTTTCCTTTTTTGTCCATGTAAAACAGGGAGAAGTGTTGAGGAAGTCCATAGATAGATTAAGTAATTTTTGCTCTGATTACACAGTCTTTTCCCATGTTAAAGGACGTGGCCATACCAGGAATGTGCAACTGGGGGGATGTGCAGAACACAAATCCCTTTGTGGTGACAGCCCCAAGGCTGCCAGGAACATCTGGACACCACTCTCAGGGATGCACGGGATGGGATTGCTGGGGCATCTGTGCAGGGCCAGGGGTTGGACTCAGTGATACCTGTGGGGCCCTCTCACAGGGAGGGGTATTCCAGGCTTCTGTAATTCCATGTCAGAGTTCAGCAATTCTGAGTGTTGATTGCTAACAGAGTGCAGGGATAATAGTTTAGGGTGGTTGAATCATGCTCCTACTCAGTTCATTCCTTGCTTTCAAACTTTCTTCACACTGAGGGAGACTGAGCTGGGCCAGTGTTAAAATCAGTGTAAAAATCCAGACATTTCTCTTTTAATTATACATGAGTTAAAATGTGACCTCTAGTAGCTCCTTCTTGAAGCACAGTGTCAGGATAAATGAAAGGAGAATCTCATAGAATTTTTATCTGGAATTAGCTTATGAGAAAGATAAGGAATCCCAGAACCATGGAATGGTTTCAGTTGGAAGGAACATTAAAGCTCATCATTCAGGGAGAAGGTTCTAGGGAGACCTCAGAGCCCCTTCCAATGCCTAAAGGGGCTCCAGGAGAGCTGGAGAAGGACTTTGGACAAGGCCTGGAGTGAGAGGACAAGGGGGAATGGCTTCAAACTAAAAGAGGAGAAATTTGGATGGGATTTTAGGAAGAAACTCTTGCCTGGCCCAGAGAAGCTGTGGCTGCCCCTGGATCCCTCAAAGTGTCCAAGGCCAGGTGGAATGGAGCTTGGAGCAACCTGGCCTTGGAAGAAACAGAGAGTCCTAGAACTGGACACAACTGTAGTTTATAGTTTTCACAGTGGCCTCCCCAAAAGTTTAGTGGCTGTCGTAGTTACCCAGATGGGGCTCAGAAAGCTGAGGTGGCTTCTCAAAAATCTATATGAGGCTTCTCCCCAAAACCTTGTTCTCAGGCTCTTGCACTCCTGGTTCCAATTCCTTGCCACATTAGGAGCAAGAAGGTGGTTCATAACTGCTGAAATGTTTGCTAAAAAGAGTAATAGGAAAGGAGTTTTCAAGGGTGTTGAAACCAAACTTCTCCTGTCCCACACTATGAAAAGAAGATGCTGATGCTTCCAGCACCTCAAAGAGACATCCTTAAGTACAAAGCACACGAATTCGAGCCTATAGGCAAAAGGGTAGAAATAAGTGTGGTAAGATACTATCCTAAAAGCAAGGAGCATAGCCGCAGGGCAGGGGGGAACAAAAAATCGTAGAATTTCTTCTGATGTCTATAGAGCCTTCGTTTTTTTACGGCTGTTACCAACTTTCATCTAACTGAGGAGTTTTTCAAGCCTTTGGAGAGCTCCCCAAATCAATCTCTTTGAAATGTGTGTATTTGTGAAATGGCTGCTATTTCCCACAAGTGATCTGTCAGTGTCTCAGCTGAGCCTTCACTTCATAGAGCCTCAAATAAACTTCCTGCATGCTGAGAGTCTTTCAAGTTTCAGAGCTCAGGAAGCCCTTCATCCCTCCTCATTAGTGCTCTGGATTCCCTGTTCCAAAGCTCACATCTCTCCCTTCCATTAAACTATCCAGCTGGGCCTTGGATCGCCTCCATCACCATAGGTTTCAACTGGACAAATTTATTCTATTGATGAATTTATCCTCAAGGCAAATCTGATTTAATTACGCAACTGGTCATATAGGAGCAGACAATATTTTTGTACCTGTTATTGAGAAGTTATCACTTGGACAAGCTTTCATTGGACAAACTTTCATTTCCTTCCAAGTTTTAGTTCCAGTTTTTCAGGAATTCAGACAAAAGTAATTTAGGAAGAATAAATCTCAAGGAGGAAGAGAAAAGTCATTTCTCTGAGCTTTTCCAAAGCAGTTTTTTCCCAAGGATTTACAACTACTGGAATAAATTTCTAATTTGTGATCAAGGTCATGGTTCACAAGTCAATATTAATTAAGCTCTGCTCTGACTAATTTAAATCCAAGGAAAACCTTACTATCAAGACAATAGTTTAGAAATTAGGAGGGGAGAGTTGAGCTCTCAGAGAGAGGAACCCAGATCTTCAAGAAAGTTCATCTCTCATTTATAGCATCAGGACACAATTAATTAATTTCTAAACAACTATTTTCCAGGTTAAGAAGGTATTTTTGTATTCATTGAGCTCTGAAAAGGTTCTTGTGAAAGTTTGCTTTACTGCATCTTTCATTGATGTGTGGGAGATTTCTTACTTGAGTGCACATAAGACAGAAAATGCACAAACTAAAGAGGTGTTAATGTAAAAGAAATTCATTTTCAGTGAAGTTTGTTCTTTCAAGGTAGAGACATTCTCTATCAGAATTCTGTGGGTCAATGAGATAGAGTTGTTTCAACAAACGCTTTTCTAATGTATTCTTTAAAAACCCTTCATATTACTTGAATTTAATTTCAAGACATTCCCATTTGACTTTTCCATACTTTTCATATTGCTGGAATTTTTCATGGCGTACTAAGTAACCTTGAGCCCCTCAAATTCTTCTTAATGATCTGAAAACTTCAGTAATATGGTCCAGTGTGGATGGAGTCAAATGTTGAGGACCTAGATTTGGATAATAGAATTCCAAGTTGAGTGAGGTAAAAGGAGAAGTGAAATTGTTTAAAATCCCTTTATGTTGCAGAAGGCAGAGGTGCATGAGTAGAGCAAAGAGAAGTTGGCTGTAATTGATGGAAAAAATTCAAGTGTCAAAGCAAGTGTTCTTACTTCCCTCAGACTACAAAAACCTGAATTTTCCACAATCATTATATCAGTGTAGTCCAGCCTATGGAATAAATACCCTTTTTTGGAAAAAAAACCCAGTATTTACAAATCATTATAGTTCTAAAAATGTTGTCATTCAAAGTTCATCACTATCCAAGAGAACTCACCTGCACTGTTACTACTAAATTAAAGGGATCGAGTCATATAGAAGCTTGTGTGAAAAGATAGCTTTAAAAATCAAACTTTTGTTTTCCTAATAATAATTCAAACATGTCATTTTTGTTAAACTCTATCAGTATTTATCAGTTCATGTCACTTTAATGGAAGACAAGATGACAGGAGCTGAATGTCTCAATGCAAAATAATGTCATGGTAATTTCTATTCTTATTTAAAGCCTTTTTTTTTCTCATTTTAATAATTCCCTCAATTCTTCGTGATTTGTTTTGTACAAAGGATGGTTGGGGAGTTCTCTGTTTTTTCTTATTACTTTTTTCTTTAGGCTGGAAATACAGGAATGCATTGAGGAACTTTTGGAGCAGATGATTTCCTGAGATTTAAGAAAGAGTAAAGCTATTTTTTCTGACTGTTTTACACTGCACTTCAACAGGTAGCTCTTCTTTTTTAGGACACTAGTTGTTAGAGGTGTGTCAGCATTATTGTCTTAATCAGGAAAATTCAATTTGCTCTATAATGGAAATGCTGAACTTCAAGTCCCAAATACTCAGCTCTGTTCAGATTTGTTATCATCTCTCTGAAATAGGGGACAAATTAATCTTTCAGTTTATCTCTTCTCTCAGATTTTTAGAGGTGGGAAGGGGACAGAGAACAATTGGAGGTTACTTGGGTACCCATCGTTGATAAAATAGATGACCAACTTCCTTATTTTTCCTTATTTTTATTTTTCTTATTACAAAAAAAAAAACATGATCACAAAAAGAATTTAAATCAAAATTTTGAAATGCATTGCAATCTCATATTTTTTTTTTAAATTTTAGTGTTTCTTCCTCAACTTCATGTTGAGGCAAAAACTCCTATCCTTCAGTGAGATTTTGTCCTATTTTACCAGGACAAAAGGCTAGCAAAATGCTTAGATGCTACATTATCTTACAAAGCCAATTAATAGGATTTAATAATTTAGTCAAGTGATATAGCGTGTGTCATATTTTATTTTTTTATTAACAAACACATACAGATGGGATTAAATATATGCAATTTATCAACTCAAAGAATGTCAGACTTCATGTGGACTAAAGTAGATTTCTTATGTTCCTTATGTAGTATGTTGTATAGACCACTAGATTATTAATTTTGTGGAAAGCTTTGTCTCAATTCTGAAAAGACTTCAAATTTAGTTTGGGTTACAGACATATATATTTCACATATATCTATATTATATTTATATGTAATGACATGAAGTTGTCAGGGGGGATTTTGCTGGGTATCAGGAAAAGCTTTTCCCCCAAAGGATGGTTGGGCACTGAAGAGGCTCCCCAGGGAACAGCCATTGCTTTGAAAACTCCAAAGATATTTCCTTTGCTTCTCTCCATCAAACTGCTCTTCATGGCCAGGGGGAATCTCCTGAGGCAGCTTTGAATCAACACTTAATAATGAAAAAGGAGGTTTAGATTGATCATGCTACCTAATGTTCAGTCATAAAAGGATATCCTCAAGGCCAGAATGAAATTTCTGATATTTCTTATTTAAAACCTGACTGACATGTCCTGGTTCCCCACACCACACCATGCAATGCAACAGCAGTTCAGCACCTGACCCTTTAAAGTATTTTTCCATTGTTTTTCTGTGAACCAGAGTTCCTTCCCCCTTTCTTGGTCAGTGAACTATCAGTTTATTGGGGTAGGGAGAAATGGCTATGTTGAAAGAGTTTTTTTCTGAAAGGTTTTCAGATTCAGGATGAGAAAGATCTTCAAATACCAAAATGCTGCTGAGGAGAAAATGTTTTCTTTCCCAGCTCTCTTTCCTTTTTCATCTTGTTCTTTACTCTACATGTGAGTTCTATTTGCCTTCAGTTCAATTTTCCCTAAGCCTCCCTCTCCATTTGGTACCCTAAATACAATTAAATTGCAATATGCTAAGTGTGAAAGTAATAAAATGATAGAAATGAGATAAAATACACACCTTCAGAACTTACACTCCTCTGACTGACTCTACTCTTCCTTCCCCGTTGATAGTAAGACACTTCCAAATTTATTTTCCAAGTTTTGAAAGCTACTGTATATCAGGCTCACTGAACTGCTGATTCCTCAGGTTTCTTTAATAGAAAACTTTAAAAGACACCCAGCCATCCGCAGAAGGTGGGGAAAGAAAGCAGAGGTTAGAAAAGCAGTTAAAATGAATCAAAAATAATGAAACAAGTAAGATAATATTAAGGAAAATGGAAAGAGTGAGGTAAGATCACTACAGCTCTTCTCCCTGGAGGAAGCTGGTAGTAGAGAATAAATAATCTATAATGGAAAGGTGTATTCATATTTTTAATGAAATGTAAAAGCAGAAAAAATAAGTAATAAAAAATAATTAATTTTTAGAAAACAGGACTTGCAAGGAGACATTAAAAGAGCTAAAGTAGCCTAGACAAGGGAAAACTAAAGGAACATGTGGGAACAGTCAGCAAACATGCAACAAGACGCAAAAATCAAGAAAAATGTATTTTCTGAGGTGAATTAGTCAAGAGAAATGGGCTTAATCTGCAGCCAGGGGTAACTAAGTCAGTAAAAGGACAAGGAAACATTGGTGAAGACATTATGAGGACAGCATCCTTGGTGGTATTTATTTCTCTTAAAGTACTGAAGAATTTCAACCTAGTGAAGTCTCTGCCAGCCTTATTTTCTGTGATTCTCTCAACAAGGACATTAAATGTGTTTATAACTCAAAACGTTCCATCTGATCAGATTTGAGGGACCTTCTTTTTAAAAATATTTCTTTTCCAAACCTAGTTTGCCTAAGACTTCCTTTCTTCCTAAAACCTCTGAAACCAGCCTCTGTCTAGTTTTGTGGATTTTGTTCTGAAGTGAGCTTGAATGCTGCCCAGCTGGGAAGTGCCAAAGCTGTGTCCAGTATACACTCGATGGCCTTTTGGCCAATTTGAGTTTCTCTCTTGCCATACTGATGCATTCCAGAATAATCAGTGCTGCTGGGGTGATGTTATACTAGGAAAGAGAAGGAAAACTTCCTGATTCCAGGTTTTAGCAAAAAGCTTTTGTTTTTTTTTGAACAGTTTAGTGGGCAGGTTAACAGCTTCTCAAGAAATATAATATGTGGTTTTATTCAACAGTCAGTGAAAGAAAACAGCCTCAACACTCCCATCTAGGGCAAGGCTGAGAGGATGGTGTTGCTCCATAGGAGCACTGTTAATAATCTGAATATTTCTCTGGTGTAGGTTTGGCTATGACACTTGTATAATATAATTATGTGCAGCATAGATGAAAGTCGTTGCCCAAATGCACAGTTTTATGTCTATTTCAGAACAACTAGAAGTTTTTTAACCACTGCGCAATAATCCATTTCAAGCATGAAAAGATATACTGACATCTGGCACATGGAAATATGAGACCTTATTTGAGGATATAGTTTTTTAAATACTTATTAATTCTGAAAAACATCTTGGACTTGGCTGAAAAAGTGGAAAAAAGGAACAAACACTTTCTGTAAATAAAGAAATGTCAGGGAAAAAATATATGCCTATAAGGAGACATACCAATTTTTAAATTTTCCATAGAATATTTTACTTCCCTTATCATCAGTATTACAGTGGAAGCTGAATTAACAGTGAATATCAGAGAATTTTTTCTTCCCACCAATGTCTTCCTATTGGGCATAATTCTCAGCCTTAATAAAAACAAAGCAAAAAAGAAAACCTCCTAGTTCATAAAGAGTCTCACAGATCCATTGGGATCATATTTATTGTACTACCACCTTCCCAAGTTTGCTGGTTGAGCCTTGGAGAATGTTTCTAATCCAACAGTGGCTTCCTGAGCATTTGTTCACATCCAGCTGGGAGCTAAAGACTGTTGCCTCAGTAAACTTCCTTCATGGAATCACAGAACATCCTGAGCAGGGAGGGACCCACCAGGATTATCCAGTGCAACCCCTGTCCCTGCCCAGAGACCCCAAAAATCCCACCCTGTGCATCTCTGAGAGTGATGTCCAAACCCTCCTGGAGCTCTGGCAGCCTTGGGGCCAGGCCCACTCCCTGAACCTTTCAAAGTGATATCTCATGGAATATTTGCCAGAAATCAGTCTGATTTTTGTAGCTCAACCATAACTTTCTTTCGTGGAGATTTGTTGGGGTTTATCACCCGTTTATTTCATATTTGGCTTGCTGGAAATGCAGCATCTCCCAGATGTGCTCTGAGGCACCTGCAATATTTTGCTGCCTAATGCTTAACTGCCGCTTGCTCAGAGCAGAAGTCTACAGTGAATTGTACCTTTATAGAAGGCTGGGATCCACATTATCGATACTCCATTCTTCCCCCCAGAAGGAAGCTGTTTAATATAAAATCAGTACTTAACTGGATGATCCTTTCCTTTTATTTAAAAAGGGACGTTTCTCCTGATAGCAAAGTTCATTCCTGCTTGCTAAACCAGGCTGAGCAAGAGTGTGTTTTACCTAGAGCCATTCCAAAACACTTTTGGCTAAATTTAGCCTTGTAAATTGAATATGTCCATCTCCTGAAACAAAGCCAAGTGCCACAGAATCCTTTGTGTTTGTGCTAAATCTGTGCCCCACTCTCCAAATCCAGTGTGGCCACACATGAAGAGCCAGTGGGACATTGGCTGCTGACTGCTCCATGCTTGGCAAGGCTGGGGACAGTCCTTGGGGACTTCAGACAGATACATCCCAAGGCCAGAGGACTGAACACTCCAGACAACCCCATTCAGTGAGGATCAGCATTTCCTGTCTCCTTTTCTTTGAGGATTAAATAGTAATTGATCCCACATAATGTATTTATTAATGCTTTAAATTCTTCTTTAAAATTCTCTCATTTATCTCCGTGGCTAAACTCATTGTTCTTGAGCATCCTTCATGCAAAATGATCAGCAGCAACAGGAGCAAGGCTTTCTCTTTCTGTTAGGATTAGCTCTCAGGGAAGTGCTGGAGGTGGCGGAAATTTTGGACCTGCATTATATCTGAACAAATCCTTGAAAGTTAATGGGGTAAGGTACATGGCTTCCTCTCTACCTACCTCACCCTAAAAAAAGAATAAAAAATTCCAATTTCCAATATTATTTTGTCTTCATATGATGGCTCTTTTTTTGAGATACATGTTGTGTACAGCTCCTGGTAGAAACAGAGGCATTCAAACAAAACCCTTGTTTTCATTCATTGTATTTGCTGCAAACACGGACTTCTGTGCTGCAAAATGGTATTTACATCAATGAAAATCAAATTGCATTCTACGATCGTATCAGTCAATGAAGATTTATTTAACTTGAGGAGTTCTGGCTTGGTATCAGAAGTCATGAATCATTTATGATTCCTCATGGGTTGAAATATGTGCCTCCCATTGCTGCATTGCAGCATGGACAACCAGAATTGATTCACACTCAGAATAGATACACATAGTTGGACTTATTTAGCAAACTGGTTCTGATTTCTGACCCTTTTTTTACAACAGATCAACACAGTTTTCTCTGGTAATGGAGAGTTAAGTGACATCCTCAGGTGTTACAGAGTGACACTGACAATATTTCATAGCTTTCAATACCCTCTTAGAATAAGAGTATTTTCTAGAAGGCACTAATAGGTATCTGATGGAATTTTTCACCTGTCAAAATGTTCTTTTCCTCTTCTCCTCCACGTTCTTTTTTGACAATTCATTTATGACAAGTAATGCTCATTGACACAGAGTTATCCAATGACTGCACCAAGGCAGGAAAAGGAATTTTCTTGTTTTCTAACCCAGACTCTGCAGCTGAGGAAATGGAAACTCATTTCCTCCTGAATGTTCAGAGCAGACGGAAAATGATGCAGAGAGAAAACATGAAGGCAGAGCAACACCTGAGCAATAGCTCCTCTGTGTAATTGTCCATTTTACATTCATAAGAAAGTTGTATTTTTTTCTCTCTCTCTCTCCTGCTGCCTTTTAAGGGTTTTCTGATGTTAATCCTGAAATCTTTCTCATCTTTTATTGATCATCTCACAGCCATAGCTTTTCTCATTAGGTACCCAAAATCCTGCTATAAACCCAGCACACTCCAGTAAAAATGAACATTATTTCACATCCACAAAGAAACCTCCCTCTGCATGAGATTGAATTCAGTCATCACTTCTGGTTTTATCCAGATAATTCCCTACCCTTACATATGAAATCCTTCCTTCCCTAGCTGCCAGCTCAGATGTCACTGCAATCATTGCGACAAACAGAAAGAATGAAAACCCCCGTTTTGAACTGACTGCACTAAATAGACAGAGGGAGGAGTTAGAGAAGGTCTCTGAATCTGCAGCTCTGAATAAGACACTGCTTGGCACCAACTGATTCCAAAGCTTGGATGGCAGGACACATAATCTTGCTGGGAAGTCTTATGGCAACAAGCAGAAGCTCGTCTTGTGTCCACTGGAGTTACCTCATTTCATCCACTTGGCTTGTGACACTCACAGTGCTCAAAAAGAAAATACCTGCTTAAAATTTGGCAAAAAACTTGTGATTGAAATAAATTTCCTTTCTATTTCTCACTGTAAACTTCTGCATTTTATATGAAGCATCCCTGAATGCCCTGTTTCAAATCTTGTAACTCCACAGAACTGATTTGTGCCATTCACAGCTCTTTACACCTTTGCCCAATTTTTCAAGACCTGTTTGGAATTTAAATAGGAAGTTCTATTAGAAGATCATAGCTTAATGAACCTGGAGGTTAAAGAATATTGGTGTGCTGCCTCAAAAGCAATATTTTAATGAAATTATGTTGCACCACTGGGATTGGCATCCTCTGCAGACTTGCTATTTAAATTAGCAGGGGTTTTTTGAGGGTTCACTGAAAAGGTTTAATTCACAGGACCTATGAATATACAATTTTCCAAAGGCTTAAAATTTTTTAATTTGTGCTTATCAAGGCTTTAGATTAAGGAAGGTTGGTAATTGTATTTCCTGAAGTTCCTGTTAATGCTTCCACCTGAAGTAACCAGTGTAGAGGAAATGCCATATGGATGAAATCCATTTTCTCCTTATTAGAGCCTTTGGCTGGTTATTATGTAAACAGCTTAATAAATACACAAAATAGGAATGGTTTGGATGAGTCACTTGGCCAGGCAGGAGAAGGAGTGTGTTGGTTTGGATAGCTCTTCTAAGCAAATTGGCAAAATACTGATGTTTCCAGCAGCCAGTCACACCAAATCTTAGCAACCTGCATTCACCTGGCCTGTGGAAAAAACATGCAGGAGACCTCAAATACCTGCTGTAATTCCCACTAGGATGTCTGGCTGCAGAATACACAACTGAATATGTATATTTGATGTCACGTTTTGTAGCCCAAATTTTGGAACTGTTGGCCTGTTGAAGCAAGTCCAGATGAAGCCACTGAGTTGACCCAAGGGCTGGAGCCCCTCTGCTCTGAAGCCAGGCTGGGAGAGCTGGAGAAGAGAAGGCTCCAGAGGGACCTCAGAACCCCTTCCAGGGCCTGAAGGGGCTCCAGGAGAGCTGGAGAGGGACTGGGGACAAGGGATGGAGGGATGGGACACAGGGAATGGCTTCCCACTGCCAGAGGGCAGGGATGGATGGGATATTGGGAGGGAATTGTTCCCTGTGAGGGTGGGGAGGCCCTGGCACAGGGTGCCCAGAGAAACTGTGGCTGCCCCATCCCTGGAAGTGTCCAGGGCCAGGTTGAACAGGGTTTGGAGCAGCCTGAGTTAGTGCAAGGTGTCCCTGCCCATGGCAGGGGGTGGCACTGAATGGGCTCTAAGGTCCCCTTCCAACCTAAACCATTCCTTGATTCTATCTCCCCAAGGAAAAGCTCACCCCAGAAGAAACTGCTCCTCCCTACCCTCAGCCATAGAAATCAGAAAAACCAAACCATGAGGGGTTTTTTCCCCAGACATTGTGAGAGATTTTTTAAAACCCACTGAAGTCTGTAAGAGAAATAATTTTAAGAAGTGAGGAGAGTTCAAATAGCTCTTTTATCAACATTTTAATTAAGCCTCTACCCTTGTTATCATGTAGAAGAGCCTCTGTCCATAGCACATTTTAATTCAGCTGGTTGCACTTGTTAAGTGTTTTTTCTGGATATTAGCTGGCAACTAGGAGGAAATGGAGGAATGGCAAATATGAGTGGCATATAATACCTGTGTCCAAATAGGTTTTGAGATTTTAAAATATTACCTTTGACTGGTGCTTGGCTGACTTTTGGTAGGTTTTTTTTTTTTTTGTTTTGTTTTGTTTTTTTTTTTTGTGTTTTTTTTTTTTTTTTTTACTTTTAGACAATAGTCCCCCTCAAAAAAAAAAAAAAAAGTGACAATTAAAGTAAACTTATAAAATAACAGTTTGTTGACTGTTCCTCTGAACAAGAGAAAGAACCATTAAGGCAAGGGAAAGCTTTATGTCTACCTGGCTGGGCACAGGGGAGCTGAGAATTCCCTGTCTGGAGAAGCATCCCATATCTCAGACTGCACCTGAGGATTTATCTCTTATGTATTTCTATCCCTGCACAGTGCTGTTCCTACTCATGCAGAAATAAATCTTCTCTTCCTTTTCTTCCCGGACAGCCTCTCCTCAGCAGTATATTCTTTACTCTTGTAGGGAATCTGAGAGATTTACCTGGGTCTTTCAGCCTTTTAGGTTTTGGAGACTGCTTGAAAAACTGAAGGGACAAATTTGTTAAGTGTATTAACCCCCTGGTCTGTCTCCAGGATGGCCTCAGTCTGTGCAAAACCATGAGATTAAATAGAAACAACCTTGAAGGGCATTTCACCTACACAAGAATAATCTTCCAGTGTGGTTTTTGTGGTCCTAAAATTCCCATGAGCAGCTGACTCCCCACTCCTAATCTGGGAGCAAGGACTGAACCAAGGCAAGACTTGGTTGAGTAAGAAGTGAAGAAACATAATAATCCACACAACATCTGAAAGGGTGACTTTTTTTGGTGGGGTTTTGCTCATATTTGCAATGTCAGAGGTCACTGCAAATGATGAGAGTCCAGGGCATGTAGCCTGGTCAGAAGGAATATTGAGGGTTTAAGTGAAGAAAATGGCTTTGAAAGAATGAAGAATTAATAAGTTTAAGAAAAAACAACTCGGTTTTGAAGGTGAGGTAGAGAATGGTCTCAGCTTTCCACTATAATAATGCAGCATTTTGTTAAAGAGCCCTTGTAATGTGTTTAAAATGCTTCTTGTGTTGGGCAACAAAGTATTGAACTGGAAAATCTATAAGTGTCCAACCCAGCCATGCTTGGATATGATCTATTGATATTGTCTCAAATCTTCAGCCTATTTACAGCATTTGTAAATATAAAATACTTCTTTTTGAATATTGAGTGCCTGTTGGTATACTACATGAACTCCAGTAAAATTTGGTCTCAGTTCATCTATTTCAGATATTCCTGTCTAGACAAATGAACTCTCTGCCTAAATTTATCACTCAGGGGTAATGAACCATGAAAGTTTTCATTATAGTGGCAATGAATGCAAGCTCATAAAAACAAAAACAAAAACAAAAAAAAAAACCTGGGAACAGCTGAACTTCCAGATGCACTTATGGAACAAAATACTTATGAGGACATAGCAGAAAGTTTGTACAGGAGTTTCTGACACAACATGTTCTGGGATACAAGTAGTTTGTTATGGAATGTCAGGGGTCTCCTGCCTCCTGCTTGTTTTGCAGATGGCTGAGGAAAAGCACATAGATAAATGAGGAAGTCAACTGATCAAGGATTCTTTGTCTTGTGGAAAAAACTGGTGCCTTCTGGTCTCTAAAATATCAGGATTTTCATAGGAAAAAGGGGCCCTTCACAAACTGTCACACGTGAGGCCAGGTCCTCTTCCTTAATTAATTCATCTTGGTTACAAGGATCTTCATCCAATATTTCATCAAGCAGAGTCTCCTAAGAAAATGGATTCACTGACTAAAAATACAGCTTTAAAAGTGTGAATCTCCTATATTTAGAGCATAAAATAATGGTAGTGAAAACACCAGCTTTAAATATAGTGTGTAAAAATCATTCTAATTTCAGATTAGGCTGAAGTCACAGCATCACCAGCTTGAGGGGGCCTACCTGGACAACATAACGATGAAAAGGCTGCACAGAAAAGAAAACAAATATAAATTATTAATGTTCAGATTAATACTTTGAAAATGTGTGGAATCTTTCTGTGATTTCTGAGGCTCACCTCAGAAAATCATTCTTTCCATGTTTGTAGTACAGATTTCACCTCTCCCAAGAGAAAGAACTTAGGTGTATTGATTTGGGATTTCTGTAATTTCAATGCACTCTGAAAGCTCCCTTCAAGTCCACAGCTCAAGTCCCTCCCAAGACATGTCCATTGGCTTTCCCACACTGTTTCTACAAGGAAAACTCCTGCCCATTCCTTGTTTGTTTAATCTTTCATACAAGAGGTTTTTCCAGCCTTGTGTTGATGCCTCACCACTCTAATTTAGCATGACTTCGCACAATTTCCCAAATAAAACTGAGGTAGGGAATGAAGCCAAAGTGCCTTGGGAGTCTCAGAGGCTGATTCTTCAGGGACCTGATTGGATTTAATTAATTTGTACAATTGACAATGCTTTGAGATCATCTTATACAAGAATTTGGCTGTGTTTTTCCATGTGAGCACTAAACACCAGACAATGGAATGGGTCTGGAATTTTCTTATGCCAGCTATTAATAGACAGAGGAAGAAAAGGGACAATTAATTTGCATTTTGCATTTTCTCTACTTAGGTCTTGGTTGCTCTCTTTTGTCTCCCAGGAAGGACAATTTTCTAATCGGTTCCCTACAGCTGCCTTGACATTTTTATTTTTATATTTAGAAATAAAAGGTCAAACCTCCAACCACCAGTTGGTTTAACACCATGGAGGGCAAGGTGAATACCTTCCTAAATTAGCTCAGCACAAAGGAAGCTGCTGTTCAGCAGTTATTTCCCACTGGCAGATATTAGTATTCCTGAGGGAAATACGTACAGCATGAAGGAGTGCGTGTGTGGATTGAAAGCATTTAATCCACTCAAACTGAAAAAATAAGACTCAAACTTACAGAAAAGTTGTAAAAACCAAAATTGAATAAATTAACAAACAAAACAGTTAAAATTAAGGCTTGGAAATTAATTTTTGTCTGGGAGGAAAGCAAGCTTAGTCACACAATAATTATTATTCTTGTTGCAACCACCAGAGAAGTCTCCATTAAAATCAAAATTAAAGTTCTCATCATGGAAGAACATTTAATATGACACTTCTCAAAGGAGTTACAGTGACACTGAAAAAGGAAGAAACTGATGTGGTGGAGAAGTGGATATAAAAGTGAGAGTCTTACAAGATTTTAAAAACTAAAAAATTATGGAAAATTATAATGATTTCCTATGGGGACTGCAGAATGCATAATGCTGTATCCATGCTGTTTTGGAGATATTAAAGTAAATATAGTACATCTGCTCCAGAGCATCGGGATAATCTGTCACAGTGGGAAGTTCCAGGATGATTATGTACATTTAGCTCTTCTTCTGCATATTCCAATTCTTCCCCTTCATTATCTTGGCACACCAGAAATCTGCCATTAGGAAATGAGCAAAATCAATACTTTACTCAATCCATCAATCCTGGTACTACAATAAAGAATCCCAGAAATGTAGAGTAATATCCCAGGATCACTGAGGTTGGGAGAGCCCTCCCAGACCATTGAGTCTCACCTGTGCCAAATCTCCATCTTGTCACCAGCCTAGAGCACTGAATGCCATGGCCAGGTGTTCCTTGAGCATCTCCAGGGATGGGGAGTCCAGCTCCCTGGGCAGCCCCTGATAATATTTGATAAACCTTCCCATCAAGAAATTCTTCCTGGTGTCCAACCTAAACTTGCCCTGGTGTAACTTGAGGCCATTTCCTCTTGTCCTGTTGAGAGAAATGGGAAGAATTCTCATTTGACTGTTTCCCATGGCCTGTTGTAAGATGACTGAATATTTGAGGGGTTTAAGATCTGTGTTTGTTCCCAAATAATTCAGCTACCTATGAGTTCACCAAAGTCTGAGGGAGGAAATTCCTTCTCACCTCTTCCAGTGTAGGAATCATTCACTGGCAGTGCATGAGGGAAGAGTTACAGTGGGCATGCTTAGCAAATATAAAATAAAAGGCAAATGATTACCAGGTTTTATGGAAATCTGCTGTGGTTCTGTGCTGTCATGTTGTTTATGATGCTTTCATCTGACACAGATCCCTATTGTCCATATGGGAATCATTAGAAAGAATTGTTGCTCCTCTATTTGGTTCAATGGAATTATGTATTGCCTGTGTATGTAAGGAATCAGCTCATGCAGGAAAAGGAGAAGAAAGGGAGAGAGAAACATTTCCCAGGAAACATGCTTCTATCTCTTCTTGTGGTGCTGTGCACTAAGTGAAATAAAAGAAGAAAAAGGGGGAAAAAAGGCCCATAAAGATTTCCCTCACTTACGTGGCACACTAAAATCAAGGATTCCAAAACTTCCATTATCACAGGCAGCAGCTTATTATTAATGTGTTTTTCTTTTTCAGAGCTCCTTCCCTGAAATAGAATTCCAAGCCCATGCTGCGATTGTGCAATATTGTTCACTGTAAGCAACTATTTTGTTCTGCCTCAGAGGCAATGCATTTTTACATTTAATTTTGCTGTGGGTATATACAACACTTGTTTATGTCTTTAAAATGTCTTTTAAAGAGATTTATTTCAATGCTTTTCTGGCAAATCCAGCTATGAAGGTTTAATTCTCTCCCTCAGTGAGGCAGCATTGATATTTCATTTTGGTGGCTCATATGTCTGCGAGGAAACACTGGACATATGTAATCATATACTTGAAGATAGATGCATGGATTTGTTTCATGTTCTCAGTGGAGCTTTAATTACAGAATTTTACTCTGAGTTTTATTACCAGCTTCACATCCCTGTTTAGCCTCAAGTGCTGCTACCAAATTTCCATCTACAGTAAATTATGTTCATGTAAATAAATGCTGTGTCTCTGAGAAAAACACCAGTAAATGACACACGAAAGATTTTTATTTGACCTGGTGCTAGTCCTTTGGGAATGATCATAACCTGAAAATTAACAGGGGTATGTGGGTGTGATTGTTTTCTGTCTGTGCTCCTGTACTTCCATTTAATATGGATGGGATGGAAGTAGGAGCAGGGTTTATTCCAGTGCTCACCATGAACAACTTCAGAAGACAGGTCTGCACTAGTTTATCAGTTTACAGCAAGGATGTTGTTTATTACAACACTTTAAGAAAAAAAAAATCAAGGGGAAAAATGCCAATGTCACTTGAGTATTCCTCAGTATCATTCTGCTTGTTTCTCCAGCCTTTCTGCATATTGCACTTAATATCTTGGCATTTTATACATGCAACAGGAGAAATTTTCCTCTCACTTTCTCAGGAAATCATTGTCCTTTCCCAAATCTTAAGCACACTTTATTCCAAACACACTGTGACTGAAACCAAGTCATCACCTTCAAGCAGAAATTTGTATGTTAATGACCCTATTTATTTAAGCATAGGAAAATATTTGCTTTAATCAGCAGTCTAATTAAACCTGATTGTTTTAATCTATGTATAATCTGTGCTGTTGCTTAATAGTGAGGCAAAGAGCATGAAAAAATTGGTATAAAATATTGTCAAGCACTAATGAAAATGTCTGCTGGATATTCCTTGTCTCTCGTGGTGAATGGATATGAAAAAGGACTTCTAGAAATTTAATGAGACTTGAAGGTGGGACATAAAAAATAGAAAACTTTTGTGCTGATCAACAGCAAAAAATGTTCTTCCTTCAGTGGGTTTCCATTTTGGACAGAGACCATCTGCTGGCGAGACTCTCAATAAAGGCAAGCTTTGCTTGGATAGTTCCATTATTGAAGATAAACCCCTCTAGCTGAAACTGCACATTTTAATTTTCCATTACTCAATTGCATCTCCAGATACTGTCAGATCCAAGTGATTGCCATTTAATAAAACAAATAAATACAATTCCAATGAAAATTGAGATAATCGTCATTGCAGCCTAAAACCTACATTTATGCTGATATGGCCATGCACTTCTTTTCTTTGTCTTTTTCTAAGCAAGCACATTTCTCTAATTCTATAGATATTGCAACCTGCAAACTGAAATTACTTTTCTATCAAAACTGTTCCCCATCAGTGGATAAAATATATTTGTCTCAGAGAAGTGCAGCTTTCAGCATACACCAAACCTCTAGCTGAATTGTGCCATTAGAAACTGATTTGAAATGGTTCTCCATGAGTAATTGTTATTTTAGGAGTGTCAATACAACTTGTTTTCAAATTCAATTTTTTTACACTCTCCTAAATGCTTGTTAGTTCATAAAACTGCTATGAAAGATTACTATTCTCCTTGTAGAAGGAACAAATTATTATTAAACATCCGATAATTACATTATGTCCAAATTATGAATAAAATTTGTCTTTTCTTGGAGAGAAATAAGAAAGCAGGAAACATTCTGTATCTATGTAAAATTTTTCTCTAAAACCCAAGTCAAACTTGGCCCTTCGTATTTCGCCTGTTGAATTTCTGATATATGTTTATGCACTCGGGATGTTTGGCAATTTGTTTGAGCACAACAGAATTTACAGATCACATGAAATAAATGAGGAGTAAAAAGCAGCGATAAGGATTGCAGCAGGAATTGCTGAGAGGGGACGGCAGGATCATTCAGCTGCAGGCGAGATTCTTTGTAAGAGAAAGTAAAATAAAACACATTGAGAGGAAGAGTTTAACTTGATTAGTCCAAATGAAGGACTGAAATCTTACTGTCAGTACTCTGTAAGGAGTTCTTAGGTTATACTGGATAATTCCAAGAAAAGTATCAGCTCAGTGCTCAGTGCTCAGTGCTCAGTCCTGTCAGAAAAAATAATTGAAATATTGAGAATAATTTGTGGAGGACTGAGGATCAAAACATCATTAGGCTATTTAAAAAAATCCAAGATGAAGCCGACTCCTTGGGAATGCTGTGCCTGGATTTCTGGTCTTTTCTGGAAGACGTCCTGGGGAGTTCTCTGAACACAGAGAGGTGTTCACAGAACCATAGGATGGTTTGGGTTGGAAGGAACCTGGAATGGGGTCCTCAGGGAGCTCCAGGAGGGGATGGCAGTACGAGGAGCCCAAATCCCAGCCTAAGGGCTGGCCCAGGGGCCATCAGGGCATCATAGGTCCATCCATCCCACACGGCTCAGGATGCACAGAGGAGCTGGGGCTCCAAAACCAGGGCTCCCAAGGAGCAATCACCTTGTCTGTGTCCTTCCCAGGGCTGTCCCAGAAGATCCATCACTCCCGAGGTCCAGGACCCATTGGGAGCAGCCCTCCAGGTCACCTCTCACCAGATCTAGGGGACTTCAAAGGTAGCTGGAAAACAGCAGCTTTGAAATTAGGCAAAGGAAGTGGCTTTTCACACGGGATTTAATGAAGTTATAGACTCTGAAAGAGAAACAGGACAAAGTGACAGGATTAAAACACAGAAAAGCAGAACTCGTGCAGGAAGTCCTAAACCTACAATGAGTGGAACATTGCATGTGGAGTAATGAAACCATCACAGGGAAGAATCACTACCCAACTTAATTTGTCCTGACGTTCCGACCTATCCACCACTGGTTATTGGCAGAGAATAAGCCAGATCTGTCTGTGGGTTTAGTTCAGCTGCACTTTCCAGGCAGAGTCCTGCAGGCCCAGTGTGAGGCTGTGTGAGGGGTTTCTTTAAAACTGCCTTTATCTAGTGTGTGGGATTGTTTTGCTTCTCTCAGTCGCTGTTGCAGCAGGCTCCTCTTCAGCGGCCTTGCACAGCAGTTGGGAGTTTTACTTCCCTGCTTTCAAGCAATCTTCTTGGAATTCAGGCTTTCTGGAAAGGCCTTGATACAAAGGGATTTTGATTATACTGCATATAGATTATCAGCTCTTGCAGCTGACTTTTCTTATTTATTTTATCTTCTGATAGCCTTGGAAATTGCAAATCATGCATGGAATAGTTGAATAAGAAAGAAAAATAAATTGGAAAATTTCTATGTTCTACATTCTACTCATTACCCTGTTGGAAGCTAGTGGAGGTGCTTCTCAGTCAACAAATTTATAGTGACATAAATTGGTAATAATAATCCCTGGGATTCCTTTTGGTAATAATAATCCTTTGGGAATAGAGAGCCTTAAATTTTCCTAGAGTCAGGTGTTCTATTAACTCTGGCAAGGCAATAATATGTGAGTGCACATAAAATAAGATCTTTTAACATCTTGCTGTCCCAGGTTCACTGAAGTCCAGTGGAAAACACTGCAGTCTTTGCTTTCATCTTTCTGGATTTCTCCAGACTCCAACCTGGGCTTTGACATTAACATCGGCCAAACCTCATAATCTCAACTCAGAAAGAGCTGAGTAGGGGATTTATCCTTTCAGGGGTTTGATCCATGGAATCACAGGTCAAATCCCTAGATCCTTCATTATCTCAGCTCCACTGTTTGCCTGGCCAAACTCCCACTGACATCAGATAACACTGGAATTAATACTAATACTTCGAATTTGAATGGTAATGAATGAAACTGAAAAGCC
This sequence comes from Alethe castanea, assembly GCA_024734035.1. Classification (NCBI taxonomy): domain Eukaryota; kingdom Metazoa; phylum Chordata; class Aves; order Passeriformes; family Muscicapidae; genus Alethe; species Alethe castanea. The sequence goes on along the minus strand of JANRGV010000120.1, from coordinate 24,507,623 downwards.
ATTGGAATATCATAATTCAGCACAGGACATGTGCATCTGCTGATTGAAGCCTTTTCTCCTGATATTTGAGTTTTTTATTGGCACTCAGCCCATAGAACAGCTGATGCACACATTCCTGAAATATTTCTGTTGATACAAGAAATTAGATTCTCACCTTTAAAGGGCTTAAACTGAGGTTTTCTCAAGGAGCTTGCAGTGGGTCATATCTTCATTAACCTTTTGCCGAATAAGAGACTTCACAAACAAAGCGATATTCCAAAAATCTGTGGATTATAATAATTAACAACCAAAGTCCACATTACACTTTAGACACAAGGCTGAGACAATTTCTCCCCCATAAAAGGATCTTGGTGGCATAATATAAACTTCTTATTTAAGACTTCCACAACTGTGTCCATTTCCTTCCTGATTTAGTCAGCTTTGAGTGCAACAGGCTCAGTTTATGGTGTTTAATTGGAGCTGGATGCTTGAAGATAAAAAACATATTGATTACTTTCTAATTCCACATTGCATTCAAATTCACAGTAAAGCGAAAATTTGATGTGAGAAGATTTTTAAAATGTCTTTGTGATTTTTAATTCCTTTCAGACAGCTTTGAAGAAGAAAACTTGGAAAAACAAGGTCTTTCTGGAGCATTGCAACATCATCTTATGTAATGATTCAAATTGTGGTAGCTACACCTTTTTGTAGATGAGAAGAACATGCCATGCATAAAAATAGACACTTGAGGAGGACTTAAAGAGTTCTCTGGCAAATAAACTCAGAATGCTATTTTTCAGCTAAGATATATTAAAAGTTATTACCCTCAATTACATAAGCAAGTAGAATTTATTGCTGTAATTGTCCTTGAAAAGGAGTGTCCTGATGTAGGATATTAAAAAGTGTAAAAGCACTGGTGTTAAAATCAAGTATGCCTTGGAGCTGATGGTGTTTAGGGGTCCCTTCCAGCTCAGAATATTCTGTGATCCACCACAGTTTTCTCTGAAAGGGAGAAATGGTTCTGTTTGGGACACTAAGATGGTAATTTCACTGAGAATTAAGACTTTATTTTCAAAAGATAATAGTTTTCCTAAAATTTGAGCTTAGTATTTGCCAAAGCAATTCTAGCTTAAGGTTTGGAAGAGGAAATCTGGTGCCATTTGGGGACAAATTCCACCAGAATAGAAGAGTTGCGTAGGTAAGTGAAGCAAAACTCTTCAAGAGTCTTGTGGGTTTTTTTAAACCAGGAATCAATGAACTTTTTAAAGGTGGGGGTTTTTTGGCTTTTGTAGGGAGTTTAGAAGTACATGAGGCCAGATGAAGAGTGGGGAGAGCACTGGCAAACAACCCACATGCCCAAGTCATGTGGGCATAAGCCCCATATCCATCAGCCTAGAAATTCCTTCCTTCCCAAGGCTATTAATGACTTGAGCTAGTGAGAGATGTAGAATCCTATTTATAGCAGTGCTGCACCCTCAGTTCTTCCTTTAGAGCACTAATGAGGCATTTCAGTGCTGCTGAAGGGAAGAGATTTTAATTCTTCACGTTAAGCCCATAGCTGGGCACCAGGGCTGCAGAGCCAAGCATCTGCTGAATCATTTGCTAGCTGTCAGCAGCAGAGACTGTCTGTTTTCCCTGGATCAAACCAGCAGAATATCCCAGCCTTTTAATTGGGACTCTGAAAAAAATAAAACTTGGATGGTCATACATTTTATAGAGTAACACAGCAAAATAGGGTAAATTATATGCCAGTCTCACCCAAACTGGAACAGGCTCTAATCTTTTACTTCACCACCTAAAAGGTTCTGCTGCAGACTTGAGACATTACTCTAGGAAAACCCAGGAGCTGTTGTGAGCCTTGGAAAATGCTGGGTTTGCAGCTGTAAAAGTACTGGTAGGGAACTGATCCGCTGAACATGCTGTAAAAATCATGGAATCACAGAATCATGGAATGGTTTGAGTTGTAAGGGACATTAAAGCCAATCTAGTCCCAACCCTGCCATGGGCAGGGACACCTTCCACTATCCCAGGTTGCTCCAAGCCCCATCCAACCCGTCCTTGGACACTTCCAGGGATCCAGGGGCAGCCACAGCTTCTCTGGGCACCCTATGCCAGGACTACATTGCCACCTTCAAAAATATTTAAGTGCTCACAGTTCCAAACCTATTCCGGTGGAGAATTATGATGAATTAATTCCCCTCTTTACTTTTACTGTGTTGAGCTTGCTCTATTCCCTTTTCCATCTCCCAAAGATCCATATGGGATGGGTCCTCATCAGAAGTGTGGGAAGGAAAGGAGAGCTGTGATGTCTTGAGCAGAGTAAACAAAACGAAATTGAATAGCTGAAAATTTCATTTTGAAAAGTGATTTTGGTCTTTGGCAAAATTGAAGCAAGATTTTTTTTTTCTTTTTTTTCCAGTTTTTTTGGAACCTTTCAGTATTTAAAGGAATGGATCTTTTGGAAGCCGTGGTTTGTGACATCCAACATGTGGAGGATTTTCTACCTTCCCTGGCAGATTCCTCAGGTCCCTGCCTTTAAGCTGAGATCAAGAGCAGAAATCAGTTTCTTCCCTGACCTGGGGAAAGTACCCTCTGAAATCCAACAGTTTCTGCCTCAGAATTAAAATGAAAAAAAAAATATATTTTTTTTTTTGAGAGTGGGTGGAGGTGGGGTGGGGGTGATTGTTTTTTTTGTTTATTTGATTGTGTTTCTTTAGAAAGATCAGCATAAACTCTAATACAACCTTGCAATAGAATCATGGAATCATTGAGGTTGGAAAAGACCTCCTAGACCATCAAGTCTAACCTTCCACTGAATCCCACCATGTCACTAAACCAAATCATGGAGTTCCACATCCAGTCATTTTTTGGACATTTCCAGGGATGAGGACTCCACCATTGCTTGTGTCAAGGCCTGATCATCCTTTCCCTGAAGAAATTTTTCCTAAAAGCTTCAAATCCTGTCCCTTAGTAACATCGCATCCTAATAGCAAACAAACTAATTTCCTCACACGAACATTTAACACAGATTTTTATGCTTCATTCCTGCTTGGTTTTTCTTTTGACTTTTAACCTTTCACTATTTTGAAGGTGAAGGAATGATCTCCCACTTAAAAACATCAGGACACTTTCCCTGGGGAAATAAACTTACTTATCTAGTTCTATTAAATAAGATTCTAATGGTTTTATTTACAACTGTTTTAGAATAATTAGTATCCCATAGGGTTATTATGTTTGACAGGAAAGGCAGGAAACTGTTATGCTTTACAAGGATTGCCTTCTAAATTTTTAGGCTAAACAGTTACTTTATTTTTAAAATCCCACATGGTTCACAAATTTTTTCTAAAACGTTGTTATTATTGGACCAGTACTTTTATTTTATATACCATTTTTTAATGACAGCATATATGAGGCCATAGTTATCTCAGAAAATTCCTGTGTTCAATCATTGCCCCCAGAAGTTTTAGATATTCTTCTATTTAATCACATTTTTATTCAGATATGTATTCAGTTAAAGTTTTCTCCACAGCTGGAGAAAGGTATTTCACACTTCTCCAAGCAGTTTATCAAATATTCCACTTGCCAAGTTGCCTACTAATTTAGTCATCACCACTTGTCACCAGATTTGAATAAATGAGCATTTTCAATAAACCTAAGGTAGCTCTGAAAGCAGATGTTAATTTTGTATTCATGCTGCTCTGAAAATAAGAGTCAAAATACTCAGATAATAAAACCAGCAAAGCAATAAAAACTGTGTTGAGTTGTTCTTTTTTAAGAAAAACATAATTATTATAATTTAGCTTTCTTTTAGGGATTTATTGATATTTCATATATAACGTTGCACTCTAAAAGTGCCAAACCCATATTTAATTCTGATTGCCCACCAAGGCATACCTTCTGACAATTAAGAAGTAATTAAAACAATAAGACAGAAGTTAATAATTAAGAGCTAGGCATATCTTTTGAAATGACAGAATTGAAAAATTCTAGTTTGGGTTTATTGTTTGTAATGGACAATTTTTGTCTGTCTGTGCACCTTTCCATGTTCCTTGCACGAAGGAGTCCCCTGTACCTGTCCCATCAGGGTGTGCTCACAATCTCCTATTTTGTGCAGGAATCTTCTGTCTCCTCATCTGTTCTGTTGTCTCATTCCAACTTTGTGCCACAACTGGTCTTTTATCAAAAACGCTCCTGTAATTTTTTGGCTTTGAACCAGCTCTGCTCACCTTGCACTCCTGAAGCAGCACACATGTGCTAATCCTTCTGATTTTCTATCTCATTATCATCAATTGAGGTTATTTTTTTCAGCACGGGTGCATTCACATGACAGATGACTGTGTCAGTCTGATCTGATCCTTCCAGTCTGGAGACTGGGATGTGACAGAGACAAATGACTCTTCCATTTCCACTTTCTAGTGGGCACTGTCTGTTTTTACTTTTTTTGCTTTGCCTGGGAAGATTGTGGCTGCCCCATCCCTGGAAGTGTCCAAGGCCAGGTTGGACAGGGCTAAGAGCAACCTGGGATAGTGGAAGGTATCCCTGCCCATGGCATGGGATGGAATGAAATTAATTTTAAGGTCCCTTCCAACCCAAACCATTCTAGAATTCCATCCAACCCTTGGAAAATAGGTTACCCTGACATGCTTGTGGAGCCTCTGGTTTATCTCTGATGTAATAAATAATGCATGGAGAGCACAAATAACAGTATATTAATTGTGAGTGTCTCAGCAAAGAGAAATAAAAGAACAGCCAGCATCCAGCCCTACGTAGGAGGGCACTGCCAGAAAGAAAAGCTCCTTCCATCCATGCCAAGTGATGAATAATTGTAGACAATCCATTGAAACTTATTCCCAAGAAGCTCATCCCACCAGTCTGGGCTAAATGTGCTGAAAGGAGGAACTAATTAGTGAATAAGTTTCTTCCACCAAGTTGAGTGGGCATCAATCACATCCTGCAACTGAGGCAACCCAGCACGGGGCAGCCCCACTTGCCCGCTGTTGTTTGGGAATGGGATCCCAACAAGCCTGGCCCAGCTGCTGCTGTTTGGGAAGGTGCTCCCGAGGTGCCCAAGGAGCTGCCAGCCAGCACCAGGTAGAGGCAGCATGTCATTTGTCTTGAAGGGCATTAGAGGATTTTATTTAGTCCCTTTATTGGGTGTTTTGGTGTTGGTTTTTGTTTTTTTGTTTTTTTGTTTTTTTGTTTTTTTGTTTTTTTGTTTTTAATACAGGAAGACAACTGGGGTTCTGTGATTAATATGGGATCTGTTGCACTTCCAAGTCACCCTGGGTACAAATATGGATTGGGATCGAAGTGCCTTTGTGTTAAATGAGCCATATCATCCAACAGACAGTTTCTGTCAGGTTTGTGCTCTCAAGTGGCTTTGTGCCAGCTGCACAGGACTGGTGGGATTTGACCTGTCAGGGAATCTGATGGCTAAAAGTTAATCCATCAGCAGTTTAGAAAAAATCAGAATCATAGAATAATGGAGGTTGGAAAAGATCTCTAAGATCATCCCTGGAATTGTTTAAGGCCTGGTTGGACAGGGTTTGGAGCAACTTGGAATAATGGAAGGTGTGTCTGCCCACAGCAGGCTGTGGAACAAGGTGATCTCCAAGACCCTTTCCAGCTCAACCCACCCTGCCCTGATTTTTTTTTCCAGCCTCAAAAGAAGACATGAGCTGGTTACAGAGAGCCATAATGAGCCATAAAGTGGGATTAGACCAGTGAAATGTGTCTCATCAAGCACAGCAAAGTCTGTGTGTGGGCAGGTAAAAGTTTTTTGAGGAGCACTTATTTCTCTGCTGCTGAAAGGTTTCTTGCTCTCCATTGTCATGCAAATTCCAACTTTAGGAGGTGAAATGTTGGAATTGACACTGGAATACATTTTGTGCACCGTCTCTCCTTTATTTTCAGATCCCAGTCAGTGCCTGCTCACTCCACCACTGCTTTGTAGTTGCAGAAGAATGAAATCCTGTCAGTGGCTCCTCCAGGCAACAGGGCCAGGATTTGCAACCGAATAAAATATCTGCATTTTCTTCCAATTACTCGTTTTGGGGTTGTTTTTTCTTCAGTCCCACTTGTGCAGGGATGGCTTAAGGGCAAACCTTTTTTACCAACCCGTAATAAAACATCCAACTAAAGTAAAAACACCCCACACCTGTCCCTGCAAAAGACCCTTGGTTCCACATGAAGTGTGGACCAAAGTGAGCTCCTGGGGAATTTGCTCACAGTGTGAGACTGAGCCTGAATATTCAGTTCCCTTTGTTCCACACTTAAATGCTTCCGTGGGTTTCAGGCTATTTCCTTTTAAGCATTAAATAAATAGTTTATCATGGAGAGACACAAGACTGCTTCCTTCTTTACAGCCTTTTAAAGATATTCAATGCCTTTGTTTTATTCAACTTAGGCAAAAGCATAAAGCTTTAAAGGCATTTTTTAACTGTTACATTATAAATGTTCTTCTTTGTAGCAAAAGAAAAAAGCCCAAAACTTAAGGATTTCTAAAGATTTATAAGGTCTTTTGTTTTTCGTTTTTCCTCACTCTTTCAAGCTGCTAAACAAACATCAAAGCATTCAATGGGGAGGCACCATCCAAGTGCATTTTTCTGATATTGGGTGGGAGGTGTATGAAAGGAAATGAAAAATGAGTTTCCAGCTATGGAACAGAAAAAGTATGAACCAGATATTGGTGATATGGATAACTCCTGCCTGCAGCACCACTGTGGTCCTCTCCAGACATGGAAAAATGATCTTTGCAGAGCCTTTTTGTATCTTCAAACATTCTGCTGAGACTGTGGATGGAACTACCTGCGCAGTTGGTGACAATGTCCCAACCCAGGTGCAAATTACCTCATTCCAGTGTGGCCAGGAAATTCAACCAGATAATACAACTGCTATGCAGCTGAGCAAGCTTCAGATTATAGCCTTCCAATGGAAAAAGTTTGGAGTCAAAGGACACAAAACGTTATTGACGTGAGCTTCAAATTTTTGTGAAGCTCGGTGTTCTTAATTTGACCCAGCAGGAGTCTCTGGGAACATTTTAGGGACACACATGATGGGAAAGGTTGAAAAACTGCTGCCCAGTCTCCATGAAAGATAATTGTCTGCAATGGAGGGGACTCATAACTGCCTTTATCTCCTCTAAAATAAGAAGCCTTTCCTAAAATATAAGCAATTTCCTCTCTCACCTGTCTTCCACACATGACAGATGAATTGCTGTAAAAAGTGTTTCAGAGAAGCATCTGATCAAGGTTCCCCCTCCATCTTCCATTTGAAAAATTGCTACACGTGCAAAAATTCCCAGGAAAGGAAACAAACAAAAAAAATCTGGAGTGACTCTGAAGTTAAAAAACTGTGTAAGAATTTCCACAATTGCCTTATTTTTTGAAATGGAAAGACAAAGGCCTTTAGGTGGGTAAAAGATCTCCCTATTTTTTAGCCTGTAAATCAACATTTACTTCAGCTTTTATAGATCTTTACCATGGCAGGAGAGCGTTGGTGAATGACTGCCTGTGACTGCACTTCCAGGAGGATTCTCTCCTTAAAATACTCAGCTAATCTTTCAGAGATTTCCTATTGTGAACTCAGTCTAAATGGGGGAAACAAATCTCAGACAACTCCCTGTTTACCAAGGGATCAGCGGGATGGTGATGGGGATCACTTTGGGGTTGGAGGATGCTGAGACCAGCTGGACTCATCCATCCCAAAGTTAAACACTCTGAGCAGAAACGTTCCTGAGATCCTGACAGAGGACAGGTGACAGTGCTGACAACTGACATAACCCAGCCTGGGGACATCTGACATCAGTCACTCTGTGTCAATAAAAACCCAGTCCCACTTTTTAATGGGAGGATCTTCTTACACCCCCCTTCTGGGAGTGTGTCCTCCCAGGAGTGGGGACACCCTCAAGGTCATCCTTGAGGGTGAGGAAAGAGATTCAGTCACTGGGATGGGTGAGTGACATCAATCTCCTCTTAATGACTGTTTTTCTAGCTTTAATATCATTGCTCCAATAAATATTGCACCACATTAGTTATAGCTGCCTGTACTGTGTATGAAATAATTCTGATAAAGACCTTTCAGTTAAAGCATTCTCATTATCACTGTCATTCTAACTGCAGGGATATAACTTAGGAAGGGCTTAGGAAAGGGAAAGACTTTCAGCCTATGCTGCTAAGATAGGATTTATTTTACACTCTTCACCTAATAAACATTTATTGGAGAAGTAATTTTCCCTTTGAGGGTTCTTTTGGAAAAATGTGCCTTCTGAACATTGAAATAATTGTAAATCTTGGCTATTTGGTAGTCTCCAAGGCCTTGTGTTTTGCTGACACAGAGATGCCTCTCTGGCTCCTGGGGCAAATAAAAGCTGTGCCACAATTCAGGGGTTGCCTTTTCCTAGTCTTGAAACTCTAGAAAAATGGACACTAATAACTGTGAGTTTTTTCAGCCAACTGGGGGGCTTGCACAGATTGACAGTAACTCAGCATTCCCTTTTCACCCCGAATTTCCTGAAGGATCTGAAAATGTAGCACTGGCAAATGTTTGATGTGTGTATTTCTGATTGCTTGTCTGGCAAAGGCTGGTCAGACATGGGGAAGGGCTGCCCAGAGATATGGTGGAGTCACCATCCCTGGAAGTACTCAAAAAATATGGATATGCTACTTGTGGACATGGTTTAGTGCTGGGTTAATGGTGGGACTCAATGATCTTGGAGGCCTTTTCCAACCTTAATGGTTCCCTGATTCAATATGTGTGCTGTAGTTTTAATTAGACATTTTTTAATAGACTGCTATGATGGGATTTTTATTCATTTATTATTCCTTAATTACTTAGCTAGTCTATTATAATTGAAATATGTGTTCTGTGGTCTCGTATGAAAAGAGATTGAAACCTAAACATAGGAGGTTCTTAGTCGATGCATTAATTGGGAAGTCAGATAATCAATAAAGGGAAAAACTAAATTAAGGACAATTTTAAATACTCATAGCAAAGATACTCAATCAAGGAAATTGAGGGATTTCTTCAACAGAAACTGGGCCCCGTCCCCTCCCCTCTCTGGGGATGAGTGGTCTGATGTCCATCTCTGCACCAGTGGCTAGGGATGCACAGTCTCTGTCCCAAAATCTGGGGGTGGGTGACCTCCATCCCTGGAAGCCAGGGAGAAAATGATGGACTCCATATTCCCGAGGCACAGTGCTAAATCAGGGGCAGAGAGAGGCTATTCTGGATGCCTGACATGACTTTAAAAAGGTGGCCTATTATTGTTCAATATTTTGGATTAAAACCTGTAATCATGACTCTCTATCAGAGGACTGATGACCTGAAACAAAGCTTTTTATATTTCTTGTATTGTTAGAAAGCAGCAGAGTTTGAAAGGTATAGGTTTTGCTGCCCTATAAATGAATGAAGGGGTAGGAAATTCCAAATAAATATCAATAATATTAAATAATCATCCTTTTACAATCATGGAATCATTTAGCTTGGAAAAGACCTCCAAGACCAACAGGTCTGACCTCTTTCTTCCCTCAGGCCCCATGGAGTCAGGACACAAAAGGTTTAGCACGGACTGTCAGAAATACTTTGTTGTAACAGCGTGACCAACAGTGCCAGCTTGGCTGGAATTAAACCAGAATCATATCTGGGCAGTGACATTAAAGGCAGCTCTGCACAGCTTCTCTGGGCACTCTGTGCCAGGGCCCCACCACCCTCATGGCAAGGAATTCCTTCCTGAGATCCAATCCGAATCTAGATTTAGTCCATCATGGCTGAGGAGTGGAATTGGCCACTCTTTATTCAGCTTGGACATAAATGGATGAGAGCACTGAGCTGCTTTGAAATTTTGAAGCAAACCCCAACCTTGATTGAAAATTCTGTAAGAAAATGAGACCAAACCCCATGTGCTCACCCCAGTGTGTGCTGCTAGAAAAATCCTCCACTTTTACACATGATTTAAACTCTCCACACAGAATTACTTAAAATGTCAGAGCACTGGGAACAGGGAAATCCCTTCTTATCTCGGTTGTGACAACTCTGAGGACTGGCACCTCCCAGAGAGATTTGGGATGCAGAAGTGTGGACATGCAGCTCCTGAATCCTTTTTTGTGGAGAAAGTGGAGCTGGGTTAGAGCCCATCCCAACGAGCTGGGACAGCTCTGTACACCAGAAACAGTTTGGACTTTACTCTCTGATAGTCAAGGTGCTTCACCTTCCTTGCCACAATCCAAAAATAAAGTTCCCTGGGATGAAACAATTCAGAATAATCAAAATGTGTTTGCTCTCGATAGGGACCAGCATTCCAAGGCCAGGCTGGACAGGGCTTGGAGCAAGCTGGGGTAGTGGAAGGTGTCCCTGCCCATGGCAGGGGGTGCCACTGGATGGCTTTAATGTCCCTTCCAACACTAACTATTCTGGAATTTTATAATTCCTATGAAGAATTTTTATCAGAGGTAGGAGAAGCCACATTAACATGTTTTAACATGAAACGAGTTTTTGTTGCCAACTGCTATTTTATTGCCATTGGAATCTGATGTTCCAGAATGCAGCTGTTTTAACTTCCTCCACTCCTCCCCTCCTTTAACTCTCTGCTGCCACACAATTTGGAATAGGAGTTTCCAACTGCATGTTTGCAGATGAGCACACAAATTCCCAAAAATTAAATATCCCTGTTAGTGGCCTTGGACTTAACGTAGGAACCTGGAGGGGGAAAAAGGCTTTAATTCATACATTACATAGGATATTGAGTAACTTTAAATAACCTTCTCTTCCAAAGCTTTGGCTCTGGTCAGTGCAGATATTAACCCAGAAAAGAAACTAAGTTCCAGCAATCAAGAGAGTGATGAGCCTGATTAATCCTCTCCATTACTGCAGAGGGAAGAAAGGAAGATAAGCCTCATCAGACAAATGTTGGCCTACAGGAGCCCTTCCTTTGCATATTTGCATGCATAAATTAAATTAACTCAGGCAGTTGCATGAACCCTAAAGTTTTTATTATTAAAATGATGACTATGTAAAAAAGATACAGGAAATTGCAAGGGATTGCTGTACTAAATATTTTTTTATGTTAAATGCAGGTTATGGGGCTCATCTGTGATTTTGCCATGTGTTTGGCCATAGAAGAATTTCCAGCAATCATTACAAACAAGTATAATGGAGGTTTCTACTCATAATTATAAAATTAGAATTAATATAGAACAAAGGCAGTAGGTGAACACTGCCATAGTCCTGTACAGATCACTGAATCTGACCCTAATTAGTCATTATTGATTGTTTTTATACTTTATTTCTCTGCATTTCTGCAGAATTGAAACATACCAATAAACAAATACATAAAATAGTTTAGATGTCATTGAAACCCAGCACTAAAAATTGATCCCAGGAAAAAAGAAAGTGTCAGAGTTCTTTCAAAATAAGAAATAAACTGTTCTTTTTTACAGCTTAATCTTTGCTGGCAGTATGGATCTTCTTGATGTTATTTCTTTATAAAAAAACAAAAAATGCACCCTCATTGGTAGCAAGAAAGTTTCATGGAGGTACATAGATTGTTTTACAGTTTAGTTATAATAAATTTTGTGGCATTTAATAGAACTGGTGGGCATTCTCTTGGCAGAATTTAAAATTCATGTGGGGAAACAATGTCAGTATATTTTCTAATAGATTAGAAAATACTCTAAACTGAATATCTCAAACCTGACAAACAGAAAGGATTGTGCAGAGGTAATGCATTCACAGCATTTCTGTAGAGAAAAGTGGAAAAAGAGAAAGAAAAACCATCAGAAGCCTGGTTAATGCATGTGCACCAGCACAGCTTCTTAAATCCTGTGTGATGGCTCGAACATGACAACATGGAACAGCTTCACAGGACATGGCCAAGGAGATAAATTTGGCAGCAGCAGGTGTTCCCCCAGGAAACTCCTAAAAGTGCTCAAAACCAGTGGGTTATCTGCTTAACCTTGTACTCAAGGACAGAGCAGAGAGGTAAGTCAGCACTTGCTGTGGAATTACTGGGAAATGTTACATAAAAAAGTAAAGACACTGCTCAGTATAACTCAGCGCTCCTTTCAAAACTGCCAGAGATCACCGAGGCCAAGAGCTCTGCAGGATTTAAAAATCAATTGGATAATTACAGTGATCCATGAGTTGTCATAGCAAAGACTAAACAAAGACTCATTTCATCTTCCTCAATAAATAAACAAAACACATGTCTTGGAAGGGAAAATAAAGGTTCAACCTTCAGGGCATAAGCAGCCTCTAACTAATGGGGGTTGGGAAGGAATACTCAGGGAGAAATACTGTACCTAAGCCAGGCTTAATGTTTGGGGGCTTAATGCAGGCATTCAATGTTCCTCAGGCACTGAGAAATCAGAGTTTGAAGTGCTACCTTGGGCTATGGTCAGCACTCTCCAAAGGCTCCCTGCTCACTGAGTACCTTGCATGGAAAAATTCCCATGAGGAGCAGCTAAAGGGAGCTGGGAAAGGGGCTCAGCCTGGAGAAGAGGAGGTTCAGAGGGGCCCTTCTGGCTCTGCACAGCTCCTGGACAGGAGAGGGGGAGTCGAGCTCTGCACCCATGGAACAGGGACAGGATGAGAGGGAATGCCCTCAGGCTGTACCAGGGGAGCATCAGATGGGACATTGTGAAAATGTCCTCAGTGGAAGAGTGGATTTGGCACTGGCACATCTGCCCAGGGCAGTGGTGGAATCCCCATCCTGGAAGTGTTCAAGAAATGAGTGGATGCAACACTTGGTGATCTGATTTAGTTGGAAACAGTGGGATTCAGCTGAAAGTAGGACTCTATGACCCCATAAATCTTTTCCAACCTCAGTGATTCTGTGGTTCTTCCCCTTCCTGGTAAAGGGGAAAATTCACCACATTTCCTACCTACCTAGGGCCCATTTCAGTAGAAGTGTGTTCCCTCCTGCTTGGAGGAGCTCGATGAATCTGCTCCAGCACTCTGGGGAGGGACAGAAGTCAGGGTATTAAATAAAGCATTTCAATTCTCTGTAAAAGTGGAATTCTCCTTGACTGCAGTAATTCTGAAAGGCAGAGCTGTCTGATAGGGATGGCACTTGCCACACACAGCCCATAGACAGAAGCTCAAACCCTAAGAGGTAACTGGCACATGGTAACAAAGTTAAAATTAGTGAAAAGATGATGAGAGAAAGGAAAAATAAAAGTGAGAAGGCTTTAATTCACAACAATTCACAAGATTATTTATAAGTTCAATCTAACCCCAAGTTGACACTAATCTTAGATTCTCTCAGAGAATTTTGGTGTTGCAGCACCCAGATTTCACACACCGTCCTCTGGGGGAGGTCTGTCAGGCTGGCAGCACCTTCTGACAGCTAAAAATGTCCTATTTAGCCTTTTTTTTTTTTTAATCAGCAATCTAGCCCCTTCAACTGATAAAAAACTGATTCAGTTAATCTTTTTAATAAAGGGAATAATTACTGTTTTAATTATAAGAAACAGTGGAATTTGTTCTTCCGTGCACTCCTCTTGGAATTCTATGCGTGTATGTGCACATGCACATGTGTGTGTGTGGGGAGGGGGTCTGTGTGTGTTTGTGTGCAGGAAAACTAAAAATACAGGATGGACACAACTTTTTTACTTCCCATTTATAACTATTCCCCCAAAGACAGGTGCAGCCATAGGATATATTATTCCTAATGATCTCCTGGCAGCTCCTGAGGTGTGAGAGCATCCTCTCTGTTCCTGCAGTGAAACCTGAAAAAAAGGGGCCAAAATCCCACTATTTGGAAGGTGGACTTGCCATTTATGCACGGTTCCATTAAAATTAATTACCTGAGAACCAGTCCATAATGTCCACAGGTATGGAAATAATAAAAATTAATTGACTGAAAGTATTCATAAAATGTTTGGAGCAAAGGTCATTAATTTGTGCTCGCCGAAACAGACTTGCGTGATTGAATTACCCAAATACTTCAGCAGTAAGACAAATAGCAGGTACTCCAAAAATAACTGACTACAGTTAAGGCTGTGCACTTTTGACGGTTTGTATCCCAGTTCTAGGAGGGCAGTGGGGGGCAGTGCAGGAGGTTGTGTAACCTGACCATCTCCTTGAAAGCCATTCCCAAGGGAAAGTGCTCAGACCTTCCTTCTTTTGCATCCAGACAAATCCATACTAAAGTAAAGGAAAGAAGAAAAGGAAAAAAAGCTTTGTTTTCAGGTGAGATTTTCTGAAGATACATTTTTTGTCACTAAATGAGACAGAGCAAAGGAACAGTTGGAGATGTCACTTCTTGAGGAAGCACATCCTATCCTGATATGATACCTCAAGTGTAAAGGAGGCAGGTATCAACCAAACTGATGGAAAAGGATTATTTAAAAAAAAAAAATCCACTTCATAGATGAAATTCGATTTTTATGAGCTAAGGAGAGTGGGATCTAATTTCAGGTGCTGAAAGGTGAAACAATTCTGGGTGTTGCTGCTGGGGTTCATTTCCGTTGTAATCTGAAGAATGTACATATTTATAGATCTATATATATTTTGTTATATGTCTGCTTAGGTGCTTATAAGTAATGATAATTCTATAATTTCTGCCACATTATCAGGTTGTCCAGAGAAGCTGTGGCTGCCCCTGGATCCCTGGAAGTATCCCAGGCCAGGCTGGATGGGGCTTGGAGCAAACTGGGCTAGTGGAAGGTGTCTCTGCCCATGGCAGGTGGGGGACCAGATGAAACTGCAGGTCCCTTTCAATCTGTTTGAAAGACCAGTGTCTGCTAGGGAAGGCAGGACCCTCCCTTGGAATGGGGAATGTAAACCCCCCTCCCTCCGAATTACCAGAATTTTGAATTAAGGGGCTCTCAGGCAACGATATGAGGAAAGGAGTAACAGTTCCTTACTAGTATGAATAACAAGGCAAACAAACAACAACTATGGCATTAACAGCAAACAGAACCAGGGACCCCAGGCACCCGAGCAGTGCTGATAGTTCCCCTCTGAGTGAGGGAGGTGATAATGAGGTCTTGGTTCTCACAAGCAGGGCTCACCCCACACAAGAAG
>JANRGV010000120.1:24453231-24467414 GCA_024734035.1 Alethe castanea | reverse complement strand
CCCAACACCAGTAAGGCTGCCTTTATTATTCTCTGCTTCAATTATTTTGCTGATTTGGTGTCATTGCAGGGTTCTGACTATGCTGGACCCTGGTTGGCACCAACTTTCCTGCTCAGTTTCTCTGGAGAAGTTGGTATGGAATGTGTAAACCGGTAACAAAAGTTGCCAGTGCAGATTCCTGAACTCAGGGATAGAGCAGAGAAGGAACTGAGCTATATAAGTGGCTCAAGTGTTTAGATTGAGGTACATAATTATTTTAAAGGAATTCTGTGTAGCTGACTAAACTGCATCTTTCTGGTTGCAAAAGCTTAGAAAAGTACTGGTAGACCTTAAGTCAGAAAACAGGATTATGTGGGTGCAGCCTGCAATCCTGAAAAAAGGCACCTTACCATGAGCTCTTGAGCACTGAGCCACTCTTGGCTTTTGGAAGGTTCTACTGTATGCAGAACAAAGTGGTTTAATTTGGTCCTTTCTTATCAAGACCATAGTAACTTTTATTCTAGAGCTATCATGGAGTCAGGTAATGGTTTGGGGTGGAAAGAACCTTAAAGCTCATCCTGTGCCATGGGCAGGGACACATTCCACTAGCCCAGGGTGCTCCAAGCTATATCCAGCCTGGCCTTAGCCACTACCAGGGATCCAGGGGCAGCCACAGCTCCTCCGGGCACCCTGTGCCAGGGCATCACCACCCTCACAGGAGAGGATTTCTTCCCAGTGAATGAAGACTGAACAGCAGATATTTCAGAGTAGTTCCTTGGAGGACTTTGTTGATAACCTGTTACATTTCAGAAGTCATCAAAATCTCTTTGTTTCCTCTGAAACCTCTGTAAAATCCATTCAGTGAGTTTATTTCAAGTTTAGTGGTTTGTTAGTTCTCATCACTCAAGGCTTGATTGAAATGGATGGTCTGAGACTTTATGTTAACAAACATAAAGCTCTATCATTTTTGATATTTAAAACAGATCAGCCAGATTCATAGGCAAAGATTTGTTTTAGGGAATAGCATATAGAACTTTTCCATCTAAGACTTCAATGCCTATGTCTTCAGAGCCTTTGTCTCCTTTTAGCCGTTTGGCAGAGAGCATGATCTCTCTTAAGTGAAACCTATTATCTCTAAAACCATGGCAATCAACTTTAATTGGGTTACTGCATATCACAAAGAGGTTAAGGAAAAGAGATTGAAGCTCTTCAGTAAAAATATATTTTAAAAAATACATACGGAGGTTGAACCTCCTGAGAATGGCTTATATTTGAAGGAAATTTGGAGAGCACTTAATGTGAATTCCATTTTTAAATGCTCTCTGAGTTTGGAAAGTTTGACTGTTATTGAACACTAAATTAATTAACAAATAATGTCAACTCTTACAAAGGATCCTTCATTCAGCAATGGATCTTGATTTAATTAACATGTCAATGGGAATGGCTGGAGCTGTGCCAGGGCAGGGTCAGGCTGGAGATCAGGGAAAGGCTCTTCCCCAGAGGGTGCTGGGCACTGCCCAGGCTCCCCTGGGAATGGGCACAGCCCCGAGGCTGCAGAGCTCCAGGAGTGTTTGGACAACACTCCCAGGGATGCACAGGGTGGGATTGTTGGGGTGTCAGTGCAGGGACAGGGTTGGGCTGATGATCCTGGTGGGTCTCTTCCCACACAGGATATTCTGTGATTTAGTTTCCAGTTGAAATGAGTGTTGGTAACCAAACCAGTAAACAGGTAAGTACAGCTGAAAAGTGTCCACTGAGCTCAAACTAACTCTCTACAGGTCCACATGGCATTGTTGGGCAGTAGGCTCTAAACAAGATTTATTACATGTCAGGAGAATAGAGCGATAATAATGAACAACTGTAAACAAGGGGCTCTCAAGAAAGACAACAATATTGTTTAAATACCTTATTATATTACCTTGTCTGCAAGAAAAATTGCTAGAAAATAATGTAAAAATAACTTCAGGCAACCCTCACTACACTCTTTGTTCCTCCTCCTCCTCCTTCCTGCTACAGATTTTTTCTTGCACCAAATTCTGAAATGTGTTCTCACCTGCTGATTCAGGTCCCTTCACACATCATTACATCACGTCTGTTTAAGTGGTACATTGCTATACACATATATGTAACCCCTGTGGTTGCCTGATACACCATTTAAATGCATGAAATAAAAAGGACCAAATCAATTAAAATTTATTTTATTTTAAAGCATTGCTCACTCCACTGTGAGCTGCCTCATGAGCTGATACTTAAAAGAGCAGTTGACAGCCAGCTAGGCAGAGAAAGACAGATGTGACAGATGTGACACATTGGAGGAAGACTGCCTAATAACACTCCTTATAAATGTGATACCACTCAGCATGGTACAGGAACACATAGGGATGAAGGGTTCAGTGATAGCTTCCACTTTCATGGTATTTGTGCAATGAAAAGAGGCATTTTGTAAAAAATAAGGTCCTTTCTCCATTGTCTTTTCTTTCATAGAAAATCGAAATTGTATCTCTTCTGTGCTCATTGAAAAGTGAAATGTACTAAATCTTGATGTTTTTTGGGTAAGTCACAGTATATAATTGATTTTAGGACAGAACACTGCAATTCCTGGGACCATTAGGAATGAGAAAGGAGATCTAACTCTGCTCCAGATTCCCACTTCCCATGCTTTTGTTTTGCCCAGTTAGAGTCACATGAGCTTCACCTGAGCTTTTTATCAAAATAGACCAGCTGTGGTTTTGATGACATAATTGTGCCACTTCTGATAAAAGTTTTTGTCCAACAAAGTTTTGTGATATCAAAGGAAGCTCCACTTAGTTAATAATTTCATTATTTGGTTTAAGTTTAGCATCAACCTTTTTTTGAGTGTCAAGAAGCAGTCAATGAATGCACAACAATTCAATTCAAAGTTCGTCTGACTTCGGACAAAAAAATTTATCAGAAGAGGCAATTGGCAGAATTATGTCACAAAAATCACAATATATTTAATTCTGGTGCATATTTTCAATTCAGCTCCAAGGCAGGCACTGCCCTTTACTTCCTTGCTTCTCTTCCTTTTTGCCTTTTAGATCTTTATGTGTTTATATTGCATTAATTCCAATAATTCCATTCACACTTCTGATCAAATAAACATTCTGTTCCCATAATTTAAAATAAGTAGACCACATGGAGGGTGAAGATAATTTACTAAGTTTCAAATTACTTTTCTTCTTTCTTCTCTTTTTGCCACTATACAAAATTGTGTAAGTAGTGAAAACTTTGCCCTCAGCTCTGTAATGTGCAAGTAGAAATTTCAGAATACTTGCACCACAACTACAATTTTTGACCAGGAAGGAATTATTTTACTGGAAGTAAATATAATATAATTATAATCTTGGAAATGTAACCTGTATTCTTAGAGTTATTTCAAAAATTAAAGTATCTTATAAAAAATAGAAAAGGTACATGTCATATTAATGGAATTCCAGTTCTGTGAGTTTAATTTTAAAAAATAAACCTTTCCACAAAGTAACTGCACTGTATCTTATATAAAAATACGATGTAATTGAAATGAATGTATTAAATTGGTTTCAAAGACATTGGACTTAATGAGTGGAATGAAAAATCTCATTCTTGCAAGGCCGGGAAGGGCAGACTCCATGGTGGCATTTTGCAAGCTATTTCAGACTTGAGTAAAATCATTAGTCCTGATTATTCACTAACAGGCCTGGGGAAACAAAATATAGGATGGACGTGGCAGTTGTGCCAGTGTGTTACTTTTATATTTGTCCTGTCAAATAATAAACTATTTCTCAAAATAAAATGCTCACACTGATCTGGGCTTTTGAGCTGGTATTTGTTTATTCTTACATGAATAACTTATTCCTCTTCTTGTTACAGTTGCCAAAATAGTCATCATTTCAGAAAAGGGTTTTTTTCCTTTACCTTTGGTCAGGAATTACAATTGCATATCTGCAAGCAGCTGACTACAAGAATGGACATACTAGACACTACCCTGGGAAAAAAAACCTTGGGTAGACCAGGCATAGAGAGGTGAAAATGGCTTTAATTTTTTCACATTATACACCTGTTGATATTTTCATCCACCATAGATCAGTGATTTTCACTCTGAAGATCAAGGTACCTAAATTTTCACAAGGATTTATGTTCTAATGCAGTGCAACCTTGTATTTCATAAGACTTTTACAGAACAACAGCACTCTTTCACAGACTCTGCAAACTGCATTCAAAGTATTACAGCAGATGAATTAAATTTACGGTTAGGATTTTTCTTTATTATTTCTGTGGCCTAAACCAATTAACCAATTATGATGTCTGTGCTGTGGTCTGTGATTTAGATCAAGTTCACTGATAAGTAGGTGAAAAACTTCTGAAGTCACTGATTATAGAATCATGGAAAGATTAAGATTGGAAAAGACCTTTAAGATCATCAAGTCCAACTTGCACCACCAGCATGGTCACCACTAAAGCAAGTCCCCAGGTGCCACATCTACACCGTTTTTAAACAATTCCAGGAATAGTGAGTCCACCACTGCCCTGAGAGTGAACACCACTCTGGAAGTGTTCCAAAATCTTTCTAAAAAGTATAAAAACTTTCAATACAGGAGATGTTGTGCTCTGTGTTGCTGTTGGTTAGGCTTTTAAATTATGCCTTGTCTTCCAACACTTGGCAATCAAAATCCCTTTCTCCTTGGGAAGGGGTACTACCCCATTATTATGCCATGAAAAGAAATGCTTTTAGGGAAATTCAAGCAATGTAGTAGTAAGAACAGTGAGGCCATTCCCTGCCCTGCCCATTGATATTGCATCTTGTATGAAATCCTTATCTCTTTTTTTGCCTCAGAATTGGAATTATTTCCTCATTTCATCCACCATCCTGCATGAGACACTGTTAGTGCTCCCTGCTGCAGGTTAAAGGAAAACATTTGCATAATTAACAGCTGTTTTAGCAGGATGCCCTACCTAAGTGGGGATAGAAACAGCTTGAATAACCCCTGTTTGCAAAAGGTACCAAGGGTGGGAAGGGGAAGGGGGGTCATGCTGTGTTAGATGTTAAAGGATGTTGAGACCAGCCTGACTCATCCATCCCAAAATTCAACATTCTGGGGAAGAGCAATATTTCCTGAGATCCTGACAGAGGAACCAGCAGGTGACAGTGCTGACAAGTGACATAACCCAGCCTGGGAACATCTGACATCAGTCACTCTGTGCCAATAAAAACCCAGTTCCACTTTTTAATCTTCTTACACCCCCCTTCTGGGAGTGTGTGGAGACTCCTCCCAGGAGTGGAGACACACTCAAGGTCACTTCTTGAGGGTGAGGAAAGAGATTCAGTCACTGGGATAGGTGAGTGACACCGATCTCTACTTAAAAACTGTTTTTTCTAGCTTTGATATCATTGCTCAAATAGTGAACTGTACTAGTAGTTAGAGCTGCCTGTAATGTATAGTTTGAGATCTTTTAGCCTAATCATTATCATTATCTTCATAAATTTAAATAAATTATTAAATGTTTTCTATACATATATTTGATTTTCCACTCTTAATCCTGTCATTTAAAGCACCTGTACAGCCCTTTGGACATAAGCCTGAGACTGGGATTGGATCTAGCCTCACCCAGACTCCCCTCTGAGCAGGAATTCTGAAAGCCAGGAGATCCTGTCTGAATCTATCATGTCTGTGATTCTTTATCACTGATGAATCAAATCTGTGGATGTCAATAGATGCCCAGTTTAGACTCCAACCTAAATTGCACAGGGAAGACTCTCCAGGTTAAAAGTCAAGCTGTGATGTGCCACTGTTATGCACAATCCATTGTTCAGAGAGAGATTTACCTGGTATTTGTTCCCTTAATTGAAATGTCTTGACATAAATAATCCCAGTAAAAGCCTTGAAGAGAGCTAGGTAATGACAATCTGTATCAGTTGCTCAAGGGGGAGAATGAATGAGTGCACACGTAGCCACTGGTGAGGATTTATCACCAACACTTTGCAAACATGACCACGTTCACTTCACTGAAACATTTCTTAGGGACAAGCAACACTTCCAAGACCTTTTCCTCCATGGTGAAATGTCAGCCTGCCTTTCCCAAAGCATCAAGGTGTAATTCTGAACACAAAACTTCAATCTCTGATTTACTACAACTGGAGTCTGACAATTCTGTTAGGAACTTTAATTCCTAACAAGTGCATCTGAAATTTAAATATGGTAATTGCAAGCGCTAAAAAATTATATTCTGACAATTTCTGCTGATCTCGCTTTTTCCATTACATTCAGGCCTGGATCAATTAATGTTATCTCATAATTGTATCAATTGTATTTTTGATTTTAAGTTTCTTACTTCAGTTTTAGTTTAATCCAGTGTCTTATTTCCCTCATGGCAACCTAGTTTCCTGATTTTAACCTACCCATATATTCTTATGTTTTTAAAGATCCTTACTGTTAAAAGTGGGGGGAAAAGTACAGCTCAAGGAAAGAATTGTATAAAGAAATATTTTTGTATTTTTCCTTGATTTTATTTTCATTCTGAATCTCCTTTTAGGATTTTTCTTTTCCTGACAGTGCAAATTACTTGGGCACAGGATTTCATATCCTGGGATCCCAGGAGCACATGGTTGTTTCTCAGGCATTCCCTAAGTCCCTTACTCCATTTCCAAAGCATACTTGTCCTGGAGAACATAGCTGACCAAAGTTTGTGGTATTTTAAATATTAAAATATTAAAAAATTATATAAAATAACCCACTGTCAACAAAAAAGTGATGATCTCCTTAGCAACAAGAACAAAAATGACTCAGCTGTTCTTGATTTAATTAAAATTCAGTGAAAACACATTTTCTTCAAATAATTTACTTCTGTTTCATCTATTTGGTGAAAGAATGGGCAGCCCATAGGATAAATATAAGTTGATTTAAAGGAAAAGTCTAAAGGAAATATGTTTAGATTGGGGAAAACACTGTAATGTGTAATTATGGAATTGGTGTAGCAATGGTTGAGCTGAACCCTTCCCATTTCTAATATTATGAAGTTTCATCAAATGTGGCTCACTTAAAAATTTCATATAATCTTTTACTGTCTGTTGCTATTGAGCTTTTTGTAGAGAAATACACAAAACATAAAATAGAAACAGAATAGACTGAAGAGCTTCTGTTCTTTGTTCTGTTCTTAGCCATTATTTTAGAAAGTCTCTCCTATCCTCTAATAGAAAGTCACTCACTAACAACTGACAGCTCCAGGTTACTGCCATCTAATTCTGAAATCATTTTATAAGTACGAATAAGATTAATGTGATAACTTTTTTTTCTTTAAATATAGATATCTACAGTGTAGTTTTCACCACTTTACATATTATGCAAATTTGCATTATAAACTTTTAAGTACACGCTCATTCAGAGCAATTCTCTTGGAATATTGTATAAATATCTTAGGAATAATCATCATCTTTATTAACTTTTCTGAGACCTGAAGTTTCTTCCTGTAAATGTCATCCAGATATTAATCTGCACAAACTACTGATAAATTATTTGTGATTGTTCCTGTAACCAAAGCGAACCTTACAGCAATAATTTAATAATTTCACAGTGACTGTGAAGATAAAGAAAGCTCCCTCTGCCTATGTAAACTGGTTCAGAATTAGGGAGACTTCCAAGAAAAAAACGTGCCTGGAGTATAAGAACAGCCCATTATAAAACTGGAAATTATGTTTGCTAAGACAAATTCTCTTTCTTCAGTCAGCTTTTCTCTTTAATAGACAAAAGCAGAGCAAAATGCTTTAGGGAGTGATAAAGAATCAGAGAAGAGAGATATTTCAGTTCTCAGATCACCACCCTGCAGCCTCATTAATCCATTCAATCCCCAGGAGATTATAAAATCCCTATAGCAGCACTTGAGCCACGTTGGTCCTTTTTGCTGGACATCTGACCTGCTAGTAAAGAATTCTCTTTCTGATCTGCATCTGTTGCTCAGCTGCTCCAAGGGAGAGATGGGATGAGACCCCACCTGCAGAGCTGCTCCAGCCCAGGGCCCAGCACAGGAAGGACCTGGAGCTGCTGGAGAGAGTCCAGAGGAGGCACCAGGATGATCAGAGGGACAGAGCAGCTCTGCTGGGAGGAAAGGCTGGGAGAATTGGGATTGTGCAGCCTGGAAATGAGAAGCTCCAGGGTGGCCGAATTGTGGCCTTGCAGTGCATGAAGGAGCCAGTAGGAAACATGCAGAGAGACTGTTTACAAGGGATAGAGTGACATGACAAGGGGGAATGGCTTCTCACTACCAGAGATTGGGTTTTGATGGGATGTTGGGAAGAAATCCTTCCTGTGAGGGTGGAGATGCCCTGGCACAGGATGCCTAAAGAAGCTGTGGCTACACCTGGATCCCTGGAAGTATCCAAGACCAGACCGGATGGGGCTTGGAGCAACCTGGGCTAGTGGAAGGTGTCCCTGCCTGTGGCTGGGGGTGCAATGAGATGAGCTTTAATGTTCCTTCCCCCCCAAGCCTTTCCATGATCCATGATGCACATCGATATCCATAAACACCCAGACACTCTGCCTGAGGCAGTTCCTGTTTCTCTGTGTGTCTGTGCTGCTGTGAATTGCTGTAACAGTTTGTTCTCCCTTGCACCATTATTTGCAGTGTAAATTCTGCTGATGGCTTTCTGTTACCAATATGCAAAGCAAAATCTGCACCATATTTCCTGATAAATGAGAAACAGGTGTCAGAGGTGGCTGGGAGAGCATAAAGACATTCAGTGCAGTATTCAAGGATGCCAGAAATGTCTCAGGCACTTGAGGCACAGACTTTTTCAGACAGACAGGACATAATTTATCCTTACATCTCCTAATGCAGTTGCTTCCAAGTGGGAACAAAGCTATGGATTCTGCTCCTAGACCTATGCAGGTGTTCAGTTATCTCCATAATCTTTCTCTAGGACCCCTGACTGATTTAGCAGGGGATGGTTGCAGCAGCATGGAGCAGTTATTTCACCCAGCTCCTGAGCCAGCTGTGCTTCCCACACTGCTGTGGCAGCTGGCTCCAGGCTGGGAAGCATCACAAACACCACAATGACATGATTCTTCCTCTCCATTGGTACTTGTAGCTTGATGCTTTCTAATCCCTGCCCTGCTCCACCTTCTCTTTGTCACTGGCCCTACAATTACCAGAGTTATTAATACCATTATGCTGTGTCAGGAGATAAGGTTAGACTGCTGCACAGAGACATCCCACATTGTGGGTGATGCAAGATGTTCTAATGCAAAGGGAAAATAAAAAACCTACAGAGAACTACAAAAACACAGACCAGTCAGCCTGACCGTGGAAACACTGTAAAACACCACCAAGCTCTCACCAGTTTGTACCTACACTTATTAAACAAGCATTTTATGTACATCATTTCACTTACTCAATTGCTTAATGGTATAGTTCTCTCATGTTCCTCCCACTCTCAACTGGGACAACTTAGAATTTATATAGTAATTAAATGCACCCCATTTTAATTAGTCTTTTTTTCTTAAATATAAATATGGCACTGCTAATCAGGTGATTTCATTAACTCTTTTTTGGTCAGAATTCATCCACAAGTATCAGCAATTCTTTCTTGCTCTCATATTTCTGCTTCAGTTAACGGGAGATGATCTCTGGAGCAAAAAGAATCAGTCATAATTATGATCCTGATTCAGAGACAGAGCAAAATTTTTCCATTCATGTTACTGCATTTGACAGCTTCCAGCTTCCCTGTGCCTTAGCAATAAAAAAGCCATTGGCAGAGGTGTTTAACAGCAAAAAAACAAACAAAAAAAAACACCCCAAAACAGGCAAAGGGAGCTGTAATCAAGCAATAATCCTTATTTTCAGGTTGGGAATCTTTCCTAAGGACAGCCTGTCAGCACCTTAAGATGTGGAGCCAGGCATAAAAGGGCATAGATGAGCCCTCTGGAAAAGAGCTTCAGTTAGACACCACCATGGACTGAGGCAGGATGGAGGGTTGTGGAACCTTTTCCAAATGGTAATGGGACAGAGAGGGTCAATGAGAAGGAGGATCTGGGAGGGAATGGCTATTAAACATTGGCGTGCAGCAAGAGGAAATGTTAATGAGTCAGAAATTGCTCCTGATAGACATCAGAACGTTGTTTTTCTCCTGGCAGAGTAGAAAGGTCCCTCCTGAGCTTGCCAAGTGTGATGAGATGAGAGGTTACATCGCTGGGGAACAGGAAAGGTGGGGGGAACTCTGAAGATCATTTTGTGACCTGCAGATAGAGCAAGCTCTTCTTCAGGGTTGCCTTGCCAACTCAGAGTTTAGATGTTTCAAATATGCTTTCTGGGTGCCATTAGTTACCTGTTTCAACAGCTTAGAGTAGGAGGGAGCAGTCTCTGAATTGCTGTGTTCAGAGTTATTATGGGAGAAAATAATCCCTGCCTTGCAGATTCCAGAACCATGTTTCCAGTCAGTTGTTCTGCATTGGAAAAACACCTTCCTTTTGTTTCCCTGGAAGCTGCCCTGAATTCCACACCACACTCCCAGAGACATAAGAACAAATGCCATCTCCAAAAAACAGTAGAAGCTGGCACAAGGAATGAGTTTTCTTGACAGTGCAACTTGTGGGTGTGAGAGAAAAGAGCAGCAGTTTTCTCACTACTGCTACTGGCACTTCTTTGTTACACTCTCTGGGAAAGAAGGTTCATATCTTGAATAATCAAAATGAATGGGAGCACCACTGCTCAGCTCTGTTACAGTGTAAATGGGCATCAGGTTTCTCACCCATCCTTGGCTGGGGAACATGGGCTGCAGAAAGGACAGGGGGAGAAAATGAAGAATAATCTAACCATATGGGTCTTTAGTTTGTGATCTATCTCAGTGACAAGATGTCAGGTACTTTATGTTGCACCTGGAGCAGAGACACCACCCAAAAAATGGTGTATTACTACAAACAGGGCTGGAATAAACACCAGAGACTGACGAAATACTTTGCATTCTAGAGTTCTCCTTTCTCTTCCAACTTCTGGCATTTTCCTGGGTGCATTATAGTGCAGATCAAGTAGGTTTTAATAATGTTAAAGATTTGGTCATTAAACTTCTTTTGAAATTGTTTAGTCCTAGTGCAGAACACAAATACCTGATGATTGGAGGTTTGTTAGCTATTTGTGTTAGACATTGAAAATTTAAGCCGGAATATTAGAAATGGGAGACTTTATCAAAAGTTTAAATGTACAGAACAGATTTGTAAAAGCGTTTACCTTTCCATAAAATCATTAAAGTTGGAAAGACCACCAGGATCATGAAGTCCAACCTTTGACCAATATCCCCACATTGTTAAGTGCCACATATTCTCATTTTCTGAATATTTTATGTATTTAAATCCCATGGGCTCTGAATTTGGAGCTAGGACTGGTTACAGAGACTTATACTTATGAAGTGCATATACTTTCTGGTAGTTTGTGCAGAATATAATCTGCATTTATTAAAAGGGCTGATCCAGAAGAATAAGGACTCACAATAGGAAAAACACATCCTCTGTTTTCCTTCCTTTCTTCCTCTTCTCCTCCTTCCCACAGTTCTTACTTAAGTTTGTTTGTAAGCAGAGATTGTTTTCCATTTTATTTGAGTAATTTTGTGTAAACCAGGATTAAGGGAGAACAGGAGCTGTGAAAATTCAAAGCCACAGCAACAATCTTTGTGGATACAGTAACACATTGCTGTTACTTTAAAAGTTTTGTTTCAAATTCAATGACACCTCTGTGATCCTTTTACTTGCTATTTTACCTTAATTTATCCCCTAGGGTCTATAATTTCATGGGGTGATACTCTATTAAAAATGTTAACAAGATTCCAAATAACAAAAATGGCACCACGCAGAGTTGGAAAGGCAAAGTCAAATTTATCAGGGAGAATTAGGGCAGTCATTACAGAATAAAAATTGCATATTATAGTAAATATTTTCCTCACTGTGTAAAGAATATATTTAAAACAAGGATACACCAGAACAGGTCTCATAATAAATGCACTCCTGAATGTATCCTATAGCAACCTTTTACCAATTAACTGAGACATTTTTGATGGAGAGCTGAAAATGTGTTTTCAGGTAATTACAAAAAGGCCACTGAGAAATGTTACTGCTACCTTTGTAGATCTTCAATGTATATGAAATCCTGAAAAATAATGTCAGTTCTTTGCTCCTTGAATGAGATGATACTCTTAATTCTTCAAATATGCCCTTAATTTCAGTATGAACTGAGCTGAACAGGTTTTAACTCAGGAGAATTGTGTTCAAAAGCTTAAAACCATGCTTTACTCATGTGGAGTTTGGCCTGTTTGGTCCATTGGCTTCTTTGTGCACTGATAAGACTGAAAATTTTACTGCTGCATATTCAGTGGCATTTCCAGAAATTCAACTTTTATCTTCACATTATTTCTTCTGTTGTTCACCCCATGTGTTACCTAAAAAATACCCTGTTCCCTCCCAGAGATCAATAGCAGAATAATTTTAATTCTTCAGGAAATAAGAGAGCCCTTAAAAATAAGAAATAAAGCCCATCCTTCTGTGTGTGTACAATTTTCCTTGTTAAAATCAAACTTTGTTTAAAATCTTTAATTACTTTACCTTTCGTGTATGCACAAGGAGATGTAGCCATCCAGATAATAAAGCCATAAAAGATGAAAATCACAAAATAAAATGTGTGGTTTTGTTTTCCATCTTCCCCTTCAAAAGAAATAATCTCAGGCAATACAGAGAAAAGATAAACATAGAATACTGTTAGAAGTGAAATGAGAGATAAAGAAAATATTTACTTCCTGAAGTAAATAATATGATATAACAGATAAAACCACCTGATATAAAAGATTTAAAAATTGGACTTTCAAGATGGTATTGATTGAAATATTTCCCTGATTTATTTTGCCATTCTCCAGCCTTAGTGTGTGTGCAGAATGCACTGTCCATTAAAATAATCACATTTTCTGGTCTTCCAGACAGTGCTAACTAATCTTTTCTTGAACTGTGGAAACAATAAGATTTGCTGGATGTCATAAAATAAGTATTTTGGTTTATCTTTCTCTTCTTTACAATGTCATCATTATAAAAACCTTGCTGCTATATGCTTTTAAAAAAATATATATTTGATATTTACAGGTATCTAGTTTGGTGGAATTAGCAGTGAATACATTTGGGAAAATCATCTCACACTCCCCCAAAATGCAGCTGATTCTGGGGGAAAATGTGCTATACACTATGATAACTGAAGTCAAGGAGGATAAAGAAGGGAAGAATAAACACCCAGGAAAGTCAGGGCTAGAAAGAACCTGTTGGAACTGAATTACCAAAATAAGTGAAAGTGGAAATATTGTCTATGTCTCCCATGTTCACACCATCTTTGGTTTTTGTGTGGCTGCACTGCCATTCTTTTGTCAGTAACTCCCTTAGTTTAAAACAGAATGCTAAATCATTCCAGAATTTTAAAATATTCACATCAGAGGGAAACTAAAACTGTCCTTGAACCATGGTGGAAATTCTCCAACAGTTCATGTTAGAAATATTCCAAAATTTATGAGAAATCTGGAGAGTTGATCTAAACACACATCATAAAGTGCATTTCTTTATCAAGAAAAAAAGTTTAAGATTCTTTACTAAATTTGACCAAAGCAAATATTGTGGATTACTAAGGACATTACTGTCTCTGGGCCAACTCTGAATGAAGAAAGCCTGGGACAATTGGGATTGTTCACCTGGAGAAGAGGAAGCTCTGGGGTAATCTCATTACAGCCATCCAGAACCTGAAGGAGTCAAAAAAAAAGATGAAGAGAAACTGTTTACAAGGGATGGAGGTATAGGACAAACAGGAATGGATTCCCACTGTGGAGGCACAGGTCCCAACAAAGACCATGGCCCTTCCCTGCAGGCAAAACCTTGAAGACAAAAAGAAAAAAATCTATCTCTCTTCCCTGAAGAGGTAACTCTTAGGCAGGCTCTGCGGTTATGGTAAAGAGAAAATCTCTCCCACAATGCTGTTCAGTTGTGTGTAGATACTTTGTACCCCATTGGTCCTCTCACTTTGTTCCACCCCTAAACCCTCAGATTTGCTCTACCCCGCTCCTTGCTTTCCCCATATAAACCCTGCTCCCTCAGGCTTTTCTGGTCAGTGTTTGTCCCTGGATGAATCCAGGACAGAACCTGTCTCATGGGATACAAATACATCTTTTCTTGAAAATTAACCTGTTCCCTCAAGTCTGA
>JANRGV010000120.1:24439346-24453131 GCA_024734035.1 Alethe castanea | reverse complement strand
GGTCAGTGTTTGTCCCTGGACCCCTTTGTGGAAGAAGAATAAAGATCTCCATGGAGCCTCATAGGAAGGTTCCTGTCCTTTTCTTCAGCGTTGCCAACAACTGAGCTGAAATCACCCAGGGGCAGCAGATGTGCCTGTGCCACCAGGACATCCTTTTGAGGATGCTTCTCTGGGAAGGTTGTGGTGCTCTGGGCACCACTTCCTGCACAGGGTGCCCAGAGAAGCTGTGGCTGTCCCTGGATCCCTGGAAGTGCCCTGGGCCAGGCTGGATGGGGCTTGGAGCAACCTGGGCTAGTGGCAAGTGTCCCTGCCCATGGCGGGGGATGGCACTGTGTGACCTCTAAAGGTCCTTTCCTGCTTATACACCACACATCTTTCTCACACCACCACTCTGCTCACACTCCAATTCCTCACTTGTCCACTTCAATCCTTGTCTTCAGCATTTCCTTTTTTCCATACCCTCTCTATGCCAGCAAACACAAAATGCCTTCTCTGAACCATGAGAAATGTAAATATGGTCGGGTTCTGGTTTCTTTCAATTTTTTTTTTTTTCACCTAAGACATTTAAACTTTGACATTGTTGTTGTGTCCTCTAATGGGAAAAGCTCAAAACAATTTGAGAAGGGCTGAGTTTCTGGAATAACCCTGGTCCCCTCTGACCGAGGATGAGGTGGGAAGCATTTGAACAACTAAGGATAGAAACTCAGTGTGAGCTGAGACCTTCTTCCTGTCTTTGGAAAGACCAAACACTCTTCTCCTCACACTAACTTTACAAGAGTAAAATAATTCGAGCAGTGCAAAAAGCAGCACCCCCAACATTCCCCTCCCACCCCTGCCATTTATATAAAGCTTGTCTCCCATTACTTTGCTAAAACCTAGTTGAAGGCTGTTCATTTATGCAAGCACAGAGACCTTTCCCCACAATGTGCTAATTCTCAACAACCTATTAAGTTGCATCACAGGCTCCATAGTGTGCTTAGACACAAATTGCTGAGAGAAAATGTTTGAGTGCTTTTCATTTCCCTGTGTTCAGCCACAATGTGTTTACAATTGGGTGCGTTTCGAGGTAGATGTAAATAAGTTTCTCCCTGGTATACCAGTAAGCACTTTGTGCTAGATTTCCTTGCTGATTGAGAGGAAATGGATAGCAACATTACAGTGCTGTAAATCACAATTTGTGCCTGGCTCCTTGGATCATCAATTTGTAAATATATCAGAACATATTGTTATAGAATAAACAGCACAACTCAGTGGGAGCTTTCTGGCTCCTCCAAGTGCTGGAAGCACTGCAAAGTGCTCCTGGATTCAGGCAAGTGTGTCCCTTCAGAGCAGCTAATAAACCCAGGCTCTCTCTCCCTGTCTCTGGGATTAGGCTAAATCCAATTGCATCTTTCAAAACAAATACAGCTGCTGGTTAAACATCCCTTCTGATCTAGGAAAAAAAGTAAGAGTCAGGTTCTTCATGTCTTCTCAAATCCAGTTAAAACACAGGTGCCTGCAGGGTTTCTTATTTTTAGCCTGACACGTACAGAAAGTGCCCCTCAGAGCCACAAACCAATTCCTGACACATGATGGGAGCCCTTCCCCTCACCTTTTATATGGAATCAGTGCTGAGGGAAGTTCTTCTCCAGGTCATTTTAATCACACAACCAAGAGCACTGAAAATCATAATCCAATTGATCTGCCTTTGTCATCTCCCAATATTTGTGTTACTGACTTTCTTCTCAGCTTAAGTTAAATCAAGATCATCCCTGGTCAATCTTGTTGACTTACACTCCTCTGCTAATCATATTTAATGAAAATTGCAAGTATATCAAAATCATTTATAAGACACAGGGAAAAGAAGAGCCCTTCTCACCAAGGACAAAACACAAAAAATCCAGGAGGTATCCTGTCTATAAACCCCACAAAATTTTAAAGCTTATTTTGTCTCTACAGTTGACATAATGAATGGTCACAATTTGAAACATGCGTGATTCAGAGAAAGAGGTGGCTCAGCTCATTATATGCATAATAAATAGTACAGAATATATAGGAAATACTGAGATAATATTTGTTTATGGCATAATTTTATGTATTGTTTGAGTCTCAGAAGTGTATTTTTCCAGAGAACAGTCAGATATTCTTCTCTACAGACCAAATGTATTCCTACGAAGACAGAGAAATCAGGCAGACAAAAAAAACCAAAAAAAAACCGAGGAATGGTCCATCATATTTTAATTTCTCTTCTATCTATCTTCTATCTGAGGTGCCAGGAGATGCAGGAAAGTGGCAGGAGAAAGTCACATCCTGCACACCTGCTGGAAGGGCAAGGGAGATGGTGGAAAGCACACACCTGTCAGCTTCACCCCATTCCCTCAAGCTTCCTCATCCTTTTAAGGATCTAGGGCCATGTAGATCAGTTTGAGACCGGGAAAATTCATCAAGGATCTTCCAAGGCAAAACCAGAACTGACCTTTTCACTTTCCACAGTGAAACAAGAGGCTGTGTGGATAAGGGAAGGACAGTGGGTGTTACTTCCCTTTTTTTAAAGTAAGGTCATGGACAGAGCCTTCTGGCCTAAGTCTTCTGGCCTAAGTGGAGAGACATGGGATTGATGAGGGCATGAGGTGGGTGGAAAATGGGCTGGAAAACCGGTCTCAGAGTGTGGTGATCGATGGTACAAATTCCAACCAGTGAGTGGTAAATCCTAGTGATGATACCCAGGGACTGGTACTGATATTGTGATGACAGGACAGGGAACATCCTCAGCAGGTCTGTAGACAGTGTAAGACTGGGATGCGACCTGGTACACTGTACGGGAGGGCTGTGATCCCAGGAGAAGTGGCCAGAGCCCAGGGCAAAAACCTCCAGTTGGTCACAAACTGGAAAATATTGCTTTCCACAGTGGCCTAATGGGAGGGGAGAGAGGAGACAGAGCAGACTCTTCTCATACCTGTGTACCAGTGGATAAAGAGGCAACAAGAACACGCCAAAACATTGAAAATTCTGATTAGATCAAAGTAAAAATGTTTGCCAGTGGTGCAGTCAGAAATTTGCACAGATTTCCCAGGGACACTGTGAATTGTCATACTTGGAGACAGCAAATCCTGGCTGGAAAAGGCCCTGAGTGACCTCCTGTAACCAAACCTGTCCTGACTGATGTTGGGCTTGGTGACCTTTGGTGGTCCTTCCCAAACTATAATGTTATACTCTGTCTCCAAGATATGACAGCATATCCAGTGCTACTGATTGTTCTGGATGGAGTAGGAAAGCAAGAAGAGGGAAATTTGTTATAAGGCACATGTGTCTGGGTTAGCAGTTCTTTGACATTCCCTTTCAATCATTAGCCACAGGCCATTATTTCTGCTTGTCTGAGTACCCTTGACATGTATGAGGTAAAAAAAAAGTAGAATAAAGTGCCTAAAATGTTTTGCCAATGAGAAAATTGTGTGACAGAATGTCTCCTCAAACTGTCCTTGTCCTGTATTCTCCTGCCTGGGAAGTTTTTAACTTCTCTTACTTTCTGCTTTAAAATATCTCTGACTTTGTCCACTGCGCATCCCAATTAGACAGAAGAGTAAGCTGTTGTTAAACTGTATCTTATTGCAAGAACAGAAAAAAAAAAAAAGAAGAGAAAGTCTGCTGCCTTTTCTTCTTCCTTATATGACTCAGAGCTCTTGCATAACAACTGAAGCGAAGTCATGCCTTGATGAGAGAGGTCAGAGCCTTTGGAACAGAGAAGAAAAATTAGATCGAAAAATCTGTTCAATATTTGGTACAACAACAACAACAACAACAACAAAAAGCCTTTTCAAAGGAATGGTAAGTCCATAAATATTTTGCAAACTTTCTGTTAGCTTGATGAGGAACCTGAAAGTGCCTAACTTTATTTAATATCCTGTCAACTACAATCTGTCCTTTACTCTTCTAAGCAACTGCTGCACTAGGATCCTGTTCCCTGTCCTAGATGTTAACCCTATTAGCAAAACAGAAGGGAAAAGCTGAAGTGAAAAGCACCTCTCCCTTGATCTGCACAAACACCTTGAAAGCTGTTGACATGTTTGAATTAGAGTCTAAGTCTACAGCATGTTGGAGCTACACATCTGGCATTTTTAATGACAGTGTTTCAGGAGATTCCATAAACCCTGAATCTTGACCTAATGGGGAGTCAGCAGTGAATTAGGCTTTTTAAACCTGACAGAAATGATACAAACTTCAAGTTAACAGGCATTTTTTAACTGTTTTACCATGTTGCATCAATGTGTCTGCAACACTCCATGATGGAACAGGGCTCTATTTCTTTTATGTCAGCTAATTTCTTTAATTATTGGTACTGCATCCAGCCTGGGGATCCCAGCACAGGAAGGACATGGAGCTGCTGGATGATCAGAGGGATGGAGCAGCTCTGTTGGGAGGAAAGGCTGGGAGAGTTGGGATTGTTCACTGTGGAGAAGAGAAGCCTGAGGTGACAGAGAATATAGTTAAGATGGGATACTGGGGAGGAATTCCTCCCTGTGAAGGTGGTGAGGCCCTGGCACAGGGTGCCCAGAGACGCTGTGGCTACTCCTGGATCCCTGGGAATGTCCAAAGCCAGGTTGGACAGGGCTTGGAGCACCCTGGGCTAGGGGAAGGTGTCTCTGCCCATGGCAGGGGTTGGAATGGGATGAGCTTTAAGGTGCCTCCAACCCAAACCACTCCATGATTCTGTGACTGCTCTATTATTTACTGATGACTGTAAGTGTTGTAACAATTTGCTTCTACGCACAAAATGGCCATTCCCCATGTCAGGGATGAATGGGAGGCTTTCCTCAAAGGTTTTCCAAAGCTTTTAATCCCTTTTCTAAACAGAGATTTATCTCTAATGAAGCCCACAGTGGGCTGGGATGGTTCAGTCCATGCTTGCAGAGCTCTGATATTCCCAGGGTGCAGGTTCTGATCCTGGGCTCACTCAGCCAGAGTCTTTCTGGCCAAGAATCCACTATCACACAGATGGTGGGCACATCCAGGGAAGCAGAACTTGCACCCAGTGGGAAGCTGAAGAAGTTTTCATGCAGTTTTACACTTTCCTGAAGTATTTCCTGAGACTTTTAGTAGATGACAGTCTGATTCTCAGCATATAGTCTTACCTGGGGTGTGGAAGAACATGGTCAGGACATAGCCCTACAGTTGTCTGCTACAATGCCACTATCAAAAGGATGATAAAATAATTTTATTTCACTTTTTTTTTAAGAGTGGATAAGACAGAACAGAGGTGAGTCCCTTCCAACATTTCTAAATTTTCCTTTTCTCCTATGTCCTAATTATTTTACTGACACACACAGTAGCTGTATAAACATACTTCACCTGAAGGATTGGTGAGAAAAAAAACCCATGGGAATTTGGGGAGTGATAAACTGAAAACCTGTTTCTTAATGGTTTACACAATAAAAACAGTATGGAAGAAATTGTCCAATTTATTTTGAGGCCAAGAATGATTCTGTTGTCCTGATATGGCAATAATAGATACTTGCAGAAAATAAATACATTGATCACAAAGCAATGAGACACCTGAATAAAAATTAAAACCAGTTACTCCAAAACTGCTAAAGTTCAGGATTGTTTTGGACATCCATAAAAACATGGAAAAGAGGCCATCCCTCTTTTAGTGTTTCCTTTAGTTCATTCTCAATTGTTTTTTCTGGTGTTGTATTTCTGTATGCAAGCCCAGGCTTGTCGAATAAGCACAAGCAGAATTAACACATCATCCATAACTTCTTAAAACCATGTAAGCACTAAATTTCAGGTGACTCATCCCTACCTAACTCGCCCATCAATCATATTTTTCCCTGTGAAGAGCTTTCCTATCAAGACAAATGCACGAGGAGGTGGATTGGACACACTACTCCTTAAATTATTCTCACATCTGTGCTTAAATGGTCAGCACTTCCATCATCTGGAAGTACTAAAGTGAGGAAAAATCCCCCATTCCCCTTAACTTGTCTTCCTTCTGTGCACAGCAAAGTCTCACAGACAAAATGGCTTTTAAAGAGTGGAGAAAACAATTATTTTGTCCTTCATTTAAACAATATCGAGCCATTGTTTGCCTTACAAGGAAGTACAGATTGTCACTAAAGAGTGACACTAAAATGCAGCGGAATTTTGAGAAGAATAATAGTTAAAATAAATATTAAAGGGATGTGTTCTTTTTTATATTTCTGTGTCAGTAGCTCTGAAATTTCATCACCATTGGAAAAAAACAAAAAAAAAAAGAGCATTTTGTATTTTTCAAAGCAGTGGGAGGAAAGCTGTAGGAGCGAAGATTAAAATCATGACCACAAATCTCACTGTTATTGGTATTTTGAAGATGGATTGATTTTTATTTTAATTTTTCCTTGAATTTGTGTCAAAAACTTTTGTTGCCAAAATCTCTGGATTTTTTTATGCCACGTAACAACAAAGTTTTGGATTTAAAATCTGCTGCTCAAAATACCAGCTGCAGATAACCCCACATGCTCATATAGACCATGAGTGTATTTTCACCTTGTCTCTGCCATGTGGAGTCCAACAGGTTTGATTTCCCCCATAACCAAAGCCTTTCTGGATGCCATAAGGAGTGTGTGATAAAACACTTTGGGAATTTTGAAGGGAGATGCCATTCCCAAGAAGATCTCTGTGTGTCTCCAGCACAGAAGTTTTTGCATGATGGAAGCAGAAATGTGTAAACACAGCTGAGAGAGCTGGAAGGGATTACAGAAGATGTTTTTCTGTCTGCAGAAAAATCTGGGATATGCTTGGCACACCTTGTCTTCTCGTCCACCTGTGCTCCTAAATTATCCAATACAATCCTGGGGCAACAGCTCCTTTGCTGGGAACAAGAGAGATTGCCTGAAAATTGCCAAGAAAGCTGAAATATGAGAAGAGGAGAATTTTTATATAAAAATACATGGCGAAAGTAAAGATTTTCCTTGACTTTAATTTAAAATGCTGCTGGAGTACATAAATTGGCAAATACTTGTGCTGCTTTATTGGGACAAATGGCTGTTGTCTACTTGAATGTACTCCTAAGTATTCCAATAAGGACACCAATAAGTCTGGAATACCTGCTCTCTTCTCTGATTGATATAAACAGCAAAAATGCACTCCTTTGTTCCTGCATGCTGGGATTAAATGGCTTTTAAACACTATTTTTGCATGTCTGTGTGGGAGAAGAGTAACCAAAGAAAGCGAAAGAAGTCTTCCCACCCCCATCCCTTTCTTTCAGTTGAGCTAAGGATGGAATATTGGATTTTCCACAGAAATATTCTCCTGAATGTCAAAGAAAGGCTGGTTCTTAATCAGCCTGTGGATTCTTTTAAAATAGAATCTAAATTTATTATGCTATTTTTATTGTGTGCACATGTACTCATATTTAGGGATGTAGAAAATGTGCCAAGAGAAAGTTAGCCATAAAAAAAACCCCTTTGTGTGTAGGAGCCATGTACAGCAGGTACAGACCTTTGACTTACTCAGAATTTGCTTGTTACCACAGTCTGGTAAAATAACAGAATCATGGAATATCCTGAGCTGGGAGGGACCCACAGGAATCACGGAGTCCAGCCCCTGTCCCTTCACAGACACCTCAACAATCCCACCCTGTGCATCCCTGAGACCATTGCCCACATGTTCCTGGAGCTCTGGCAGCCTTAGGGCTGTGCCCATTCCCTGGAGAGCCTGGTCAGTGCCTGATCACCCTCTGGAGAATAACCTTTCCCTGAGCTCCAGCCTGACCCTGCCCTGGCCCAGCTGCAGCTGTGAAATGGTGCTGCATTATTATTTTTCCAGATTTTGATGTGACCCTTCACATGTAGTTTCCAATTTTAGCCCTACCATTCCTCTGGATTATGTTAAACACCTAAGAAGTTCATTCTTCCTGGACTACCATGGCAAATATTTTGTTGGGGTTGTCCTCCCACTTAAAAAAGGGTAATAAAGTCAATTTATATGACTGAATTTAAATTTCTCACTGGAACACATCTGGCTCAATGTTGTTGTCTGATACATTTGGTTCAGGCTGACTCCTCACTGGAGAGATACAAGCTGCTTGGAGTATTCCCAAAGCATGGCATTTTATGGAATAAAAGTGTGGGAACCTGGGGATTCTTCAGTCAGGCAGGGAAATTAAACATCAGCACATTCTCTATCCAGCACCATGCATACATATATTAGGGTTATATATATGCATATAGGGTCAGAGGTAGGGTTAGGATTAGGGTCAGAATACAGGTTAGTTTTTGGAGTTAGGGTTAGCTTTTGTATTACGGTTTCTTTAGGGTTAGGGGTAGGGTGCCATTAGGGTTACGATTAGGTTTAGGGTTTGGTTTTGGGTCAGTGTTAGAGTTTGGAGTTAGCGTTACGTTTATGGTTAGGATTAGGGTTTGTGTTTGGTTTAGGTTTCGCATTAAGTTTAAGGTTAGGGTTTGGGGTAGGCTTAGGGGTAGGGTTAGGGGTAGGGTTGCGTTAGTGTTATGTTGAGGGGTAGGGGCAGGGGTAGGTGTAGGGGTAGGGTTATGGTTAGGGTTAAGTTTAGGGTTAGGCTTAAGCTTAGGGTTGGGGTAGGGTCAAGGTACCATTTGGGTTACGATTAGGTTTAGGATTTAGTTTTGGGTCAGTGTTAGGGTTTAGGTTTAGCGTTAGGTTTAATTTTAGGATTCGGGTTTGTGTTTGGTTTAGGTTTGGCATTAAGTTTAAGGTTAGGTTTAGGGTTTGGTTTCGGGTTAGGGTTAGGGTTAAATAGACCCCTGTTTGTGTCCAGGGCCCTAGGCCAGAGACGGGGCTTCTGCCTGCTAAAATTCCGAACAGATCAGGATTTCCCCCAGACTAAAGATGCCACCACTTAGAACCCTGGCTGTTCATTGAGTGATAAACACTTCCTCTGAATAGACATTACAAATGTGGTGGAGGGAGCTTTATTTCACAGAGAAATAGTCCCCTGTTTGTGTCCAGTGCCCTGTGTTTGAGACGG
This sequence comes from Alethe castanea, assembly GCA_024734035.1. Lineage (NCBI taxonomy): Eukaryota > Metazoa > Chordata > Aves > Passeriformes > Muscicapidae > Alethe > Alethe castanea. The sequence goes on along the minus strand of JANRGV010000120.1, from coordinate 24,444,169 downwards.
CTCTTCTGTCTGCTAAAATTCCGAACGGATCAGGATTTCTTGCAGACTAAATCTGCCACCACTTTGAACCCTGGCTGTTCATTGAGTGATAAACACTTCCTCTAAATAGACATTACAAATGTGGTGGAAGGAGCTTTACTTCACAGAGAAATAGGCCCCTGTTTGTGTCCAGGGCCCTGGGCCTGAGACAGGGCTTCTGCTTGCAGAAATTCCGAACGGATCAGGATTTCTTCCAGACTAAAGATGCCATCACTTAGAACCCTGGCTGTTCATTGACTGCCGAAACCTCTTCTAAATAGACTTTACAACGGTGGTGGACGGAGCTTTATTTCACAGAGAAATAGGTCCCTGTTTGTGTCCAGGGCCCTGTGCCTGAGACTGGGCTTCTGCATGCTAAATTTCCCAATGGATCGTGATTTCACCCAGACTAAAGATGCCACCATTTAGAACCCTGGCTGTTCATTGAGTGCCAAAAGCCTCCTGTATATAGACATTACAAAAGTGTTGAAATGCGCTTTATTTCATAGAGAAATAGGCCCCTGTTTTTGTCCAGGACCCTGTGCCTGACACTGGGCTTCTCCCTCCTAAAATTCCGAACGGATCAGGATTTCTCCCAGATGCAAACTCCCACCGCTTTGAACCCTGGCTGTCTTTGGTGTGCCCATTTCGTGTTCCAATTTGATATCAGGAAACCAGGAGTGTGAGTTTTGTGTCACTGGGAAAAAGGCCCCACTTTGTGTTTATGGGTCTGTGGCCACAGGCGTGCCTCTCTGCTAAAATTCTGAACGTATCAAGATTTCTCCCAGACCCAAGCTGTCACCTCTTAGAGTCCTAGCTGCCTTTGTTGTGTGAAACACCTCTTCTCTACTAATATCATGGTACTGGGTTGTGGGTTGAGTTGAGCTTTTCTTTACTGAGAAATTGTTACTATTCCTGTTCTTTTTATAATGCAGATAGCACTAAGTAGAGGTTCCTGTGAGACTTACACAGTTTTTCTCATTCCTCGTCTTCCACCCTACTTAGTCACATGTGTAGTACTTCTTAGCAATAACTAATGAATAATTATGCACCTGAATAAATTGTCTAAGTTATCTTGCTTTGCTGCTGAAACACAAAGTTTTATTTCTAACCAGATTGCTACTCTTTTTATCAAAGTACTTTTTGTATAAAGGATAGTACTTTCATTTCCTATGTAGTTTTTTTTTAATATTGAAAAAAGACTCACCATTCTCACCTTGAATTCCCTCACCTTGATTTCAAGTCAGAGGAGCCAAACAGCTGCAGGTCTTCTGAGGCCTTTTATACCATGTGGAATTTGCTCCTCCTTTTTTGCGGGAATGAGAGGCGGGCCCAATCAGGGGTATATCTTTGCTAAGGGTCTTCATTCTCTCTCTAGGAATTAGTGAGAGAATCAGGTGAGATAAGGGTTCTTCTCTCGTTTCTATGGTGAGGCTGATGTGTGTTGTGTTGTATTGTACACCTTTTTGTGTTTGCCCTTTGAGGAGCATATCAGAAACTCTGGAGTTGTTCTTAGCTGTGATCTCTGCATTTCTTGGCCAGGTGCTTGCACCACGGAGCCTTCCACTCTGTATTCGGACAGGCATCCGAATAGCATCTCTGCTTAGAAGCATCCAGTCTGATGTCTTTTAAGGTCTTGTTCTGCACTGTATTACCAGCTGTGCACTGCAAGGATCTATTACAGCAGATTGGGACTTGAAGGATGTGAAGATAGGGAGAAGATTCTGACCACAGGATTCTCAGGCCTCCATCTCTGTGATTGTTAGAAGAAATGCTTCTGCTAGCATCTTTTTCCAGCCTAGTCAGCTTGCTATCAGTCTCCCCTCTGTCATCTCATTTTGCTTTCTCTTGTCTTCATGGTCATTCATCTAACCAGGAGTTTTCTCCTCCCCATGTCATTCCCTTGTTTGTCATATCCTGTGTCACAAGTGCCTGCATGTATTTGTCCCAGAGCTGCTCTGCCCTGGTGCGTAGTCTGGGCATGGGTGTGATAGGACCAGTCCTAGGGGCTTGAAATTTGTAATGTGGGGTGTAGTTGGACTCATGATATCTGCAGATTGAGCCAAGATGTCTGGAAGTGTTAAGTTATCCTGCAGGGCTTTGAATTTTGTCCTACCTTCCTTTCAGATGCAGATGGATTAAGTCTGAGGCAGAGGGCTCATCCTGGCTGAGGGGGCTCCCCTGAGAAGGTCAGTCACTGTTTGCCTTTGCAGGGGAAGCATAAATTATGAGTGTGTTACAGCACTTTTCTTTGTCATCTTTTCTTAGGAATTAAAGCTGGATATCTGAAGTCAAGTTGAAGTGGGCAAGGCGAGCAGTGACCTGTGTACAGAAGCAGTTGTTTTTGCTCAGGTGTCAATTTCTGGTGCAACACTAAGCATCCATTAATGTTTGTGTGTTTTAGGAAGTGCTTTTGTATTAAGGTGAGATCTCCTCACTGACCTGGTAACAGACCTGGCTCACTGCTCTTGTGAGCCCTCCAGAAGTATTACAGCACTCTGTGATGAAGCCTTCACCTTTTCCAATTTGGAGGTGCCTTCTGGGTAGCCTTTGGCAACAGCCATGTATTCGGGTGAGTTGGGGAGTTTGGGAGGAGGAGAGTGGGTCCAGTTAAGTTTCAGCCACAGCACATCACCTTGTCTCCTCTTAAGTCAGGCCTACGCTGCAATGATGGCGTCAGATTCCGTGGACGGCCGAAGCATGTGCCCCGAAGAAACAGGCATTGTTGGGACACGGAGAGTAGTGAAATGATCTGTATTTGGCCAATATGCTGCTCAGAGCATGCACTGATGTTTGGTTTACTTTATTGTAGCTGCCTAAGAGACAGCAGTCTGGTGCTGGCAGGAATTGCCCAGATCATGAGGTGGCTGTACTTTGCACCCAAAGTGGATTTGCATACCCAGAGGTCTGACAGATAAGCGGAGGGCTCTGATCCACAGAGGGGATGAAGGAGGGGTGCCGGGTTGGGAATTGTCAGGAGGGATTTTTTGAGGCAGCTTAAGAGGTGGAGATGTCCAAGAAGTGGCCCCTTAGGCCTCAAAAGGGGAAAGTGTCAGTTTGATCCCAATGCTGAGGTGCACAGGGAGAGCAGTTCCGGTAGGGGTCATGTCACTTGTCTGTGGTGAACTGTCTTTTGTGAGTGTTGTATTTTCCGTGTCTTGCCTTTAGCCCTTTGAAGGCAGTAGAGAAAACCCTGGTGTCATTCATAGCATCTTGGGCTCCTGCCTGCTAAAATTCCGAACGGATCAGGATTTCTCCCAGACTAAAAATGCCACCACTTAGAACCCTGGATGTTCATTGAGTGCCAAAAGCCTCTTCTAAATGGACATTACAAGAGCGGCGGAGAGAGCTTTATTTCACAGAGAAATAGGCCCCTGCTTGAGTCCAGCACCCTGTGCCCGAGACTGGGATTCTGCCTGCTAAAACTCCGAACGGATCAGGATTTCTCCCAGACTAAAGATGCCACCACTTAGAACCCTGGCTGTTCATTTAGTTCCAAAATCCTCTTCTAAATGGACATTACTAGAGTGGAGGAGAGACCTTTATTTCACAGAGATATAGGCCCCTGTTTGTGTCTGGGTTTAAGGCTAGGGTTAGGGTTATTGCTAGGGTTATTGCTAGGGTTAGGGGTTAGGAGTTAAGGTTAGGGTTTAGCGTTAGCGTTGGGTTAGGTTTAGGGATTAGGTTTAGGGGGTTAGGGTTAAAGGGTTAGGGTTGGGTTTGGGGTTAGGGTTCAGGTTAGGGTTAGCGGTTAGCGGTTAGCGGTTAGGGTTAGGGTTAGGGTTAGGGTTAGGGTTAGGGTTAGGGTTAGGGTTAGGGTTAGGGATAGGGTGCCAGTCGGGTTACGATTAGGTTTAGGGTTTGATTTGGGTCAGTGCTAGGGTTTGGAGTCAGCGTTAGGTTTATGGTTAGGATTAGAGTTTGTGTTTGGTTTAGGTTTCACATTAAGTTTAAGGTTAGGGTAAGGGGTAGGGTTGGGGTTAGAATTAGGGTTAGGGTTTGGGTTAAGGTTGGGGTAGAGTTAGGGTTAGGGGTAGGGGTTATGGTTAGGGTTAGGGGTACGATTAGGTTTAAGGTTTGGTTTTGGGTCAGTGTTAGGGTTTGGGGTTAGTGTTAGGTTTATGGTTAGGATTAGGGTTTGAGTTTGATTTAGGTTTCGCATTAAGTTTAAGGTTTAGTTTAGTATTGATGCTACGTTTTATGGTTTGGTTTACATTTAGGTATATGGTTAGCAGCACAATTAGGATTAGAGTTAAGATTATGGTTCAGATTAGGGTTAGGATTAGTGTTAGTGTTAATTTTAGATTAGGGTTGCAGTTTAGTTTTGGGGTTAGGGTTAGGTTTAGGTTGAGGTTTAGTTTTTGGTTTAGGGTTATGGTTTAGGTCTGTGTTAGGTATTCTTTAGGGTTTGGGTCAGGGTAACGGTTAGTGCTAAGGTTTGGTTAGGGTTAGTTATGGGGTTAATGGCTCCATTAGGTTTATGGACAGAAGCTCATTAAGGACTAGATTTAGTGTTAACATGGTTAAATTTAGGTTTCAAGTTAGGGTTTAGAGTAAAGGTTAGGTTTAGGGTTAAATGTAGGTTTAGAGTTGGAATTTAGGTTTTGGCTTAGGTTTAGGGTTTGGGAAGGAGCCAAGCCTTTCCTACCTAGATAAAATCTGAGATTTGGAACATCAGAGCAGCCTTTTTCTATTGGATTCCAGAGTAAAGCTGGACCATTCCACATAATCCCTGAACCTTCAGAGGAAAACTGCACCTTCTACAGGAGCACTGCTCCAGCTGAACCACATCTGCCACTGCAGGA
>JANRGV010000120.1:24415810-24439246 GCA_024734035.1 Alethe castanea | reverse complement strand
CCAGCTGAATCACGTCTGCCACTGCAGGAGGATGCAGCCACCATTTAATGGCACTGCTACCAACACCCTGACTGACTGACGGAGTGTCAGCTTGGATTCTGACTCTGTCAGTGTTTTGGCTTGTTGAGGGTTTTTTGTATTGCTGTATTTTTATTTTAATTTTTCCTAATAAAGAACTCTTTCTCCTATTCCCATATCTTTGCCTGAGAGCTCCTTAATTTCAAAGTTATAATAATTTGGAGGGAGGAGATTAACATTATCCATTTAAGAGTGGTTCCTGCCTTTCTTAACAAACATCTGTCCTTCAAACCAAGACTGTTTGGGTTAGGGTTAAGTTTCAGATTTGGGTTAGTTTTAGGGTTAAGGGTTAGGGTAAGGTTTTAGGTTAGGGGTAGGGTTTGGCTTAAGTGTTAGTTTTAGGGTAAGGGTTAGATTTATGGTTAAGGGTTAAGGTTAGGGTTATATATATGTATGTATCTGCATGTATTTATAAGATATATGAACTGCAATACTTTATCACTGCTGTCCCATGAGAACTTTCTAACTTTCACCTTCCATTTTGATGACACACTGACCCTGAAGCACCTAAATAACTCTTGAAAGGGAGAGTTTGTCCCCTTTGGAAGATATAATCTCAGCTTCTCTCAGGATTACTAACATCCTCACTGTGAATATTCCAGAGCTTGAACAGCCTCATCTAGAATATTTAACTTTTATGAAAGAGAGTTGCTCTGCTGTGCCACTTTGGACATAACTGAGATGTTATTAAAATAGTCCCAAAATTTATTTTCTACCATGTACACAGGGTGAATAGCACAATTTTAGTTCCATGTGGAAGCACAGCCATGTGTTCTGTAAAGCTGCCTCACGCACTGTAATGACAATTCCTTGGTTATATGACAATGCTTGGAAACAGAGAAAAACCAGCTACATTTGTAAATACACATCACATTAGTTCCCTTTAAATATCTCTGTATAATGGTTTATTTCACATGAATACATTTGCAGTTTTCCCTCCTTTCCACCACAGCACTGCAAGTTACTTGTTTTGTTACGAAACATGTCAGTCCTCATAAGGACTCAGTGGTTTAGAGATAAAAAGCAAATACAGAATCTCATAGAGTCTAATAAAATCTGACAAGCTGTTAAAAGCATAAGAGTTCTGCTAAATCTGGCTTTCCTGTTCTCATGGAGGCTTTGCCATTAAAGGGTTTTAACAGGACAGAACATTTAAGCTATTCCTGCAATCAATTGCCCTGTGGTTGGTGGTGGCACTCATATCCAATTAGAAGAGCAGCAAGTATATAATTACTGGAATTTCAAGGAAAAAATATTGATATTAGTGTGTAGTGGTTTAAATTATGCCAGTGTGAAATCCCTTTTTATACTGTGGAATACCAAATATATTTATTGGGAAAATGCTATTAAAAAGCTGGAATGTTTACTTGAATGACTAAGTACTTGTAGAAATAAAATGTTGAGTTGTGAAAATGCTGTTGCAACCGGGTCAGTAAATCATGCTAGGGCTTTTAATGAATGAGCAATATTCATTTTTGGGTTTGGTTCTTTGCTATCACTGGTGTTTTGTGTGGGAGTATCCAGCAGAACATTAAAAAAAAAAAAATCCCTCTGCACTGCGCATAGAGCAACAGAGTTTACCAAAAGAGGTGAAATTATAAAGCAAATCATTAGGTAATTTCATAGATTCTCAGCAATAAAGAGGGATTGCAAATACTGAGTCCCAAATTCTTTCATTGACTCAGGAAGTGACTCAAGGTCAGAATATGGAATCTGAAGGACACTTCCAGCCCCAACAGTTTCATGATATCCATCTTTCCTTTCCTTGAGAAAAGAGGGAGACAATGGATATTCCTCTGAGTGGTGTAGTGCATGACTTACAATCATAGTCTTTGTTAGAGGAATTGACTGCTAAATTAATATTAAAATTAATGCATTTTAATTGGGCACCTTCAGGATCTACCTCCAGAAACTGCTTAAAAATGATCAGGTAAGTACATAAATATTACTGTTATTAAATGAGTCTCTTAGCTCCAGCTAGCAGAGAAATTTCCACTTTTCTTTACTATGGCCCAAACCCACTTTTCTCATAAACTTGACCATTAGTCTCAGAACTTCTGAAACTGAGCCGAAGAGTAAAAAACTTTTCTTTTTTTCCAGAAAGCAGAAGAAATACAACAGAATGACCTTGCAATTTTCACAGGCCCAGGCAGCCTAACCCTTGAAAAATAGAGCACTGAAGTGAGTAGAACAGCTTGTGGAAAAGCCTGACATTCCCCAAAGATCCAGTTAACACTCCTATGCTCACAACAGCCATTGCACCAGAAGGCTGGCCCAGATGACAGGAGAATAAGAGAAAAAAAACAATAAACAACCACATTTATTTCACTTTGAACCTAAGAGCTCTTCCAACAGCTGAACCTTGTCTCATTCACAGCACTCTATTTCTACATTATAACCTCCTCATTAGAACAGTAGTTTGCCAGACCTTAAATAAGCACTTTTACTGAGAATATAAGGATTAATCCTTTTTGCTATTACTTTCAATATTCCTTGTTAAAGAGCCACCCATATATGAGATTTACTAATGTGTGTATACTGCATATTAATTCAAATTAAGTTCTACAGTGAATAATGCTAAGGCCCTCAAATTAAGTGATTTAATTCCTTTCCTCATCTAATTGCTGAGACTATTATTTAATGTCTCTTGTTTTTCTCTCTATTAATCTGTTTGCTTTATTAAATTGCATTCAGTTGTTCCACTCAGAACTTGTACAATTAAGAGACAAAGTGAAGGGTTTAAACAAAGGAGCAAAGCATTTACATGGAAGGAAAAGAAAAAGCTGGTGGAGGGAACATCCAGATCACGGGGTACCTGTCACAAGTGGTCCTCTGTAAGTGAAGGAAGAGCTGGAAAGGGTCAGTGAAGTGAAAGGATTGTTAATAGTGGGAAGGAAGATAACCAGGGACCTGGAATGCACTGGTGGTGGATCCCATTGGGGCTGCACAGGAAAACAAGGATAAAATTTTTGAGTCCAGTCCAGCCTAGACTGGAGCTGAGACATAAACTGCTAAAGCCAAAAAGACAAAGTTCTGTGCTTAACATTTTAATTTTAAGCTTAACTGTGTCACCAGGCTTCTCAGATGCAGTTGTAACTAATGGTTACAAGCCTGCACTGCTCTGAAAAGCTTCATCCTCTCAGTGTTCCCAGCCCAGGTCATTCCATTTATGAATTTTTGCTTGCATTTAGCATGCAGTGGGATTTTTTATTATTTTATTTTTCCCTTTTTTCCTCCCCTCCTGACAGAAAGAAGCAGAGCAGGAGGGTTATGTGGGATAAATGCATGGTTCCTGTAAATTTCTAAGACTTTCCAAGGATAGTTGCTATGAATATAAACTCACAATTATTTTTAAAACAGAGTTTACCTAAGGATGAAATAGCTAAATAAATGAAGCCTTATTTCACTGCAACACCTATGACTATAATACAATCTGTAATTGCAGTATTTCTCTAGGTCTCTTCACAAGGAATATGCATGTGTTTGAAGTCCACATTGTTCTTGTTGTGACTAAAATATTCTGTGCAATAAGGGGGTAACATAATTGTATCATTTCTGCAAATGAGTCCTGTGTTCAGGAGTGAGCTGTGCAGTGGCAGATACCTGCAGTCTTTCCTGCATTCACAGTCTCCCCTCACACTGGTAATTGGATGTAGATTCTATTTCCACACTATTTTTCCCATCGGCTTGGAAAGAACCTTATGTTTTGCCCCTGACATCAGTCAGTATGGACATACAGTGTGAAGGACAGCAGCAATAACACTGATCCCTGCTCTGAATTCCAAAAAAGATGTGTGCTTTGGGGGTATCTGACTCCCTTAGGAGAATCCAGCACTACTGAGTCAAAATACTGCACAAAACAGCTCATTGTCTTGCCATGTCCTGCCAATTACTGTCATTGCAGTGGGGGAAAAAAAATCACACAAAAAAGGTCTTGGTTTCAGTTCCTTTCCACAAGTTATAAGCACACAATGAGTATTTGATTGATTTATGTCAATCTGCCATTTTAATTCACAGGAAACAGTGTGTGAATGGCAGACAAGCTCTTTGCCACAACTATTTTCTCTGCCATCCCACAAAATTTATCATGGACATTTCATGAATATTGTACCTGCACAAATTCAGGGAATCACAATCATGAAATGCTTGACTTTGGAACGGGCATTAAATCTCACCTTGTTCCAAATCCCTGCCAAATACACGGACACCTTCTACTAGGTCAGGGTGCTCAGGGCCTAAATTAACTTCAGGGAACAGAGAAAGGAAGGAAAACATAAACTCCTTGTTTCTTTCCAATTTTACTCTGTGACCAAGGACAGGACCCAGGGAATATTGGAAGCTCTGCCAGGGCAGGGTCAGGTTGGAGCTCAGGAAAAGGTTCTTCCCCTAGAGGATGGTCAGGCACTGACCAGGCTCCTCAGGGAACGGGCACAGCCCCAAGGCTGCCAGAGCTCCAGGAGCATTTGGATAATGCTCTCAGGGATGCACAGGGTGGGATTGTTGGGGTGCAGGGCCAGGAATTAGACTGGATGCTCCTGTGGATCCTTTCCAGGACAGGATATTCCATGATCCCATGGTATTTATCTTTCTGCCTTCAGCACAGCACAGGCTGGTAAAATACTGTGGACAGACCTTGTCATCAGGGGCTGCTGTTGAATGCAAATAGGTGGCATTTGTCCTGGTACCAAAAAACGTCTCTGGGAATCAACAGTGTGGGAATTTTTGTCCCCTCCACCTGGTTCTGCCCTGATGTCAGAGCCAATATCACAGCCCATCATCTTGAGTGGTCTTCTTGTGCCAGGGAAACACCCAAAGTGACCCCCTGCCAGAGGGTTCCCATCTCACCAACAAGGTCACAGGGATCTTCAACTGCTGGCCCTGCACAGGGCAACCCAAGTATTCTTCTGCAGGTCCAAACTCCTCTCCTGAGCAGCTGTATGCCACATTGACACTTGCTTTTTCTCCCTGAGCATCACCCTGTCCACCCTAAAATACTCAGGTGTGGGGCAGTCCTGCTTTTCAGTGGTCTTAAAAAACAGAGGGAGTGATCCTCTGTGAAGTGAGCAGTGGAGTGGGGACTGGGGCACAGAGCAATCTGCTCCTCCTCGGTCTCTCTCCAAGCATTTACTGCTTCCAAAGAGTTCTGCTTGCACAACTCTCTGTAGACCTCAGCTTTGCTCTAAAGATGTGAATACTGGTCTCTTGTTTGAGCTATGATCCTCTCTATATTCTTCAGACATTGTACCTATGGACTGATGTTGGCACCAGAATCAATATTTTTTTGCCAGTAGAAGAGTATTTTTGCATGACATAGCTTTTGTTTTAGGATCTCAGAGCTTTGCTCCCTGAGGTCTAAAGAGTAATTCTTATTTTTAAGGTTTAACATTTGCAATTCACCTCATGAATCTTCCTGTGGTGGGTTCTCTGTTGTCCCTGATAAGATCCACAAAAGTGACTCTGGTGGTCCCTAATCTGAAAGAGTAATTGCTTCTTAGATTTTTGGTTTGCTTAGTTCTTTTTTTTCCCCCTCTCCTATAAATCTTTAGCTTGAATCACTGTTCTTAAATAACAGACAAATCTGGCCCACTGCAAACTAAAGTATGCTGTGTTTGCAAACCAAAAGACTTCTGAAATAAAGCTGGAAATTGGTGGAATGTTTGTGAAGTGGAGCTGCACCCATTTCTTTAAATTCAGTATTTCACTTCAGCCCCTGCCTGAGTTTATCTGAGTGACAGAAAAGTGTCTTATTACTGTTGACTTCGCTTAGGAGAATGCACAATGAGATTCTTTAAATTACTTGGATGTGTTTGGACAGCTAATATCTCAAAAAGTCTATTATCTGTATTGACTACAACACTACAGAATGTTATAAAATTAATTATATTCTTCATAGCTTAACAATGATTGCCTCATTTAGAAATATAATTACCTATCACTGAGATTTTCAGCCAGAAGGGTTTTTTTTAGCAGAGTATAATAGCTTGGTTTGTCAGACTTCATTTAAATCCTTTGCTGTTTTCTTCTTCTCCTTGTAAAAACTTGATATTTTAGTTGACTTTTTTGATGCCAAAGTTTTATTCCAGGTATTTAGTGTTGTTATTCACAAAGGACAGACTGACACTGAAGGAGTGGCCTGACCAATAAAACAAGGAACCCCCAAGTGGTGGCATGTTATGGGATGCTCTGGGATATAATGGGATAGTCTGAGAAGTGTCCTCCTCCTTAAAATTTAAAAGAAGGCAAAAGTATTATTTAGGAACAAAAAGTATGATCCATCTCCTGAAAGGGTCATTCAAAGAGACAGAAGTATGAAAATGAAAACCTGATGATTTTTTCCCATGATTTTCCAAGAAAACTCTTTCCAGGATTTCTGTTCTGATTTAAAGTTATTTTTTAAAACCATAACCATTATCTCCATAGACACATCAAAACCAAACACACTTCATAGAGACTATAATTTCTATGTGCATTTTAAAAGCACAGAAAAGAGAAAATTAGTGCTAAACATTGTCGAAGTTTATGTCAAGTTATGCAAATGATGGTTCCCCTGCCATTCTGTTCCCAGGTCCATCCCTCTCTAGCCAATGAGTTGAGAAATACTGAAGAAAGGCAGATAATGCACTTTGTTCCTATTATTTTTCCTGCAGACACAATTTTTCCCCCTCGATTGTATCAGAGCTCATCATTCTCCAGAGCTATTAATCTGGCATCTATATCGACAGCATGGGATTGTAAAAGATGTTATTTATTTCCTCCTGCCTTCCATCTCCAATAGGAAAGAAATACTGAGCTGCCCCCAGCCTCAGGAACCAAGTAATAAGAGGAAAATGATGGAGTGTGATAATTTAAGCACAAAGAGATCAGATTCTGGCACTCAATACATTGGTTTTGCTTTAAAACTGCAGCAGTTCTGTTGTTTTTTCTTTTCAGGTTTAGCTTAAAATTAGAATTTAGATGTTTGGATTGAAGCTGATTTTGCAGTTGAGATGCTGCTTTGTTTCAAAATCTCTCTTTAATAAAAGACACCAGTAAAATTGGGTGGATCAGTAAAACAAATAGAAGAGCAACACTTCTGAGGCTTTTCATTCCCTGTCTCTGCTGTGGATGATTATGGAAAATACGTCTGTAAAAGAAACACAGGCTGCTTCTCACGTAGGCACAGTGTGTGAAAACAAACAGCACCAATCTTTGGCTCAGATTTGGGCTTTTTAGCATAACCCCTTAAATCCAGCATAAAATCCAGCTCTGCATATAGATGTAATATTATATATTGATGTCACAACCACATGAACTTACACAGAATGCTTTCCTACATGAACTGGATACCTCTAGAACCTTCTACCTAAGCATTTGGGAAAATGCATTTTGTTTTTATAAACTGAGCCCCTCACTTTTATAAATGATCAGCAATATTCAGAAAACAAGCACTCATTAATTGCATCCACATACCTAAATACAGAATAATTTAGAAATGTATTAATGCCTAATATTTTGCAGATATTTTTGCTGTGAGGGTGGTGAAACCCTGGCACAGGCTGCCTGGAGAAGCTGTGGCTGCTACTAAAAGTGTTCCAGAGCAGATTGGAGCAAACTGAGCTAGTGGAAGGGGGTGGAACGGGATGAACTTTAAGGTCCCTTTCCATCCCAAGCCATTCCAGGATTCCATTATCCTATTTTTTTTTTTTTTTTCCCTGAGGGAGGGGGACAGCCTCTGTTCTAGAGGGTGTTATTTCATTAGAGCTGAACTTCTTTCCAACAAGGAGATCTCCATCAGGAGAAAGCAGATGAGTAAGGGATTGACAGTGCAGGTATGGATGCTGGATGGACGAAAAGTTTCACTCAGATTTGAGGGAAATGTTACTGAGTCTGCCCCACTGAAGATCCCCAGCCCTGACCAGGAGGGCACTGGTGACTTGAGTGACTCCTGGGATTTAGCAGCAGCCATCCAGAAAGGAGATCCCCCAGGCATCAAACTCTGCTGGGTTTGTCTCCTGCAGCACAGCCAAGAGGGAGGAAATGAGCTGTGTTGGGAACTTTGCCTTTGGAAATATCAGTCCTGGCAGGTCTAAAGATCACCTAAACAAGAATTTGGGGAATCCCTCTGACCCCCATGAGGAGAGTTTGGCTTTTCTTGGACCTTTTTTGTAACTTTCTGTACAGTTCCTACAAAAACCTCCAATGTCAGACTCTCCCCAGTGCTGTTGTCTCTCCAGGATTGTCCCTACACAAAGCCAAGGAATGCTGGAATTGCTGAAGAGGTGTGTTCCACAAGGATCATCACATACCTGCAAAAGAAACACAGGGAAAGATTCATTCTGCCTACTGAGGGATTACAAATACCTGAACAGGCATAAACACATTTAACCCTCATCCTTTTGCTTGGCAAAGTGCAGGGAACCTTGGGCCACAGCATTTCTCCCTTACAAGAAACACAATATCTCCAGGGTCACCAGCCAGGGCATGGTGCAGGACATTTCCTCTGAGCACTGCTCAGTCAACTAGACCACTTTCAGACTCTGAGATTTGCGAGTCTTCATTTCAAGATTTTATGGTTTTATGCTCTCTCAAAGTAACAAAACAGAGCAAACATCTTCTGAAGATCTCCACACAATGCAGGGGGGAAGGTAATTTAATCTTGGATCAATATTTGCAAGTGGAAATTGCCACTCAGTAAGGATTTTGGCTTACACAATTCCATTTCATTCTACTTTTGTGTGATGCAAATCTGGGATAACGTTGCCAATGTTGGATTGTAGAGAGAGAAAAGAGGTACTTGCACTATTTATTCTCTGCTCTATGTGAATATAGAACCTTGATACACCATATACCATACATTATATGTGATATATCATCTATATCAATAAAATATACAGAGAATGTTGAATATATTGAGGTGCCAGACCATGAATTCAGCTGTGCAATTGAGCAGGTCACAAGCTCAGCTGGTGCCACACATCTTTTGTCATTTAGTGAATATGAATTTCATTCTCATATATAAATCTAGACATATATTTAAACATACATTAAACAATATTATCTGTTAAATAAGTAGAAATTTAAAAGAGTTGTGGGCTTGCTGTTGTTGGGGTTTTTTGGTAGGTTTTTTTTTTGTTGTTGTTGTTGTTGTTTTGGTTTGGGGTGGGTTTTTTTATTTCTTATAGCTACAAAAATTAGGTAAATAAAAAGCAGACTAATGGATGGTCTAACTCACTTCACCCCTGCCTTTCTTTGTCCCTTGGTCAGTGGTTTGTACAAGATTCAGCAAGAACAGGAAAAAATTCCAAGGGTGAAAGTGTAGGAAACTCACCTTGTAACAGCCACAACATGTGGAGGTGTCAGAGCTGTGCCAGCAGTGGAGGAATTTGCTTAATGAAAATTTTCCCCAGGCATCCCCTAATGCACTGGTGGTTCCCAGTGCAGATTACCCATCAGTTAGCACAAATTTGCTTTTTAATTGGCCTGTATTGCACCTGCCACATCCTGGCTCCCCAGCCTCCAAGGCACTGGCAAAAGGAGGAAAGTGGATATCTGGGGGGATTTAATTTAATGCATTCCAGGAAGGGCCTGCACAGCAACAATTAATGTTTAAAAGACAAGAATAATGTGAACCAGCACGAAGTGATGAGGAAGAGGGAAGGGGAGCTGGGGAGTAACTAATGAACAAGATTAATTAGTCACAGCAGAAAGATCTAATGTTCCAGTGACTTTAGGGGAAAGCTTTAATTCTGTTGACTTTTGTGGGTCCTCGGAACAGCCCAGGAAGTCCAGGAGTAGGAGATTCATCAGCAAGGCTTCATTTATCCAGGATTATTTTTAAATTATGCCAAAATCAGTGTGCTCTGCAGGTAAACTGTGAACAGCCAGGCAAAGGAACCACAGGCAGTGGATGTTGGAGGCTGGCAAGACCCAGGAACGTGGGTGCAGTTCTCCTTCCCAGGTACAGAATGCTCCAGGTCCCCTTTTCCCATTTCCTAAGAGTGTGAAAATTGAACTTCAGTTGTGAAAGTTGGTTAGAGACTTCTCAGTTTAGTTCAGATGTCCCAACTATTTATTTTTCTCCCATTCTTCCAGAATGACTTCTTCAGAAGTCTTAGGGAATAGATGTTTTTATATAGAGAATTATGTATAAGTTCCTTGCAGTGAATTCCTGGTGAAGACCACTCCCAAAACATGCAGCTTCCTGGCAGCACTGCCAGCAAAAGGAGCAATATGACTCCACAGCTCCCAGATGTTGTGATTTCAGAGAAATCACAATCCTGTAGAAAGCACAGGCAGCTGGGATCTAAATTCCCAATGTTTGCATCTCATCAGGGGCTCTGGGAACTGCAGGAGTGTGAATGCAGCGTCCCTGATTTGGGTTTGTAAGTACAGTCTCAATTCAACACCAATCAATAAGCAAATAATCTGCTTGGAAATTAAAAATAAAACTGAAACATGAATTCTAGGAAATTTAGGCATTTATTTTAAATTATTTAAATTGGCCAAACTTGAATTTCGAGTTTTAACTGGTTTTGTTGAGGATTTTTCTACAACTGACTGTGTTTCTTTAATGTGAACTTTATTCACAACCAGTTTCTGCTGAAGGATTTATCTCCCTCTTCCCCCCGCCACAACACTCCCTTGTCTCTGTCACTTATTTCCTTTGGATTGTTAAGATAACCAGGCAGAGATGTTCCATGAGGTGGCCAAAAGCATTTTTCCTCCTGAGTTAAATTCTAGTCATGTCAGTGAACTGGTCTGCCTTGCTGACCCAACTGTGGGACAGCAGTGAGAAGAGATGATGCAGGGAGAAGGGAGGCAGGATTGCCCCAATTTCATATGGTTTTGCACTGTTCTATGTGCCCATTCCTTATTATTCCTTATTATTTTACCCCTGCCATCTCCTTTCCCCAGGTGCTTGCACCATCTGTCTATAGCGGCTTATTGAGTTCTTGGTTTATTTTCAGGAAAAACGAAGTTATTTAATAAAGATATCCAAAATGAAGATATTCAGATAGCAGCTGCATAAATACATATTTGAAATTTTATCTTTGCAGTGCTGGTGTGTGTTGCAATATCTGTGATATATTGCTCTTCCCTTTGCCTCATAGCAGACTCCCTATTATAGAAGCAAAATTTAATAAGGCCATGTACATTAACATTATGGCATAATTTCCTGGCTGCCAGACAGGAGAGATTTTGAATGTTAAACTGTGTTTGATATGTTAATATAGGATGTAAATGCCAAATGGGGCTCTATTAACAACACTTGCTTAAAATATTTTCCAATTTTCCTGTTAAACTGGGATGCGGAGAAAAAGACACTTGGTTGGAAGGGAAGGAACTGGGAGCTATTTGATATAATTTAACTGCAGCCCAGTTGGTGGAGCTGGAAGCTGTCTGTGGGAAAATCCAGCAAGCAGGAGAACACATCTTGCTAATGGCACGAGGATGAGCAGCAAGGAGTCCATGATCAGCAGATTTCTGCTTTCAGAGGAGAATGGAATACAATAGTCATCAGTCACTTTCTCAGCTGTCAGAAATGTTTAGAAATAGATGGGCTCCACTAGGTTACTATTCCACCTCACCTCTGAATTTCCAGATATATAACCTGATTGGAGTGTCGGGGTGGGCAGGTCAGACTCTGCTCCCAGGAAATAGGGACAGAATGCGAGGGAATGGCCTCAGGCTGTGCCAGGGGAGGGCCAGGTTGGACATCAGGAGGAATTCCTTTCCGGGAAGGGTAGTCAGGCGTTGGAAGGGGATGCCCAGGGAGGTGTTGGAGTCCTCATCCCTGGACATGTCCAAGGAAGGCCTGGATGTGGCACTTAGTGCTCTAGGCTGGTGACAAGGTTGGCATCAGACACAGGTTGGACTTCATGATCCTGGACATTTTTCTAGACTTAATGATCCTGGGATTCTGAATTTCCATATTTCATTTTAATGCAAGGTGCTCAATGTGAACTGTAAAAGAGATAGAAAAACTGAGAAGCCCTACAGCTGCATAGATCAACATCTCTAGAAACAAATTCTACCTCTTCCAGGGACTCTCATTTTGACTCAGGGCAAATTGCTTCTCTTTTTCCTCTCATAGCATCTACTTTGTTTCTACAGCAGTTTTAGTCCTTTTGGTTAGGTATCTCCTATTGTGGGTTGGTAAAATCCATGTGGTACCACCAGACAAGTAATACTAATACTAATTAAGTGTAAATGGAACTGCTTCTATAGCACAGAAAATGTTTTTTCTAGATGAGATTAAAGCAGTTCCTTAATTTTTTATATTTCTACAGGTTAACCTGCTAAAGGGCAGTATCTGTCTTATAGCTCAAAAAGCAAGTACCATAATGCCTGAAAATACACTGAGGGAGCCTTTAAATCAGTCTTTGTTCTGCCTGAATGTTGGGAACATCATTAATCTCTATTCTTCGTCTTGCTGCTTGTATGTGTCACAGAATCATACAATCATGGAATGGTTTGGGTTGGAAGAAACCTTAAAGCCCATCCAGTCCCATCCCCTGACATGGGCAAGGACACCTTCCACTAGCCCAGGTTTCTCCAAGCCCCATCCAACCTGGCATTGGACACTGCCAGGGACCCCCATTTTCAGCCACAGCTTCTTCAGGTACCCTCTACCAGGGCCTCACTACGCTCATGGGAAAGGATTTCTTCCCAATATTCCATCAAAACCCTGCCCTCCAGGAAGCCATTCCCCTTTGACTTGTCCCTCCATCCCTTGTAAGCTTTGTCAGCTCCTTCAGGCACTACAAGGTCACCTCAAAGCTCATCCACTCCAGGCTGCACAATCCCAATTCTACCAGCCTTTCCTCCCAGCAGAGCTGCTCCATCCCTCTGATCATCCTGGTGCCTCCTCTGGACTCTCTCCAGCAGCTCCAGGTCCTTCCTGTGCTGGGACAGGGCTGGAGCAGCTCTGCAGGTGGGGTCTCACCTGAGCAGGGCAGAGGGGCAGAATCCCAATCCCTTCCCTGCTGCCCACGCTGGGGCTCAGCCCAGGGCACGAGGGGCTCTGGTTTGGGGCAGGTCCAGCTCTCACCCACCAGCACCCCAAAGTCATTCTCTCAGGGCTGCTCCCTCTGCTCCTCCCCAGCCTGGACTGATCCCAGGGCTTCTCCTAACCAGGTCCTGTTAAACCTCCTGAGATTCCCATGGTCCACTTCTGGACCTTGTCCAGATCCCTCTGGATGTCATCCTGTCCTTCAGGGGTGTCACTGCACCCTCAGCTTGGTGTCATCTGCAAACCTGCTGAGGGTGCCCTCCATTGTCTGTGTCATTAATGCAGATATTAAATAACAATGAATTTATGTTTTGTATGTTTGCATGTTTAAAGCTAAAATCTGCCTGTATGATAAAGGAATGGCACGATCCTGACACAGCCTCTGCTCAGCAGGGTTAACAGGATCCAGGATCTCAGTCTGTGCATGGGGCTGACACAGCTACAGCCAGCTGGAAATTTGGCTTTGTCAAACACACGAGACATTTAAAGCAATTTCTCACCTTCATAGGCTCCCACCTTTGATAATGTCAGAAACAGAGCTCAGGATGCTGTCAAAAATCAAAAAGGCACCTGAACTTACCTTCTCAGCAATTCCCTTTCTGCACTGGGAATTGTTCAGAGATACCTTGAAAATGAAGGAAAACTTCAAACCTGCCTTAGTTACAGTAACAACATAATGACACTCTAACGGTGTCAAAAGTGGTGAACTAAAATCAGGGAGAAAACTTGAGTTGTTTTTTTCTCTAAAGGGTTTTCTAAGGATCTCTTCAGGTTCTAGCTGCAATTTGAGGAAACACTTTTCAATCACTATTCCTTGCCAGAGATTTATAGCCATTAAGAGCACCAACAATTGCAAAGGGCAGTCAAATCTGCACTTTATTTTGGAAATACTATGGGGATTTGCAGCACCAGAGTCCTCAGCAATGGAACAACTCTCAGAGGACTTGGAATAATTCCTCCCTGCAGGTTACACATGATTTCTGTCTGTGTAACTCCCTAAATAAGCTATTAAAATAATGACTGCTTTGTGATTTTTTAAAATTTTCTTGGGGGCAGCACTAGATTGTCTTACAAATAATTTACTGTGTGGGAGTTGCAGCAAAACCCTGCCACTTCTTTTTTTATTGTTGAAACTCATCATAAAGCATTAAATTGAAACCAGGCAACCGAGGGAAAAATGAGTTTTGACAAAATTAGAGCCATTCTGGAAAAAAAAAAAAAAAAAAAACCCTGACACTTTGTACAGTGGCACAAACTTTGAAAACTTTTGGGGTTTTCTTTTCTTTCCACCATCTATTTTTTAAAATTTTCAGTCTGGGATTTGACTAATCTAGAGTGCACAGCCCCAAGATGTTGAAGCAATAATCATTCCAGTTTGGGAACGAAAGTTGGAAGTCTAATTTTCATGCTCAGTCCTGGCCCATTTGAGTAGGTATCGTGGCAATGTCTGCAAAGTGCTTTAAAACACTTCATTCCTGGCCTAAAATGCCTGGGTTATTTTTTGTCACTCCAGCTGGAACTGCACATCTTGATCAAAACACACAAGAAATGGTCTAAGGTGTGAATCAAGATGAGACATAAACAAAATTGATAATTCCAAAAGAAAACTCTTCAGAGTTATGGACAAGAAAGAAAATTACTAGACTTAAAGAGGACATGTGTATTAAACCTCTCCCTATTCAAGCATTTTTGAAACAATTCCTTGTCTTTGTCAAGTAAAATAGTTACAATAAACTATTGGATATTGCACCCCTCTAATTTATTTCACCTCAGATTTAGGAAGTGAAGTAAATTATCTTGACTTCAGTGACGTATTGGACATAATGTCACATTCCCAAATTACTGGGAAGATGGTAGGAAATGACACAACAGCCCTGAGATAAGCATGGAAAGAGCCAAGCTTGTGGACATCGTGGATGTGAGTTTGGGGACTTTCTTTTTTGTGTGTTTTTTTGTTTGGTTTGGTTTTTTTGTGGGTTTTTTTTTTTTTTTGGTTGTTTGTTTTTTGCCTGCTATTTTATCCACCTGCAGCTGAACATATCCAGCTCCATCCTCCTGGCTGTGATGGATGTGCTGCCCTCTTTCCTCAGCTCTGGCATTAAGTCTAGGGAAAGCTCAGCCCCTGACCTGCCTCAGTGCCATTCCCCAGCCCAGTCCCACATTTATCAGTTCAATAAAACAGTTGCAAGCTGCCTCCACTGAGATTTGCTTGGTTGTTTGCTTGTTTTATAAACATGCCAGGTGATTTATTTCAGAATTTCCCTATCAGGTTCACCTGACAGAATATTGCTGAGATAATTTACAATTTGTTTCCATTGATGTGTACTTTTAAGCACTTCCTGACAACAGACGACCACTAATAAATAGGAGATGAATTATATTAATCCTTTCTGTCATTTACAGAAATGTTTTCTTCTCCCTTCATATTTCAACTCACTCATATCATTGTCTGCTGAGTTATTACAATGTGGGAAAACAATGTTTTTTAGAAGTATAATAGAGATCCTATTTTTTCCTCACAGAGACACCAAACACCTGCCTTCAAAGATAATAGCAGTAACAATTATTTGCATCATAGCCCGAGCTCACTTGATAGCTGGAAGCTGCTGTTCTTATCTCTGAGCCTCCCAACCTGTCCCCAGTGAGACAATCACATACGAAATGCTCTGTCATTTCTCTGTGACACTAAACTTTGTGGAGTGTGTGGCACGTGACACAGAGGAAAATCAGCCACAAGATTGCCTTTTGTGTTGGTTTTGGGTATGCAAATGAACAGTGGAGTCTAAGTGAGCAAATAAAAACAAATATGTAAATGTTGTTTCTCAAAAAAATAAGTAAACTCATAATCAACTCCCCTAAGAGACCATCACCTGTTGCAGGCCCTGCCAGCAGAGGGGAGTTGGTACCTCAGAAAAGCAGAGGTAATAAGGAGTCAAGTTGTTCTCACACATTGCTGTGAAAGGGAATCCACGGGGTGAAGAGCTCAGGTGTGCTTTTAACAGTTCTGCTGTTTTTATGTATGCCATCAAACATAAGGAGAGGGTTGACATGGATTTTGGGACAAAATCCTTCCCTTGGAGGGTGGGGATGTCCTGGCACAGGATGCCCAGAGAAGCTGTGGCTGCCCCATCCCTGCCCTGCTCCTCCTGCGCTTTCTATGGAAAGGGGAGGCTGTCACACAGGTCAGAAAGCATCAAAAGGTCTGATTTTTTTCAAAAAGCAGTTTGAGGAGTGCATTTCTGTAATATATTCATCAAGAAAAGATTACATAGGCAAGGAATGGAAGTGATAAGATCCAGATGGGACAAACAACTATTTTTAGTATAATGTCCTGACCTTTCCATTGCCTTCCTGAAAAATTTCAGTCCTGATTCAGCATTCTGTCAAACAGCTGGCAGAATGCACACCAAATGTAAGTTTTATTAGTCTCAGCATCCAAAAGCATCCGTTTATGTGACTGATGCTGGATATCCCTCCTTTAAATTCTCTTCCATCAGTAGGGCAATCCATGTCCAGACTGGCGTCTGAGTGTGTGTACACTGTCTCCAAGTGGCATTTTTTAAACAAAAGTGTCTTGAACTAGCTGACACGAGTTGTTTTGCTGTGTAAAAGGAGCAATTTGGCATGGACAAAAGCTGCATTTCCCCATGCTGTTATCAACAATAAATGGTTTTCACATTGTCAGCTGTTCTAACACCAGTGTGCATATCCAGAGCAGACTTTCTGTCAGGTTTTTATTATATATCTCCATGCTCAGGTCTATCTCAACTCCATCTCTCAGCAGTCCCTGATTTCCAATACAGATTTATCTCCGTCCCCTTGTCACTGCCATGTGCTTCCTTTTACGGCTGTGAAATATTTGTAGGACAATCCCTGAATCACAAAGGACAGGGCAGGGAACAGCATCCTGTTGTTCTAGATGAGTAATGTGGTGGTTGGCTCTCACAATCAGAGGATGAATATTGTGTGTATGTTAAGATACAAGTTTTATGGATGTATAATTATGTAATATATCCTCCTACAGCCCTCTTTCCCCTCCTCCTTGTATTGTTGTCACAGGACAGCCTTGGTAGACAGGACATTTGAGGAGGGCCAGCTTGTTACTACACCTGACCTCCAATCAAGATGTAAGAAAGTAATATCCACTCAATGGACAGCACAGAAGGAGTTAACTGACAAGATTTTGGGAGAGCCCAGGGCTATAAAAGGCAGAGCATCCGTTTTGTAGACGAGCACATTATAGTTCAGTCCTGTGCTCCCAGCACTGATTTTTTTCTCCTTATTCAGTCTTTTGTTGCATTTTTGTTAAGGTTTAATAAACCTTTGAAATGCTAAAAGTGAACGTCGTTTCTTACACTGTGTTCACAACATCAAATCCACTCCCGCCCCCACGGTTCCCATCCTTTCTGGCTTGGTGGATTTACAGTGTCCTGTTTGCCTTTCTCTGGCTCCTTGTGCTGGGTGGTGTTTCTCTGATTTAGAGCTTGGCAGACTGAGAAATGTAATCCTGGTCCTAGCAGCAGACTGTGGAGCCTTGGCAGGACTGCCTACACAGATGCAAATAGACTGGAAGTGCTCATTATCTGAGGAACCCTCAGCTCTTCAAAATCAAACAAACCTCTTTTTTTTTCTCTGCCTTTCTTCACACTGCGCCACATTTCCATGTAAAAATAAGGCAAGAATATCACTTCAGAAATATCTTCAGTGCTTTACACAAAAACAGCAAGCTCCTAGCCTTTTCCTAAGCATCCCATGAATCTTATACAATCCCCAAATGCTCTTCCCCTGGGCGGAGATGTGATGTGACCTGGGGAGAGATGACTCACAGCAGGAAGTTCCACGGGGATGGTCTCCCAGTACAGCCAGGTCAGAGACTGGGCTTTGGGGCTCACCCCCATCCTGCCTTATGCCCCTGTGCTCCACTGAATATTTGGAAATCAGACTTTTTTGTTGAAAACAACACGCAGGTTTGGACAGGTATTTTGGGCGCATTGTCCTAAAAATGTTAACAAAGGGATTTTACATTTTTCATTCCAGACAAATGAAGAATCCTATTTGGAATAAGAGAGATGAAAAAGACTTTCATTCACCAAGTAGAATATAAATAATATCAAGGCTGAGTGGAGGTGAAAGGCCTGACAGGATGAGGGATGGCTGCTGCTGTTTGCATGGCCCCATGCTCCGCTAAAGAGAGAAAAGTACCGAGCCTTGAACCACAGAACAGGCAGAGCAGGGGCACACATCTGAGGAGGGCATAATAAAACCTGGGTGGATCTCATTTGTACAGTATAATTCAAAGAGAAAATTGCAGTTAAAATGTTTCAAATGTCCCCTGGGTGTGATTAAAATCCTTGAATCCCCCGGGATTTTTCAAGTGCAAATGGAATTGAGTTCAAAGGATTCTACTCAGCTGAGGAACAATGAAGCTCAAAACTGGACCACACTCAAAATGTGGTCTGCTCACCATCTTTGTCACAGCTGATGACATGACCCAAGTGTGTCCTAGTGACAACAGAGGCAATAAGACACACAGTGAATGTCCTTGCCTTATTTTCTTATTTGGATCCCCATCCAAGATGATAAAAAGAGGATAAGGAAGCACCAATTAGGAAATAAAAATAGCACTAGGAATATCAGGAACATAGAGAAGCTGTGGCTGCCTCATCCCTGGAAGTGCCCAAGGCCAGGCTGGACAGGGCCAACTTTGGAGAAAGCTGGGATAGTGGAAGGAGTGGGGCTGAATGGGCTTAATGTCACTCCAACACAAACCATTCTGTGACTCTATGATTATCCTTTCTCCCACATGACAGATTCTCAGGAGCAGGACTTCAAATATTCAGCCAGATATTTAATTTCAAAGTATCTGGATTTCAAAGATAAGTAATCTTAATTTCAAAGGCATGTGAGGTGAATTTATGAAAAAGTAATTCTTTAAGAAAAATGAGAACCAACACGGTAGCACTGTGGTGCATCCTGGTTCCCAAATACCTGGAGTCTGGGGATGATTTTCCCAGACTTTGGCAGGCACAGAAGTAAGTGTTTCTTTTAAGGACACAAGAGTTTCTAGTGAAGCAGAAGACTCTCCTTGGAGCTTACCAGGATACCTCCCTGACTTAAACAATTTTTCTCCTAGCTCAAGGGTAGATTTATAGGTACCAGATGCAGAAAAATGGTTCATGACCATTTTTTCCCTGCAGGAGCTCCCACAAAGCTGAACAGTCAGGACCAAATGGGACCTCAGCACATGCAAACACAGAGCCAATGAAGCATGAGATAATATTTCAAATGAAAAGCATCCAGGCACACGCAGAGACTCATTCATGGAAATGGTGCCATCTGCAGCACTGGAGATTTAACTCACAAGCACCCGTGGGGCTGAGGGCACACAGGCCGGGTTCTTTTCCAGGGTTTTTCACCCACATCAAAATTCCTGAGGGAACTTTAAGGCCATTAATGGAGTGGAGACACAGATGGAAGCAGAGGTGGCTGAAAACACTTCTTTTTAAAGTCCACTGTCCTTTATATTTGCAAACCAAGTGGGATGTTCCCAGCAGTGAGTGAGCAGAGAGAGAAAGAGGCCAAAAAAATGAGGAGGCTGTAACTGGAATTGTAATGATCATGGAATCTCAGAATCATGGAATGTTTCGGACTGGAAGTACTTCAAAGCCAGTGCCACCTCCTGCCATGGGCAGGGATGCCTTCCACTATCCCAGTTTGCTCCAAGACCCATCCAGCCTGGCCCTGGACACTTCCAGGGATCCAGGGGCAGCCACAGCTTCTCTGAACACCCTGTGCCAGGTCCTCACCACCCTCACAGGGAACAATTCCTCCCCAGTATCCCATCTGACCCTGCCCTCTGGCAGTGGGAAGCCATTCCCCCCTCTCCTGTCACTCCAGGCCTTGTAAATAGTGCGTCTCCATCTCTCTTGTCAGATCCTTTAGGTACTGAATGGATTACTAGTAGGAGAGTAGAAAAGATGAAAGTAGCAAGAGTTTCATGGACAAAATTCGTGAATGACCTACAAAAAGCCTCTCATGCACCAAAGAACACAATCAAGGAAAAAAAACTGAATTGCAGCCCACCACTGATGAAGTTTTGGGGGCAAACTTCTCTCTGCTCAAGCTTGCTTGGTGATTCCAGTGTGAGGTCTACTTGCACAGCACAAGCTCTGCTTGGTTTTCCTTGATACTGTTACATACTCTTTTCCAAAAATTTTCAAGTTTTGGAGATATTATTTTTTTTAATCATTCCCCTAACAGAAAGGAATAGAATGTAATTTTTAAAAACCCCAAACCACAACAAAAACAACACAAACAAACAAAAAACCTAAAACCAAACAAACCCCCCAACTATTTGGTTGTCAAAATTCAGCTGAACTCCCTGGAAAAATGGAGAACCAGCATCATTTAAGGGACTGTATCCAGAACTCCCATTTCTATCAGATGGGTCTTGATGCAACCTGGTCTAGTGAGCAGCATCACTGTCTGCAGCAGCAGGGTGGAAATGGATGATCTTTAAGGTCCCTTCCAACCCAAACTATTCTGTGATCCCATGATTCTGTGGTTTGCTTCCAAGAAGACCCAAGAAGTGTGCTTAAAGGGTCTCTGCAGTGGCAGTCACTGCCATTCCCTGTCAAACTATGAGGACTCTTTATCAGAAATTATTAGAGAGCTTTTTTTTTTTTGCTTTTTTTTTTTTTTTTTTTAAGAGATGAAATCCCTTTTGGAAATATCTGCATTTTGATAAGACTTACTGATCAAAGGGTAACTCTCCCAGAACAGTGAATTTCAGCAGGACTTCAGCTC
This sequence comes from Alethe castanea, assembly GCA_024734035.1. Taxonomy (NCBI): domain Eukaryota; kingdom Metazoa; phylum Chordata; class Aves; order Passeriformes; family Muscicapidae; genus Alethe; species Alethe castanea. The sequence continues at coordinate 24,418,371 of JANRGV010000120.1, read as the reverse complement.
CTGTGCCAGTTTTGAAATGAGGACAGCAGTTGCCAAGTTATTTGGATGCTTTGGAACTGTGACCAGAACCTTGGTTTATCCCTCAGTTGTAAGCTAACAATTCTAAACACTCATTTAGCAGGTCAAGGTGGGCCATGTAGTTGTGCTTGTAGGCGAACTTTAGTTTTTGGTGTTTGATTTGTGTGCCAGGGCAGCTCTGTTCAATCCCTGTCTCATCCCACATGTGTCATTCTTAAAAATACAGGGCTTTTTTTAGGGCTGTGTGGGCTCTTTAATTACAGCAGGTTTGGGGATCTGTGATTATTTTAGTGTTGGGATCTCTGCAGTGCCAGGGTCTCTGACTAACATCCTTCTTTACTGTGACTTGAAAGTGTTTCTTTCAGCCAGAGAAAGGCAGCTGGATTCAGGTTAACCCTCTGATAAATCATTCACTGGTAACATCAAGTTAATAGAATCACAATTTTATCTTTTGAGAGGTTTGAGACAGAGGGTGACCTGTGGTTTAAAAATCAAGTTATAGTTTTACACTAGAATTACTATATTGTGATATTATGTATCTAGGGGAACATAAATAAAATCGTTTAGTAAAACAATTCTGGCTTCGTGTTTTCATTGCTTTTGCCATTTTCCTTCTAACAAAACCCTTGGAGGTTTTTCACTTAAAGCTGGATTTGAAGTGGAGCACCCAAGGGATCATTTTTCAGGGAAGATCATAGTGACTCAGATATGGAGCCTGGAATTTGGAGTGGTAAATGGCCAGGGTAAAGCTCAGAACTAATACAGAGAGAAAAAAAATAACCATTCTCTAAATATGGAGTTGTACCTCCAGAATTTTAAGGAGAACCTGGCCAAAAAAGTAAAACCAAACCAGGTGAGGGGCATCAGCTTCTCTTTAGTTTCACACCAGCTTTACACCTGTTATTTCAGCAGCAATGTGAGATCAAAGCAAATCACTCCAGTAATTTCAGTCCAGACATCTCCTTTGGTGGACTTAGCCACTGAATCCAGCAATCATTCATGGGAAGGGATGAGCTGGGAAGAAAATCAGTGCATCCTTTATAGCATTTTCACCTTCTTTAGGAAGAGGACAGCAGATCCCAAGGACCAAATTTCTTCAGAAAAGGATTTCTTTTTCCCTGTTTACTACAAACAACTTCCAGCTTTGCACTGAACTTGGTAGATATCTCTGTGTCCACATTCTCCAGCCAGACCTATTCCTAAAAGGCTGCTTTGTTTCTGACAGTTTTAGTCCTCTTTTTCTCCTATATATTTGTTTTCACAGCTCAGAAGAACATGGAAATGCCTCTAGAGATCCACCCAATTATATAGATGGGGACAATAGAATTTTTCCAGGAAAAAATAATTGTTTAAAAGTAGTGCATATACCTTTGTGATGTTATCCATTCTGGCAATTTACAGAATGCCTAACTCACAGAATCATGGAATCATCAAGCTTGGAAAATGCCTTTAAAAATCATGAGCTTCAGGCCCTCATGTGGTCAGGAAACACAGAAATTATCCCCTTCCACCTGTAATTCCCTCCAACAGCTCTGGTGACTTTTCTGCATGACTGAGGCTTTAAAGGCAAAAATTTATATTTAACGCAGCATATTCTGTTTCATTGCTATGCTGCTACTTTCTTTTTGCCTCACAATTTTTCTACCTGAAACTAACTTTGTGCTGACAAAGCATCCAAGTTTTGATTTCATTTTGGTTTCATCAGTTCACTGCTGTGGCAGAAAAACATCTCTGTACAATCATAGAATAACTTGAGTTGGAAGGGACCACAGGGATCATGAAGTCCAACTCCTGGCCCTGCACAGACACCCAAATAATCTCACCCTGTGCATCCCTAGGTGCATTGTCCAAACCCTCCTGGAGCTCTGGCATTTGGAGTTTTCTCTTCTCCTTACAGACATCTGGATATAGGAGAGAAAAATTTTAGCTGGAATAATATACCAAGGCAAAAAAAAAGCAGGGGAAAGAGAAGATGTTTTTTTTTGTCTTCCTGTCCCAATGGACACCTTCACATTGTCTAGGGTGACACATCCCCTGCTCACCACAGTGTGGAGGAACAAATTCTTTCCCACTATCTCTGTTTATTAAGCACTGTTCTATTTATCTTGCCTGACTTGTACAGGGAGAATCCTCATCTGAGACAGCAATATTAATAACTTGCCACATTTTTTTCATGTTGCTTTACAATAGAAGGCAGGAACATCCTCTCAATTAGTCTTAGAAACAGAGGCAATGCAAATACAAGACTGAGCCTTAGACCACTGGAAACTCTCATGTGTGATCTCTCACTTGCTTTCAAAACAGAAACCAACAGCATAAACTGCTTTTATAAAAACTATTCCCCTGCTTTATGTTCTCTGGAAAAGCAGGAATACACATTACTTTTACAAAATCTTTTCTCTCACTATTTTGAAAGGCTATTTCTTAATTCAGAAATACAAAATGACAGGTATTTATTAGCATTATACAGCATAGAAACTCTTATTTTATGCATTCTCTTATGCAGCAGTATGAATTTTGAAACTACTTTTTCTTCAAATTTG
>JANRGV010000120.1:24363837-24403944 GCA_024734035.1 Alethe castanea | reverse complement strand
TCACCTGAGCAGGGCAGAGGGGCAGAATCCCAATCCCTTCCCTGCTGCCCACGCTGGGGCTCAGCCCAGGGCACGAGAGGCTCTGGTTTGGGGCAGGTCCAGCTCTCACCCACCAGCACCTCAATGTCATTCTCTCAGGGCTGCTCCCTCTGCTCCTCCCCAGCCTGGATTGATCCCAGGGCTTGTCCTAATCAGATCTTGTTAAACCTCCTGAGATTCCCATGGGCCACTTCTGGAGCTTGTTCAGATCCCTCTGGATGTCATCCTGTCCTTCAGGGGTGTCACCTGCAGCACTGTGCTTGGTACAGTAATGCTAATCTTGAGAATGAGATTAGATCATTTTCAAAGAGGAAATATGCAAAAAATCCCCTTTTCAAAGACAATTACACATTGAGATGACCTTTTGTAAGAGTGACTGTGTAATTATTAATTGTGGCTGACGGCTTCTTCCCACAGCTGATAATCTGGTGCACACACCAGTGCCTCCCCTTCTCATCACAGTACAGGCTGCTATTTTAATATTTATCAATGATGCTGGGATGTTTCATGCATTTGATTATTTTAGAAAGGTTGGCCCCAAATCTGTTCATTTATTGCTTCCATTTCCCAAGCTGTTCTTGTCACACCACTCTTTCTGCATCACAATACAAAGATCCAACAAAGATGTTTATGATATTTCTCTTCCTTCTCATTAAGATTTTGTTATCTCAACTTCATCCTCTGCCAGCTCAAGTAATTGAACTAAGTTCTTAGTTCTTACCTGGGTTCAGTACTCCAAATAGAAGAGGATAATGAAGTAATTGTGAAAACATCAGTGTTTGAAAAGGCTGGAAGACACAAAGAGAAATAGAGTCTGCATCCTTAAATGAAGAAATGTGGTGTCTAACCCTTCTCTGCTGGATAGAACTTAATGATGCTCCCCCTAAATTAGTGAATGTTTTAGTTGTGAAGAGCTTTAGGAAGGATATAAATTTCTAGGCTTTGGAAAAGAAATAGGTTTCTATTTGTGCAGTCCTTCCTTGTTGCTGGTATCAGTTGTCTGTGTTTGGAAGTGCCCAAGGCAGGTTTGGATGGGGCTTGGAGCAACCTGGGATAGTGGAAGGTGTCCCTGCCCATGGCAGGAGATGGCACTGGATGGGCTTTAAGGTCTCTTCCAACCCAAACTAGTCTGGGATTTTTTTGTTTAATAAGCACAGAACCTCTGGAAGTTCAAGGCAATTGGGAAAGGACAGCTGCAAATAACAAACATCACTTGATCTTTGTAGCATTACATACTGCAGCTGGTTTAAAGCTGCAGGCTAAAACCCAGCCAGCCTCTAAGCAAGCAGCTACCTGGGTGAGTGATAAAAGGATGGATTTGAACAAATACAGAGAATCCCAGCCTATCTATTGGATCCTAAGTGCAGATGTATTATTGTCCAAGGAGTGACTGAGATTGTAATGAATCACAAGTGTGTGCCCAAGAAATTCAAATTCCCTATTTAAAGAGTGCTCAGAAGAATAAAGTGTTTAGCCTTTGTTACATGAAATCATGAGTGCCATGTCTCTGTCTTGGACCTGGCTCCAGTCAATGTTACAGATCTTCATGAAGGACAAGTAGGAGGATTTGAGCAAGCGTAGACTTGTTTGCCTTATATTAAACCCTGGGAAGGTGACAGCAAGTAATCCTGGAACCATCTCCAAACACAAGAAAGATAAACCCAGCAGTCAATAGGAATTTATGAAGGGAATATTATGTTTAATTAACCTGGCAGCCTCCTTGGGCTTGGTGTATCAGGCAGAACAGTGGATGCTCCAGGTCCATCAAGACCAAGAGTGTGCTCCACGGAGACCCAGGGACACAGCCAGGTCTGTCCAGGGGCTCTGGGCACCTATCTGTGTCCCCAGGCTCTGGTCTGTCCCTGCTACCACCCAGAGCTGGGGAACCTTTGTTTGTGCAGTCAGATGTCCTGTGCACACCCTGACACATCTTTGCTGTCACCTTGTCCCACCTGGGATGTGTTGTTGGTTAGCCACAGAGGTCTGGAATGTGAAGCACAGCAATGGGAAGACAGAAATAGGGTATAATGTGTATAATGTGATCAAAGGACCCAGGGCAGTGATTGGATACATGGCTCAGCCAAGTGGCACCTGCTTACACAAAGCTTATCCCTCTTCCTTTTTCCCTTTATTTTCCCATATATACCCTCTCCAATCCATTTTGTTATCTGCAATCCATTTTGTTTCCCCTGCCTTTGATCCTTCCCTAAGCATCCCTTACATAGTCTCACACATCTCCACACTGCTCTTAAAACATGCCATAATAAATTTTATGGTGTCTCCAAATACCTTTCCGTGGCACCCCATAAGTTCTATCCTCCTGTAGGCTGTAATTTCCCTTTATTTTTCATGCCTTTCTGGGGACAAAATTTATTTTCTTGACTTCATCTCACATCAGAAGCACAGGACATCTCCTCGGTTGTCCCAGCAAGTGCTTTAAGTTCTCCATGGTTGCTGTCTGCTGCCTTTTCCTTGTGTTTAATGAGATTTACCATTAGTCAGATAGCCTGACTCCAAGTCCTAGAAACCAAGCAACATTTCAATTCAAAATGCCCTTTACATAAGACCCTAATTTTCACAGGAAACTGTTCTTCTATCTGTTATTAAGAAAATAAAAATGACCCCTTTTGCTTTGAAGCTGGCTTATCCTTCATGGAAACAATGGCAGATTTAATTCAGGTAGAGGTATTTAGGGTGGTGTGAGTCCAGGTCTGCTTTAGCTAATGCCATGTCATGAACAGTTTATATTCTGACAGTGCAGTGGCTTTTATTCCTATTTTACAAGGCAGATTTCTCTTATGTTATACTTAATATATGTATGGTCTCAAATATACAGAGCAAAACCCCTGTGTGTTATTGTTAGTAGAGAATAAAACTACTTAGGATAAAGTCCTAAGGATGCTCCTGAGGAAACAGAACCCAACCACTCTCAGAATCATAAAACCATTGAGGTTGGGAAAGATATCCAGGACCATCAAGCCCAAGCTGTGCCTGATCCCCACCTTGTCACCAGCCCAGAGCACTGAGTGCCATGTCCAGCCTTTCTCGGACACTTCCAGAAACGGGGACTCCACCACCTCCCTGGGAAGCCCCTTCTAATGCTTGACTACACTTCCCAGGAAGAAATTCCTCCTGGTGTCCAGCCTGAGCCTTCCCTGGCACAGCTTGGGGCTGTTCCCTCTCATGCTGTCCCTGTTCCCTGGGAGCAGAGTCTGATGCCCCGGCTGCCCCCTCCTGTCAGGGAATTGTGCAGAACAAGAAGGTCCCCCCGAGCCTCCTTTTCTCCAGGCTGAGCCCCTTTCTCAGCTCCCTCAGCCACTTGTGGGGCTCCAGTCCCTTCCCCAGCTCTGTTCCCTTCCCTGGACATGCATGAAATGTACAATGAAGGGAATGAAAGCAGAGAGAAATTAAGCACTTAGCATAAGATATGCCTAACAAAATATTTAGACTAGTCAGTCATTATCTCATAATTTAAAAAAAAAAAAGTCAAAAGAAAAGCGAATGAAAAGTTGTCTTTCAAATAGGTATTAAAATGCTAATGTTTCATGCATCTAATGAAGGTTCTAATAAGAGTGGAAGATGAGAGTGATTGTAATGGGTGAAATACCAGTTCCCATTTTAGCTGTCATTTTAGCAACATCATTTTGTGGTTCTGTCAGCTTGTTGAAGCTCTGTTGATCCCAATGTATTTCATTTCCTCGCTGAGTGTCTGCCTGTGTGAAGCAATACTGTTCCAGTGTGAAGTGTCTTCATCTCTGTGCAAGTGCTTGTGCTTGAATTGATCTTTAATCTTTTCCCCAAATGAATTTTTCAAAATTATTTTTGAATGAGCTTTTAGTATCCGTGAAAGGTGTGAGATGTATTTATTCACATTTTACCTCTTTTTTTCTCTCTGAGTCATGACATGAGATGCATATCTCATTCCAAATGACAACTTTCTAGATAAAAAGTGTCTCCCATTATATCTGAGGCTGCAGCAGAGCAGATTTCCCCATATTAACTACTATAACCCCGGCTATTAAACAGCTCAGCACCCCACATCTGTAATATTTCCTATGAGCTAAATAACTTTGCAAATGACTTTGCACATTCATGAGAATTCCAGACCCACCTTCTTCCACTCTATGTTCAGCTTTATATTTTATTTACTTTGCATTCCTTCTCCCTTCTAACTGGCACTGATTTCAGTCATTCTCCAGCAAAGAGTCTTGCCCATGAAAATATGCAGTGAAATTTCTATATTGTTTCAAAGGGACAACAGGGTAAGTCCAGGGATTTTAAGGCTCCCATAGTAGAGTTTGGTTTTAACTGGTAAACACTGTATTCCATATGGATACTCTCCTGTTTGGCTGTTCAAGAGAGGACAAAACCCATAAAGAATCCCCAAAACACACAGAAAATCCTTATTTATTTATTTATTTATTTATTTATTTATAGCAGAATTTTCAATTATTTCAGAACTGAAGTTTAATATAAAATAGTTTCAAAAAAGATCCAACTGCCAGTGGCCCAGGAAATATAATGACACTAATGGATTTTACCAGGTTTGCTGTTTGAGAAGATATTATCATTTACTGAAATGTTATCCTTTACTGAAAATTTCCTGTGACCATCACAGTACCTCCCTGCTGCAGTTTTACCTTATTTTATTCAGTAGACAACACTTTATCATGCAGGAATAATTTCTCATGCAGGAACAAAGAGGGAAAGTTTCTATTGGTCTAGGAGAATGAAAAAGAAAAGAGCTAAGTAATGGAATTCCAGAACCCCAGAATGGTTTGGGGTGGAAAGGAAGTTAAAGACCAGCCAGTGTCACCCCCTGCCATGGGCAGGGGCACCTTCCACTAGTCCAGGTTGCTCCAAGCCCTGTCCAACCTGGCCTTGGACACTTCCACAGCTTCTCTGGGCACCCTGTGCTGGGGCCTCACCACACTCAGGAATTTCTTTTGTATATCCCATCAAAAGCCTATTCTCTGTCAGTTGGAGGCCATTCCCCCTTGTCCTGTCACTCCATCCTGTGTTCCAAAATTATTTCTCTCCACTTTTCTTGCAGCTCCTTCAGGCACTGTAAGGCAGAATCGGTTGAATCCTTTTCTTCTCCAGGCTGAAAAATCCCAGTTCTCCCAGCCTTTCCTCAAGTACTCCCTGCATCAGGGAAGTGCTGTCAGTAAAAGGAAGTAGTTTTCTGCATATTTTAGGTTTTAAAAAAGTATCAGGATGAGAAAGTACAAAAAAATTAGTTCTTGCCTGCACAAAAGCCAAAGGAAACAATCTGTTCTGTGATAAGAAGACCTAAATACAATTATCTCAGGGATGGATGCCTTGCAAGCTTCCAAAAGTGATTGCAGACTCTGGATTCCATGGATCCAAACACCAGTCCCTTGAGGGGCAGCAGAGAGGAGAGAACTGCACAGCTTGGGAACAGCTTTCCCCAGGGCTGAGTCTCTGAGGAAGCTGAAGAGGCTCACAGGAAGTGTCAGACCCCAGTTTAAGTTCTATGTGTCATTTCTCCCTCACCAGCTCGCAGCCAAGGTGTGATAACGCCTCTCAGAAGTGACAAGACACAAACCTGCTGACCTCAGGATAAAGGAGATGCTTTGGTACGTTCTTAACAAGAATCCCACAGGCAGCAGTGAATGCCTCTTTTATTGCTCTCCAGTCTGATCCTTGAGGAGCTTGGAGGGATGTCAGAGGAATGATGTCACAGTGTAGTGTCACAACACACATGTGCATCCAACAGAGAAAGAGGGAACAGCAAAGGAAGATGGAAAATCAAAGCTTTTTTTCACACCTTTTCTTGATCTTTGCTTTTCACCTTTGCCTTTTTTTTTTTTTTTGGAGAAAGACTTTATTTTCTTTTTTACTGCTCCAGTATATCCGTAACTTTGGACCCTATATAGTTAAATCAAGGGTGTGTCACATTGCAGTGTAGATTGAGGAATGAAAGAGTTTCCAGGTCATGTTTTCAGGTCATATGATCATCCCCTAGGAAATATTAAATCTGTCTGTATGATGTTTTAGATGTCTTTTTTTGGATTATTTTTAATGCAACCTATTCACTCCATCCTTGTTGCTATATCGTGCTTATTACATGCCATTTCCATCTGCCAAAAGGGCCCAGTGGTCTGATTTCTTATTGAAGAGCCATGCCTAGGAGATAAATTAATTGTTTGTCCTTTTCAAATTCCCAAAGACTTTTCTCCCCAATCTGTGGGGTTTTTTTCCTAACACAGATGTAGGAACCCTTCCACAGCGAATTTCCCCTCCCTCGCTGGGGTGGAATATAAACGAGAAATTAGAGCAAAGCCATGTACTTTTATCACTGGTTTTCTACTCAGTGGTCTCCAATGGGCTTTGACTTGATGATTTATTTGTCTTTATCCTATCTGGAGCAGGATTTCAACCGAGTTGTAATAACTGGGAACAATACAAGAGTTTTCTCGGAGAGAAAATGGCAAGGAAAACTTCAAGCCACTGCCTGAAAGGCCATTAATGTCTGTCAGGGAGAGAAAGGTTATTTAATGCCAGAGGAATTGATACTGTAACTTAGGCCAGTCCAAATGCTCATCCCTCTGGTGAGATGATAACCTTCTGTTCTGAGAATTAATTTATGAATCTTCTTTGGAGCTGGAAATCTCCAGTTACTGCTTGTAGCAGGCACCAGCAAACAGTCTCTCACTGGAGAACATACCTAGGAAAAGTTGGGTAATTCTGGATTACTGTTGGCTTTAATTTCTGTTTTTTCTTATATTCATATGTTACGATACATTGATATATTCTCATATTTAATATAAACACATATTTTACTTTGGCTTTTTGGTGTTTCCTAAGGCATCACAGACAACATCTCCAGCAGACATTGCATGTCACACACATATTCTGCTGAGAACATTCCCACCCTGTCATTATCAAGGTGCTGAGAAGGGCACACTGCAGAATTTTTGTCCTAATTGTCACAATGCTGAGAAGGATGAAAATTGAAAACAAGCATAGCAATATCTGATTGGCAATATCAGAGTGTTTCAGAGCTGTTAATGCTCCTGTGGTGGACTCGGCAATAAAAAATGCAATTTCTCTGGCAAATTACCATGAGTAAAGTTCACATTGAGTAGCCAACACATAGAAGAGGAAAGGAGAAATGATGAATCTGTTGCAAACAGAAGTGGTCCTAGTATTGACACCTATTTTTCAAAGACTACTGAAGACAACTGGAGTTTGCTCCCACTGAAGAATCCCAGAACCATTAAGGCTGGGGAAAGATGTCCAGCATCAGAATTCCCACCTTGTCACTGAGTGCCACATCCGGTCCTTGCTTGGACACCTCCAGGGATGGGGACTCCACCATGTCTCTGGGCAGCACCCTCCAATGCCTAACCACTCTTTCCAGGAAGAAATTCCTCCTGAGAACCACCAAAACCTGAGTGCATCCACACAAATCATCCTTGGCTGAAATTGCTTGTGTTTGTATCAGACTTTAATGTGTGTTAGTGGAAACCACTGGATCTATGACTCCATCTTTTCTTTCCTTTATATGCCCATCTGGGAAATATGGAGAGTGTAAAACTCTGCTCAGATCAACTTTCCTTGGCAGAAATATTTTTATTATCCCTCTATTTCTTAATAGCAAGCAGAAACGTGGAGGAAAACTAGTTCCATATAACGAAATCAATTTGCTTCCTCCTCATTATATTCACTGAGATTGCATTTCAGCAGTCAGGAAGATGGAAGGGAATATTAAAACCTTTAGACAACTGTCGACAATTATGTGAGGTTCGAAATGCAGCCTATAAAGGGAGAGGGTCTCTCATGCTGCAGGGTTTGTGACTGTCCAAGCAGCAATAGACTGGTATAATTCCAGTGTCTGGATTCCCTCATCATCCAAATCCAACAGAAACCCACTGGAGCATATTAGCTTCCACTCTTCTCAATTAAGGGCAATTAGTGCTGCTGTGCACAGGAGTGAGACAGATTGTTGTGGCACCAGAGACAAAACAGATTCTGAACAGGAAACAGAATATAGCTCTAACATCCTTAAGTGTTGTTTATGGCAAGTCATAAATGCTATGCACTGTGTTTATCTGAAATTTATTGTGTTCTCAAGCGAAAACTGAAACTTGCCAAAAAGGAAAAAGAAAGTAGAGAGAGAGAATACCAGCAAATACAGCCAGTGATGCTTCTACCTAATGAGGTTATTACAAAATCTACCTTTCCAGATGACAGCTGATTGCAGCTATCAAAGCTAAAACACACCTGCTCTCCTCTGCTCACTCAGTACACAAAAGAAAGCCATGGAAAAGCACTTTGGGAGTGAATTCAAACATTAACCTATTTTAAAGTGGTTTTTTAGCAGGGAGAACTTTAAAATCAGTAATTTTATGGGTTGAGATGCAGGCTGAGATTTAGGTCAGGACTAGAAAAATTAAGATTTAAGAGAAGAACTTCCTGTTGTGTATTTTAGAGCTTGCTAGATGGAAGAGTGTTTTTTCTTGAGTACATTCAGTCCTAAGTTCTCAGTGCTAAGATTTCAGTGAAGGTCAAGAAAACTCAAGGTTCAAGTGCTTATTTTCTTCAGGTGTGCTGATAGTTTGAGGGCTGAGGAAGGGATTCAGTGTAACCTGGACCTGAGACAGAAAGCTGATTGAAGAGCAGGAGCTGTCTCCCAAGGCAACTGTTTGAATTTAAGGATGTACATGTTGCTCAGGATACAAAAGCAGCAGCTTCACAAAGGACCTGAGTGCTCCATGTCAAAAGACTTGGAAGAGAGCTGATGTTGGACAAGCACAAAGAGCTGCCTGGACAGAAAGACCCTAATGCATCCAAGTCAGACTCGGGGGAAAGGAAGGTTCAAGAGTTCAGGAGGTAAAATTATTTCTGTGTGTTCCTGGAGCTGAAGGAAGCAAAAAAGCCATTTGGTCCCCAGGACAGTAATGGTGTCAGTGGGAAATGTGAGTCCCTAAAGTCAAATTTAGTCTTGGGTTATGTCAAAAAATAGAAAAATAGTTAATTTGTTGAGAAGTCATAGAAATATGCTCTAGATTTACCTGGGGCTGATCTATGTCAACTTGGAAAAAATAGCACCTGCCTTAGGTTTTGAGTTTGTTTGCTGCTGGTTACTCCTGCCTGCATTTATAGGGTCATGAAGACAGCTGATGTCAGCTGTTCCCAGGAGACAGCAGCATATTTGGGGGGCAAAGTAGTGCTCTGAATCTTTTTATTTTTTTTTTTTTCAATATTGCTTAAAAGATGACCTCTGTAATAAATAGGCTTCTAAGGTACTGGAGCCACAGTGAAGGGATTAGGATTAAATAACTTTTATTTCTCCATTACTTAATGGGTCATAGCACTTCCATGCTTAAGGCGGGTTTAAAATGACCATTTGATGAGATATTCCTCATACTACTGTTATTCGAAAATCCTGAATTCATAATTCAGCCCAAACTCCCAGAGACTACATAATTTATTGCCCTTATATTAATGTGGCTTCTAGAAGTACAAAAGTAAAAAAGAGTATACTCAGGCACAGAATATATTTCCCCTAAACCACAAATTGAACACAGAAAATCTGATTTGAATTTCATAGTATGACTAGGAGAAAAGTGAAAGTAATGATCTTTTGTAAATGTGTTTCACTTGCAGGCTGATCTGAAAGTTCCCAAAAAGAAGTCACAGGGCAGACAGGGCGTCTGTCTTATCAGTGACTGTTTCCACATCTACACCTTTTATTCTACTTTAATTGAATGTAAAGAGAGTGATGCCAAGTAGAGGCAACCACAGGCTGTCATCCATGCAATGAATGGAGTGGGAGATGAGGGGAGGCTTTATGGAGATGCTCTCCCTCGTGGAGAGGCTCAGGCAGGGGATTAGAGAGCACAGCTTGTGTACCTGCCAAGGACAGGATTACCTGTCACAACTCTTCTGTCTCTGGGGACAAAGTTCCCTAATTATTGCTGGACCATGGTGTCTCCCTGGCAACTGTTACCAAGGCAGTTCCTTCTCTGATGGCCTGGTGAGACAGGTGTGGGTTCTGCACCTGCAGCCTGTCCTGCTCCTGGCATTTTTCCCTGCTTTGGCTTTGGGGAATTTGTGATTGACCTCAGCCCATTAGCTCTGCACTCCCTCAAGGCATGATCTGAGCACAGCATTGAGCCCTGGAAGTCACAGATGCCTTGGAAGGGATGAGTGGGTATTAATCAAACAGAGCTCTCCAGCGTGGGCTTAGTTTTAGCTGGATGTGCACACTCACACACACAAACACCCACACATCTATAATTTGTCAGGTGAGTCCAGCACAGCCTGGGCATTTCAAAGCCAGGGCTCTGCCTGCTGGCAAAATGCAGAAAACAGTGTCACTGTCATTCCCCTTTGGGTCACTTTGCACAGAGTTCTAAGACATTTGCCAACCTTTTTCATCACAGACAAAAAAGCCAGATATGTTCACCTGCCTCTGTGCCATGGTGACCCTAAAATCATCCTCATGGAGTCAAAATTAATTAGAATAGCCAAAATCTTGGCTTTTATGTCCAGGGGGGAAAGTGACTGTGTGAAGCTTGGCTGGAAGAATTAACTGTGGTACTCACCTAAGGAGCTGTTCAAACCATTCTGGATCCATGGATTTCTTATCCTTGCCTGATTCTATTATGTAGAGACCATGGCTCACCCAGAACTTCCTATTTTAATCCTATTTTTTTTTTCTTTAAAAAAAAATCTTGTCTCTAAAGCAAAGAACCTGCCACAATGACAACATTTTCCTTGACACATACTTTTTTATACATGTATTTGCAGTGTCACCCTGGTATCAGTAATGGTACCACATTTCTTCAGCTCTCCCTAAGGGCCACTTTAAAGGAGTGAGGTTTTTTTAACATCCTGACATGTCTCTTTAGGCCATTCTCATTTTATTCCATAGATGGTTCAAGTCTGTTCTTCAGCTGAAGAGGGTAAAACTGTTCCCAAGTCACCATTTCCCAGTTGGAGACCTCTCCCCAGCAGATTCATGAGCCAAATAGCCTTGTTGGAAGGTCTCCTTCCACATTTCTACCAGCCCAAATTAACTGCTGCAGTTAATTAGCAGCAGTTCTGCCTCATAAGTGGAGAAAAGCAGTGGCTGAGTCATTTCTCACTTTCTAATTCACTACAGGATTATACCACGGAGAAAGATCATACCAGAGAAAGACTGTTTACAAGGGATGGAGGGACAGGACAAGGGGGGATGACCTTCCACTACCAGAGGGCAGGGTTAGATGGGCTGTTGGGAAGGAATTGTTCCCTTTGAGGGTGGGGAGGGCCTGGCACAGGATGCCCAGAGAAGCTGTGGCTACCCCTGGATCCCTGGAAGTGTCCAAGGCCAGGCTGGATGGGGCTTGGAGCAGCCTGGGATAGTGGAAGACTGTAATGAGGTGATCTTCAAGGTCTCTTGCACCCCAAACCATTCTGAGATTCTATGATTTCCTCTCACAAAGCTGGTGTCCCACACTTGATAAATGGCATGCTGAAGTGATGCATTTTCCATTCCATGCTCATCTCTTGTGCTGGAGGGCAAAGCCAGGGTCCTGTCCTGGTTCATCCCTCATTAACACTGAAACTTGAAGAGTGTGGAATGTCCAGCGTGACCTCTGGCTTTGTGTGACAGGGCTCATTCACTGTATCCTGTCAGAGCCCAGAGACAGTGACAATCACAGCCCACATGAAAAGAAAGGACTGTGGACAGCATAATCACCTCATAGGAGCCACAGTTAATCTTCCTGGGTGTCCTTCAAACACTGCCTCAGCCTCTTGTCTACAGCAGCTAGGTGACACTTGGTGTGACTTTGGCCCATGTTCCAGAGCACAGTGCCAGGCCCTGGGCAGGGTTTGGCTGGTGGCAGCAGTTTGGGGATGGTTACCAAGGTCTGAGGGAGGAGGGGTAGGGCAGCCATGCTCAGCAGGGTTTATTCAGTTCTGTCTGGCATGGGAATACCTCTCAGAAGGCACCAGCTCCTGTTTTGAACACAAGAGGATACTTGATGTTGCAGGACTAAAATTAGACTTTATGAACACCTCCACCAATTTTTTATCTGACTGATCTTTTCTTACAAGCCTATTGTGATGATGCACTGTAGATAGAAATTATATTTTTTTAAAATTCCCTTTTTTTGCTGAGCTGTTTATGTGACAAGTGGCTGTTGCTGTGGTACTGCTGTGTTTGGTGGATGTATTAAGTGCTCTGGCAGCACCATCATCCATTTGTCTTCCAGCTGTATCTTCATTATTTGTCTTTCAGTTTGTCAGCAGCTTGTAGTATGTGACACAGTTTTTTACTGAGAGCCCTGTTATGTATTCCTTGAACTGCTGCTCCTGGGCACCAGCAAACAGCACTGACCATCTTCATTTTACACTGTATCTGTCTCCCTTTTCTCCCTCTGCTCACCCAGTCCTTCATTCAGTTATTGCCATTAACTTTGTCTTATTTTACCTCATTGACTGCATGAATTCCTGTTTTCTTATTGATTGCCAACATATTTGAGAAGCAAAATTTTCAGCAGATCCATCCCAGTCTCACATTAACCACAGAGTATTTTTTTTTTATTAAATTCAGCAACATTTCTTTGATGAATTGCTGCTTATGGAAAGGAAGCTGCCAAGGCCAGCAGGCTTTGGGGTTGAAATCCCTCCTTCCTGGCCCTGGAGTTTCTCTTGTAATCTCTCCTTCTTGTCCTGGAGTTTCTCCTCCCCTACCGTGATAGACACAAATGCTGCTGGTTCCCAGCCCCTCTCAACCCAGGCTGGTTCTTCAGCCCTGAGCACTGCATTTCTCTACCTAAGCTGCCACCCAAATAAACATCCTGCTCCTCATTGTTATTTGTCCATTAGCTTCTGTTTTGCAGAATCCACACCCAAATTTGATATTTCTGATGTTATCACCACGGTGACATTGCCTCCCTTGCCTGTTCATATTGTGGAAGACAGAAGATGCAGCTTCTTCCATTCTAGGGAATGACTCAGTTCACACCCTATGCCAACTAAAAAATTAATCATAAAATCACAGAATCATTAATGTTGGAAAAGACATCTGGGATCATCCAGTCCAACCTTCAGCCAAACCTGAACTGTATCTCAAAGTGCCACACGCACTCATTTCTTGAACCCTACAGGGATGGTGACTCCACCACTGTCCCAGGCATCCCCTTCCAGTGCTTGAACACTCTCAGTGATGAAATTTCCCCCAGATCCTTGATTGAAACACTGGTAAAGGATAAATCAGAGCTTTTATCTCTCACTGCAGCTTCAGGAGCGTTGCCAAGCTGTGAGGTAGTGTCTCTGTCTCCCAGAGAGGATTAGTGGGTGCATCTGAACCCATCAGCCTTTGGATGCTACCAGCTACTCATGGCAAGTCAGAAAAGCTGGAAATCTAATGTAAAGGCACATTCTACAACCAAAATCATGCAGAAGCCACCTTGCACACAGCTTTGTCCATTGCCCAGGTAATTCTGATCACATCCTGGTGGATTGCCCTAAAGCAGCTTTATGTGGAGTATCTGAAAGTTAGTATTTCACTGCAGGCAAAAGACCTGTATTACCCTTCCCTTTATAATAGACTTCACAATTAGAGTTTCTACAATTTTCCTGATTCCTGATATCAGGGCTGAGAATGTGACACTGTCCTGATCCAGCTGTGTCATCACACTGCCCATGACCAGATGTCTTATCACCCTCACTGCTTCTGTGTTGCTTCACCATAGCCTTCTCCTGAACTAGAAATAGATGCTTTTTATGGAAAAAAAGGCTAAAATTGTCCGTAAGTTATTCAGTGCACAGAAGAACATTCAGTGAATACATTTAAATCCACGCCAGACAGAAGTAGTTATTGAAATCCTTGGATGGCAGAATTAGCTTCTAATTTTAGAAAAACAAAAGTCATTATCTGGGCTCAAGAAACTCCTGTCCTACAGAAGTAAGGCTGATAAATTGCTTCAGAATACCTTTTCTTATTACTTGCAGCCACACAGTTTGGAAATAAATGATATATAATACTGCAGGAAAAATGTATTTAAGTAATGCAAAGGTACATATACATATATATATATATATATATGTATACACATTCATATAAATAGAATAGTATATAAGTAGAAATACGAATATCAATAAAAATATGCTCAAATATATCTACAGATGTAGGCAAAGAAATCCCATGTTTACAGTAACATAATTCCATAGTACAATGGCTCCTTTCACATCCATGGGATGACTATATTCATGGATCTGGTCCTGTAGCTTCCAGTGGGCCAATTAATTTTTTTATCAGGCAAGGAATGGTCTTTAGACATGAAATAAAACTAATTAAAACACACATTCCCAAGTCCACACACATGATATCTAGCTGCATCTTTGCACACTAGAAGGAAACCACCCATAAAATAGGGGGAAGTGTGGGGAATGATTCAATATTTAAACAAAGGCTGAGATTTGTTGCAGGCTCTGACTTCAGGCCTCATAAATCCTGCATGATTAGAGTGGGTTTGTGCTCCGAATGTGCCTGGGATCTGCCCTCCTTTTGCTCAGCTCCACTATTAGATGGTATTGTTTGCAGGCTTTGCCATGGACCGAAGTTCTAAATGAAGAAAAGAAGCCAAACAGCAGGCATGTCTGTCTCTGCTTTTTGCCTCTGTCCTACTTACCTCAGCTGGGCTTATCATGCCTGGCTTTTGTCCTCTCCAAAGTTTTCATGACTGATGCTTCCTCCAGCAAATCCAGCAGTTACTGTTCTGTTCATCTCTTCCTCACACAGCCTGTCAGGAATGTGTGACAGGTTTTTTCCCCATCATACTTTCTCCCATTGCAGCCTGGGAGTCCTAAATAGCATTGAGAACTGCACTTCCCCAAAATTTGCACATATCTTTGCATGTGTTCCCCTAATAAATCTTACTGGATAACACTCATAAAAACAAGAGAAAAAAACAAAAGAATGCTGATGCTCAAGGTGAATATTGGTTAATTCAACAGGGCATTAAACCATCTATAATAATTTTTAATAACTAAAAATTAGCTGAACAGACTGTATTTTTAAAAAACACTCCAAAACTGACATAGAATGTCTCTGACAGAGCTGGTAACACCTAACAAAAGTCTGAGTGACACTGTGGGTTAAAGAAAAGGATTTTTGGAGCTCTAATCTTTCAGTAGATGAATGGATTTTCTTGATGTGGGAACTGTCGGAGAAGAAAAGAAATGTTTCTGTTGCAGGAATGTTAAAGCTGGGTTTGATCAGATTTCTATCCAATGTCTGCCTGAATATGATGAGAAACCTTCCACCATGCAATCACTGCCTCATGTCTCTCATTTTCATCCTTCTGAAACAGGGACAGCAACAGACATTTGTGTCAAAAACATCTCTAAAGAAATACAATCATTTTTAACACTTTTGGTTTAGGAAATATGTCATTTGCAGAGCTCCTTCACTCTCCATATTGACCTCTCAGGAGCATCAGCTGAATCCTTTCTTTTTTGTGAAATAATTGGTGGATGTTATTTCCTGAGATGAGTGTATTCCTAACAATCCTTTGGACCTCTGTGTTGCACCTCATCAAAATAGGTGAGCCCTAAAGGGAGGGATATGCCCCAATGATGGGCCAGCGTGGTCATCCTTAAAACAGGAATTTAATACAAAAATGGACATTAACCTCTGTAGGTTTCACTTAATGTCTGAATCCACAGAATTATTTTGGGGTTTTTTATGAAAACTCTTTCCAACGCAAGCAAATCTGATTTTTATTTCCTCTTACAGCCTGACAGCAATTTACTTCAATGTTTCTTGGTTGTTGCTTCTCTTCTTGAGTCAGTAAATAGGGGATCACATACCATTCTTGGGAAGAAATTCCAAACTTCTGAAAGCCAATCCTTAAATGATGCAGCAATGTAATATAGGAAATTATATATGATTCCCAGGCAGTTTTAGCTGTGGACACATCAAAAGCCTGGAAACAAGATCAGAGAGTATTTTTCCAAAATACCTTTGACACAGAAATGGAAGCAGAGCCCCCAGGTAACCTCCAGCCAAAATGGCTTCGATCTAAGACAGGTCAAAAATGGATCTTCAGCAAAGGAAGGAGCAAAAACTGGAAAAAATTAAATCCTGAGTCTTTCATCAGTGAGTACAACTCCTGAGGGAGGAAGAAATGCAGCCACCACAATTCTATGCAGAATCCTCACACGTTGAGGGCAAAATCAGGGAAGATACTTAAAATATTTGTGGAAGGTTGTCTCTGAGGAAAAGTGCTGCTGGAAATGCTGGGGTGTTGTGATGATGAAATTTTCACACATATTAATCAGACCCCTAAGAAAGAAGCCAGAAATAACACAGAGATTCATTAACAAAGCTGCCATAAGGTTCCGTGTGCCAGGGAAAGTGGTGTAATCACTGGGACGCTCTCCTGCTTTCAAGGAGAAGTAAAGATGCTCTAAAACACTCCCATTTCAAGTACACCTAAGGAAAGAACTGCTTGAATTTCAGCCCTGTCCAAGAAAAAAAAAGTCCCGTACAAAATAAAGTTCCCTTCTCTCAAAAAATATTCAGAGATGTAAATATTAAAAATGTAACAGTCTCTGATAAGTACAGCAATTAACTGAGATAAAAAGGGGTGGAGCAGATATTTTGCTCTGGCAAAACTTGGTGGATACAACAGAAATCCAAAATGTGATGGAATGGCTGGCTAAGGATATTTATTGTAAAGAAACAGAGCTCTGCAAGCAAAAAGTGAATTTGAACCGGAATACACACATTAATAAATAGCTGAAGAACATGGCTGAGATTTGAGAGCAAATGGAAAAAATAACTTTGATGAAAAAAAAAAGGCACAAGAGAGACAATTGCAAAAATCTAATTTATCAGAGATCCCTGAAACCTTCAGCCATAGATCATTACAGAAATAAGAGATCTACAAAAGTAAGCAGGCTAAACCCAAATCTGAAAAGGAGTGCATGAGGATTTCTAAAGATCAATGGAAAATGTACACAATTAAGAGCCAAGGAAATTACACACAACCACAGGAACAGCCTCCTCTCCTCACACACCACCGTGGCCAGGGCCCCTGGAGCACTTATCTCCATATTTTCATCCCATTTTCCAAATGGAGTAATTCATTTTGAATTCTTACCAGCAGCTGTGGGGATGAGGAGCACGGCCAGGAGCCACTCACCATATGTAGTCTTATAATAATAAAAGAAATTAAAGCAGCAGAAATGTCTGCAGAAGGAAGCCTTCTGCAAGAAGTTGCTCACATGATTATTATTGGATTATTTATTTATTCCCTCACATTAATTAGCTGTCAATGCCCATTTTTTGTCTCCAGGGTTATCTGACAGCTGAGGGTCTTCAATGGACAGTTTCTAGAAAGGAGCTGAATAAATAACAACAACAGCAACAACAATAGTAATAATAATAATAATAGCAAAAACAATAACAATAATGCTGTAATCTATTTGCCTTATTCTAGTCTCAAATTCCCTGTGAAGTGAAAGCTCTTTCAAGCTGAGGCTTCTTCTAAGATATCAAACACCCCTGGTTTGAAATTCCTCACACCACCAGTCTGAAAAACATATTAACAGCGCAGGGGATCCGATACAATTCTTGAGGATGAGGAAATTGTTTCCATGACTACTTCAATGAAGCCTGGAAAAATTTCCTACACCCAGAGGAAATTTCTAGAGATCCTTGATCCTGCTGGAGAACTTGATAGCACTGGATCCTGAGAAAGGGGCACAATAGGCTGCAGGCAGTGTAGGACATCCCTGGAGGGCATTGAGATAAGATCCTTATTCGGGGGGAGAGACACCCATTGCTCACTAATATTGGACAGGTCAAGATTGGTGGTGGCTTGCGCTGCAGTGGAATTCATGACCTCAAGGGATATAAGACAGGAAAAATATTCAGTAAAACCCCTAAAACTTAGGAAAGTGAATATTCAGTTGTTTAAGGAACATTTTTTTTCAGAACAGACCACACAAAATTTGTTACAGGGCAGCAGAACTGCCACTGTCACAGTTCAATAGCAAAGAGCACACCAAAATGTCAGAGGAATTTCGGGTGGTGAGCCAAATTGGTGAATTTCAGATTAAATTTAAATACAACTCTTTAGGTAGCCTTGAAGGCAAATAAACAGTAGTAAGAAGTTGTCACCATGACACCTGAAGTGTACCCAGCATTCTGAGAAAAGAGTCTAGTGAGGATCAAAGCTGCAGATGAACCAAACAGGAGGTTGGGAAGATTGGGTCTTTTTCCTAGACCAGGAAATCAGCACAGAATTTGCGTGCTACAGCTGTTATTTATAATGTCAAGATTTACAACTTGGTTGCATTTGAAATACCAGCCAGTGATATCAGAATAAAGTAGAAACTGCCTTATCAGAGGTTTGCAGTGACACAGAACATATGGGAGCCTCCAGTGTCCTGCACACAGGGAAAGCTCTGACATCTGTTCAAAGGGATGGGAGCAACACCTGAATAAAGCAGTGCAGTTTGCACCTGCTGGAATGGGTTTTTCAGGGGAAGAAATAATAACACTCTGTGCCCTGATTCAAAGCAGCTTTTTAAAAGCATGAGAAGAAAAAAAAAGCAAAAAAAGCTTATTTTATATCTTCTTTGAATTAATGCCCTGGATTGCAACCAGCAATTCAAGATACAGAGGTAGATTTGTGAAATAAAGGTGTGAGGATTCATTTCATCAGGGAAGAAATTGAAAAATTTAGTTTATACGTTGTTCAATTTGAAATACATTTGTGAAGTGGAAAGTCCTGAACTGGCATGGCAGTGTTCCTGAAACACCACATTATTCTGGAGTTACTCATCACATATAGAAGAATTTGGTAATTATTTTTGATAGGTTTGGTGTCATGCTGGCCCTCATCAGTTCATTAGACTCTTTCACATCAGATCATCATCATAGTTAAGTCACTTAAGAAAGTAAATTGAAAACATATTATGCATAAAATGTCAATCTACTGCCATGCTCATTTATAATCATTAAAGATATCTTTAAAGACATAGAGGTGCATATCTCCATACAGACATGTATTTATATAGCAGTAGAAGATTACAGGAGATTTTATAAAGCATAACAATCAGTATCTCTGTTTTATCAATGGAGAAATAGAAAAAGGCAAATTATTTAACAGTAATATTCATACAAGATTCATTATCACCAGTCTAGGAGAAAATGCATTTCAAATTAAACTGTGGTCCTTCTCTCCAGCCTGCTCACCTAGTCCTGTCTGTGCACATTTATATATTTGAGTTTTTTTATTTTTCTTTCTTCATTTCCTCTGGCATATCCCAGGCACCTCCAGAAATAGCCAGATAATGAAATTAATGTGGTCTAATTAAAGTATTGATTGTGGTGTTCTCCAAAATAGTTCAGTTACCACAAATACCTGTTGGACAGTCCAGAGGAAGCACCAGGATGATCAGAGGGAAGGAGCAGCTCAACTGGGAGGAAAGATTGGGAGAGTTGGGATTGTTCAGCTTGGAGAGAAGCATCAGGGTGACCTCATTGTGACCTTGCAGAGCCTGAAAGAGATGACAGGAAACATGGAGAAAGACTGTTCTTGGAATTGCTTCCTGCTGCCAGAGGGCAGGGTTAGATGGGGTATTGCGAAGGAATTCCTCCCACCACAAACACAGACAGTTCCTTTACTAACAGATGAGGCTGAAAGTATTTCAGTAAGAGATCTTTAGCAAGCATTTTAAAGATTTGGGGGCTGCAAGATGATGGCATGCAGCACTGTTACAAATGAGTGTTTCAGATCACTTAAAAAATCATTGGCAAGGGTGTGAAGAAAAAACAGATTGAATATTAAATGGAAGCATGACAAGTTTGCTGGCAAGATTCACTATACTGCTTACAGGACAGTTAAGGCACACCAAGGAAAAACAAGCTACAACAAAACCAAATAAAACCCAAGCAATCAAAACAGAAATGAACAGAGAGCTGTGTGTGTGTGTGTGTGTGACAAAAGGCCATGACGGCAAGGATAAAAAGGAGCACAGCCCAAAAGCTTAAGAGCACTCAAATTTCAAAGTACTTTAACTAAACCTAAACCTAAAAATTTAACAAAAAAAAAATTAGATTATACCTAACTTAAACTATACCTTAAAATTAATTTATAGGTTAATTTTTAGCGATTTATCAGAGGAATAACACTTAACAAGATTTACCTAACATAATTTTGAAGTTATATTCAGCAACTTAGCAAAGAACAGCACTTAGCAGCATTTAAGGTAAGGTTAAGTCATAAGTCACAAGCTTCCTTACAGGCCTAAATTACTTAGATATCTACAGTATTAAACATCTAAGAAAGCAGGAGGTCTCCCAGATTTGCTATAGCACATGCACACGGGCATGCATACAGACACAAAGGGTCAGTGCAAGCAGAGCACCTGTGAAAAATTCCCCTCAGAGGTCAGTGAAATGCTCACTGTGGATGCCTTTGCATCTATTCATATTATTTACTAAAAAATTTCCTGTGAAACAAGTAAATTAAATCTTCAAGGACTAATAATGACATTGACCCCAAACCCCAAACTAAATAAGGAATAAATCCAAGTATGCCTGTCCGAGGGATATTTCTTGTCTTGTGAATCTGCAGCTTTTCAGTCCAAAACCACTGAGTTGATCAAGTAGGGAGTTCCATTTTAATCTTTTTCTCTTGTTTTTGTTGTATTTCTACTTCTCTGCTTGTGCCAGGTATAAAAACAGGTAGCTGTGCAAGAGTCTTTCCTCAAAATATGACAGCTCAAGCAACAGAATTCCAAAGATGCACCAGATTCATCCAAGATTTAGAACAGGAATTAGAGTTACTTGAATGGATCTACTCTACAGATAAGTATGACAAATGTCAATGATAAACTTAGTTTTCTAAATGGATTTTATTTTGAAATGAGTTTGGTGTTTTAAATTGGGGATCTGATTTCCAGATGTCACTTAGAAAGAGCTTTTAAAATTAGTTCCCCTTTTTATTTTTAATTGCAAATATAAAAAATGCAGCTTAGGAAAGATGGACGAAATTCATCCATTTGTCACTCTCAAACAGCAGGATCTTGAACACTCAAAACTTCACAGGTAACATTTCAGCTGATTGTTGTTCATCTGACTGGAGTGAAATCAAGGTTTTAACTTGTTTAGAGGGAGATTCAGGAAAAGTAATGCTGTAGAAAGCATGGGGGTTGTGCCGTTAGAAATATGATCCAGTTTTGAGAAATTAGATCACATAAGCCAAAAGGAAAACATATTTTCCATTGCTTCTCCCTTTCCTCAAATTTTCAGTAAAGTGTCTATTAAGACAGTTTTTTATGACCTTTTTATACAGCTTTGGTAACAGTTTGTGCACTTAACTTCATCACATCCCCTAATTTTACTGCAGCAACATCAAAGTGTAATGATCTTGTTGCCATAAAGCAAATTATTGTCATAAAGGCAACTTTTCCCAATCTGGTAATGTTTAAGGAGGGCAACCAAGCCAAAAGAAAGTTTCCTTGGCACTCAGAGGCAAGGCACAAATGTTAAACCAACAATAAAGGCTGACAGCTTACACAGGAATAACAAAACAAAACAAATCAAAATCAAAATGCTTAATTTTATTTTTCCCATTTTCTTTACTGCTTCCTTCCTCATTTTCTTATAGATGCAGGACACCTCTGTTTCCATAATAATGAGTTATAATTCACAATTTAGCCTTACAATTCACATTTCTCTTTCCCACAGTGACAAGTACCTCGCAGTAAATACAAAATAAAACCTTAGGATGAAAATCTGAATGTATTGAATATTTGGGATGTGAGGCAGATTTTAAAAAAAAAAAACCAAAAACCAACAGCCTTCTCAGCATCGTCATCATGAAAATAATACAGCAAAAGAACATGAATCTTTTAAATTCCACTTGCAACTGGAAGAAACTGCTGTTAATGTGAAAGAAAGGACCTTTCTTCCTACTGTGGCACCATACAAAGCATAATAAAGATATAGGAGAAACTGTGGCATATTCAGGGGTTTTTTTTCTGTTTTTAAAGGAAAGAAAAATTAAGTAGGTAGATGTCAAGAGAAAACATAAAGGATAAGAAAGAACCCAGAATATATCCCAATTTAACTCCATCTTGCACTGTTTCAAAGGCTTAGTAACAGACTAGAATTCAAATCATCTCATTATTGAGCCGTGTAGAGGCAATTTTTTTTCACTTGAATCAGGATTCTAGCCTGGATGGAGAGGAAATTCCCCCTGTTCTGCTGGGCAAGGTGTGGATGGATTGAGGGCACGGGGTGGGGGGGCAGGAAATCTGCACCTGAGAGAGAACTGAGAGGGAGCTGCAGGGAAATCTGCATTTCAAAGACAGCTAATGGGAGCTGATTCCCACCTGGAGCACACAAGGAGCCAGAATTTAACTCACTCTAAGAACTTAGAGGGTGCCTCTGCGGAGAAGGGATTTGTTCCCTGGAAATTTGTGTGTTACTGATTTGTGGTGTTAAATTTTAACAGTCTGGTGCATCACCTGCCAGTTCATTGCACCTAATTCCCAGAGCTCATTGTTCATTTTTCCATGGATTTGTTGCACAACTGCCCGTGCAGCTGATGTGGAAGAAATACACTCATATGCAAAGACAGGGAGGGTTTCTTTGGTTCTATTCTGCAGATTTTTCTTCATTGCCATCAGAGAAACAAAACCAAACTGTTTGTATTAAATGTCCCTCGTGTAGTGGAGTTTTGGAGATAAGGGCTGTGAACAGAAACGTTTAAGGTTTTTAACTGAGAAGGTGAAAAATTCCTTGTTCCTATCCTGTCCTTTCCCTGCTGTGATTTGTCAGGCTGGGCAGGACTAGGGGTGCTTTGCATTCCCTTCCTTCCATCAGGAAATGTCTTTTACATTTACTTTTACAAATTACAACACAGGTCCTTAGGGCTGGGGAAACTCCTTCCTTTTTCATGCAGAGTGATATTTTGCTGATATTCTGAAAGGAAGGACGTGCCTCTTCCAAGGCTCGGTGTCACATTGCAGCATTTTAAAAATCATTAAATTAATTAACTTATTTAAATAGCTCATTGACTTAGTGGCTGATGTTATTTCTGATGCTATATATATATATAATTTTTCTGAATTTCCCCAGATCCTCAAAATCATAGAATCATAGAAGGGTTTGGAATGTTGTGTCAAAGGGTGGTGAGGCCCTGGCACAGGGTGCCCAGAGAAGCTGTGGCTGCCACTGAATCCCTGGAAGTGTCCAAGGCCAGGTTGGAAGGGGCTTGGAGCAACTTGGGATACTGAAAGGTGCCACTGCCCATGGCAGGGAGTGGGATGGATTGACCTTCAAGGTCCCTTCCAACCCAAACCATTCTGTGATTCTGTTTTATTCTGATATTCTGCTAAAAAGCTCAGCATTGTATCTGATTTCCAGACCCAGCCGGAAAATATGGAAACATCTTCAGAGGTGCCTCCACAAAGGACAGTCCTGACTCCCTCCTGAGTTCAGTCTCCAAACACGTGCTCAGTGCCCTGAATTTCATATCAGAGACATTCATCTCAGGGCAAAGAACAAATGTAGAAGCTATAAGTTACATTTTCCGTTTCCAGAGCACACCAAAGGAGCTGTGGGTGACGCTTCAGACACGGATAAGGATCTTAATTAACCAAGGAAGTCTGTAAGTGGCTGGGAAACACAGTTTCCTCTTGTCTGGCAACGGGACCATTTGCTAGGAAGGAATTTCACCTCCTTTCAGGCTCAAGTATCGCTAATTGGTGCAGTTGAGATGGGCATAGATATCCCGAGGATAATTACTGCTGTTATCCTCAGTGGGAACCTCTGGAAAGGCAGCAATGTTCTCCACCTGGTTTTCTGAACTGCAGATCCTGCTGGGGTAGAGATTATAGCCTGACTAACTCACAAAACTACCTTATCTGCTGAATTTAAAAATGAGGATTTGTTTAAAAATAGTCACTAAATCCAGGAAATGTAAGATTATTCTTTTTGGGCAAACTCCAGCTGTATTAATTTCCACTACTCAGACAAAGACTATATAAGAATGACTGAAATGATAATATCCACCTCATTTAAAACATCATTATTCTTATTAATAAGAGCAATAATAATAAAATTTTATGCTGATAGATGTCCAAGCAGTTTTTTGCCTACATTCTTTCTCTTTTTGAACATTTCCAGGGATGATGACTCCACCATTGACCTGAGCAGCCTGTTCCAATGCCTGACCACCCTTTTCATGAATAAATTTTCCCAAATATTCAACCTAAACCTCCACTGGCACAGCTTGAAACCTTCATCTTGTCACTTGTTCCCTGGGAGAAGAGACCAGCCCCCACTCCAGTGCCACCTCACTTACCTGACTTCCTGCAATCTCCAATTATTAAATTCTTCCATAAAAGATCTGAAAACATAAAGATACATAAAAGTAGTGACTGTTTGGGGAGTTATTGCCCAAACAATCCCTCACTGTGTATGTCAAGAAACAATTCCTCCATTCCACTTTGCAGGAAAGCAGGTTTTCCACACATTTGAACATATATGACCCAGCACTATTATCTGCAATTAAAGGTCCAAAATAAAATACACATAATCACATATTCACCACTTAACACAAATCAGCACATTGATACTCATTCCCTGCACTTAATTGTCCATTCCCACCACATCATGCGTTTAGCTGTAAACTCTTTGAAGTGCACTGAATTCTCTTAGGAGCTTTACTGCAATTCAATTTTAATTTGCCTTTTTATGTAGCATCTTTGATACAATGGATCTTGGAATTGTGTGATAGGAAGGTAAAAGTAATGAGAACACTTTCCAGAGTTGCACATTTGTGGGAGTGAGGCAAAATGATGTATGGACGTAAGTGAGAGGCAAAAAGAAAATTAATGTCTAGTTTAAACCAGAAAAAAGCAGCATTCAGCTACTACTCCATTGGCCTTCATCTTGGCTTCATTAAAAGCATTTGGAAAGGCATCTTATAGGAGTAACACTCAGAAATGCTCAGAAAAGAGAAGACACTTCCTATTTCATGCAGCTTATTATTTTTTCCTGGTTTCACTCCTTGCAGGAGTCAGCAAGGAAGGAATTGCTCAATTCACATCCTTCAGGCGAGGAGGGCAGAACCCATTCCTTGGATGGGCTACAAGCTACAGGGCTTTGTGCCTGGGATGGAGCTGCAATTATCCATGTCCATGGAATAATAATGATCCTTTTAAATCAGCCCAGGTCATGGAGCCGTGTCAGGAGTCCACAAGGCTCCGTGTGTGTTTCAAACAGGAATGAACCCTTTGAGACCCGCTGGCAGAAACTCCAGCAAGGAGCAAGACACAGGAAATGCAGGGAAAGGATCACACCAAACACTGCTTCTCCTTCCTCTGAGAAAGCATGAGGGAGGAAATCCAGGGAAGGGAACAAGTTGTTCAAAGGAAACACAGCTTCTTTGTGAACAAATCCGGGGGTGAAAATCACCCTTGTGATTTAAAATTTTCCTAAGTATGTGACTCCACTTGGTTTCAGTAGGATTAGAAACTAAGAAGATACCCAGGATGCCAAAAAGCTTGGAAAAAATCTTTCCTTTTACCACTCTGACAAGTATGTTTTTTTTTTTTCTTTAGGAGCTGATCAGCTTCCACCCTGACCAATCCATTGCTGCTTGCACCATGGCCCACCAAAATTCTAATACCCCTTCAAAAAATGGAAGGAGGAGGAAAAGAACACAGAGAAGCAGCTGAGTTCCAATGGAGGCCTGAGTTACCAGAAGTGTCACTTAGCAAACAGTGTACTGTAAAGCTGCTTTTATACACTCTGGGAGCTCCTCGAGGTCAGGGAATGCCAGCTGGCAAAGAAGTTTAAGCAGGTAAGCTTTTAGTTGCAGTTTGTTAGTGAGACTCAAAAGTAGCACCAGCCATCCTCCACACATCAGCTGCTGGAGTTATAAATGAACAACAAATCCATGAAGGAACCAAATTTACAGCATCAAATAATCACCTTTCTGCCTTGGTAAACATCAAATGCATCCACAATACCCTGTAATTTCTGTACAATATATCTTCCTCTTTATCTCTCCCAAACCTGGGACTTGTTCATCAGTCAGGCCCCAAAAACTGACTGAGGACTGGCAGTCACTGGCAAATGATGCATTTCACATGGAGATAGGGAGATGGAATGGGAAGATCCCAGCCCTTTTAGGCTGATGTTGAGCAGAATTCCCAAAACAGAGGCTACTGGTTGCTAACCAATCTTTGACACCACCTGCCAGTTCCATGGGGCTTCCAGGAGATATTCTGGCTTTAGTGGTGTTTAACACTTAAATAAATCAACTTGGGCTCCTGGGCTGGAAAACATTCATGTGCAGTCCTTGTTTGTCCCAGGCTGATCCAAGGATTCCCTGCCAATGGCAGGGATGAAATGCAGGATCCCTAAGGTCCCTCCTAGCCCAAACCACTCTGGGATTCAGGGTCACTGTAAGGACATTGTGAACTGCTCCACCACCACCAGACTCAAATTAATCCCTTCTGCACACAAAATTCATTCTAATCTTCGTACCTACCATTTTCTGGTGCTAAAACTAAGCACAGGAAGGAGGAAAGCCAAATCCATAGTAAATCAACATAGAAATTAATGGGTATTTATAAATATTTACAATTAATAATAAAATTAGTTAATGACTATGAACATTCCCATTAGTAATGATACATGTCCAGAAATCTGTGATCTGGATGGACTGAAGGGCTTCAGTTTTCCTGATGTGAAGTGTCACATTAGTAAAATCTGATTGAAAATCCTGCTGCAGTGAGTGGGGTGTAGAAACACTGATTTCTTCATCTATTATAGTAAGGTGCAATAAAATAATGTATTTCACCACAATAAGGTGGTGATAAAAAATATTTTTTATTAGCTTTATAGTGGTGAAATGCTGGAGACTGAAACTTAAAAAAATATATAAAATATATGTACATGTATATTTTTATTTAAAGAATACCTTTTGTTTTTCAGAAGTTGAGGTCAACTCCTTATTCCTTAGTAAATCTTCAATTTTTATAGGCTTAGTGATAAGTTCTGAAAGTTTTCTTGCTTTGATATTGTTTTTTACACCCATAAGTGATGTAGACTATTGACTAAACTGGACTTTAATATGGCTTTTGAGCTTGTGCCCTTCATTTCTGACAGATCACAGCAGTTTTCCCTCTCTTTATCCATATTTTACCCTGAGCCAAGGCATCCTTGCAGCAGATCCACAGCTGGCTCAGGGCAGCTGTTCCACATGTCTTCTAGTTCCCATATTCCTTGCAGGTGGCCACGTGCAACCTCCTGGGATGGACTCCTGAGCCACAGTTGCTGTCCACAAAGGATATGGAGTCTGCAATGAAAGCTAAATCCAGCTAAAGTCTGAGAAGAGAAAACCCCTTTGCCTGTCACCACCACCATTAAGATCCTTCCCAAAAGCCACCTGTCCAATAAGGAGCTGGGTTTTTTCCATACTTTATATCAGGATTATAAAGCTCTGGTTCATTTTGGCTCCCTTGCTGCTTGGGAATTCCCAGTGACTGCAATTCCAGCAGAATTTCGCTGGGAATTGGTCCCTGGCAATACACATCTGATTCCTCTTTCACAATCTCGTTTGATAGAGAGAGTGACATTGTTCCTAAGGCAGAGACACTAATCCCATTACTCCCATCTCTAATCCCATTAACCCTCAGGCTTTCTGGGTGGTTTAGAATCCTGTTTTTGGTTTGGGGGGTTATTTTAAAAAATATATTGTGAGTTCCTTCAACATTGCTGCTGTTTGACTACTGTTATTGTTATTGTTCTGAGCTGGATTTTTAGGAGCTTTGTGACCTTGGCTGTAGAGTGACTGCAAATATAGATAAAAAATTTTCCTGTTTTTTTGAATCAATCCTTTAAAATAAGCTTTTCTCATCTCCTTGCTCTTACTTTCTTTAATTAAAGACTTTACTCCAGCTAAACAATATGTTTTTAATAGCCACAGCCCCACACAATCCCGGCCATGAAGATTTTCCCTATTAATTCAGCTCTGAGGGCAGCACGAAGCAGCACTTTGATCTCATTAGCATAGAAAATAAATCAGAGAGCACAGCTACTGCCCGTTATTTTCTGTTATGCCTGAGAAACTCGCCACAAGATCGATTATTATTGGTCAGCTTCTTTGCTCCCCTTTAGCCCTTTGGCACAGTCCTGCTTTGTGCACCACAGAGCCCTGAAGAGAGTCCTTGCACAAGGAAAACCAAGTGGAAGAACAACAGAATAAACTCAGCTTGACCAAGCTGGGCTCACTCAGAGAGCAATGGTGATGAAATTAACACAGAACTTGCCCTAGGAGTGAATTTTGCTGCTTCAACCATTCTTCGTAGGGATGCTGCCCACCAATCCTTATTTCTTTTCCAGCTCATGGTAGATCTTGATGATGCTGATGACAAAGCTTTGGGGACATCACTTTGAGGCTGAGGTCTTGCTCATGAAATGCAGAATGCACCACAGTAATATTTTGTTCACAAATCCAAACATGCCTTGCATGACTACTCAAATTGAACAGCATCAATGAGCCAACCACACAAACTGACAAGAGTTCTTCCATCCCTGGAAGCAAAGCACAATTTTTCTACTCCTGTGACCAACATTAGTGGAATGTTGAATTGCTGGATCATTCATGGCTTCCTTTGGGCTGCTGATGTCTTGTGACAAAGTGGGTAAAGCACATCAATACCCCAGCTAATATGAGTTTCTGCTGGCAGTTTTCTTCTTCTACATAATTCTCACTTTCATAGAATCGTGGAATTGTTTTGGTGGGAAAAGGTCTTAAAGGTCACTTTGTTCCACCCCCTGCCATGGGCAGGGACACCTTCCACTATCCCAGGGTACTCCAAGCCCCATCCAGCCTGGCCTTGGACCCTTCCAGGGATCCAGGGGCAGCCACAGCTTCTCTGGGCACCCTGTGCCAGGGCCTCCCTACCCTCACAGGGAACAATTCCTTCCCAATATCCCATCTGACTCTGCCCTCTGGCAGTGGGAAGCCATTCCCTGTGTCCTGCCCCTCCATCCCTTGCAAATTGTCTGTCTCCATGTTTTCTGTCAGCTCATTCTGGTCCTGGAAGGCCACAATGAGGTCACCCCAGAGCTTCTCTTGTCCATGCTGTACAATCCCAACTGTCCCAGCCTTTCCGCCCAGCAGAGCTGTTCCATCCCTCTGATCATCCTGGTGCCTCCTCTGGACCAGTACCAGAAGTGGGACTTTTTCTTGATAATGCATACAGCAGACTAACAAAAAAAACAGAAACAAACAACTAAAAAATCAAAACCAAAATAACTCCAAATGAACAAGAAAATGCCCAACAACAATCACAAAACTACAAAGCACCCCTAAAATCCATCACAGCTAGATAAGGAACAATTTGTAACCAGAATTTTTTCCTGGGCTGAATTTTTCTTATGTTACTGCAGAATGTGAAAAGTTTCCAGTTTGTTTAAGGTGAATATCAAAGCAATTTAGGAAAGCAAACTATCAGAGAGACATCATAGATGATAATAAACAATAAAGCAAGTAAATTTCTTCCCTTTATTTTTAATTCCACCCAGCCATGAGCCATCCACTGTGCAAGATGAATGAATTCTACTCCAAATGCTTTTCATTTGTCAAACTCTACCTCAAACCTTAAGTTTTCCAGAATCTAATGTCAAAACACTTTTTCTTCTGGGTAAATGACTGGAAGCTGAGTCTATCAGAGGATAGGATTCACTAGGAGTGATATTGATGACAGAGTTTGGGAGGATTTCAATCTGTGCCGTGGTTTGAATAGATTACAGTGCTCACCCATCAGTTCAGACCACAAGAATGGATCCAGCCCTGTAGATGTTGTCAATGTGGTCATCTTCTACTTAACACATCAGGCAGCTTTTTGCATTAATCACCTTTGTTTAGCAGACAGGCATTTCTCAGGCTCATTATGTTGGGTCTCTGCACATATAGGACCTCAGAGAGCTTTTTTTAGGGACTTGGATTACATTTAACAACTTTGCTGTTGCTAATTCAAAAAAGTTCCTGTTCCTCCTCCATCCTGACAATGAGATATGGCAGGAAGAAGGACAGGCAGGATATATTTTTATCCCACTGGTACCAACATAGGGGTTTGACACTTGGCAGATGACAGCAAATATTTTAAACCAAGGAAGCTTTTTAGATTCTTTCGCATCCTTGGTCTCTGCATTTCAGCCCAGAGAAGAAAAGGCTCTGGGGAGACCTCAGAGCACCTTCCAGTGCCTAAAAGGACTCCAGGACAGGCTGGAGAGGGGCTTTGAACAAGGGCCTGGAGAGACAGGACGAGAGGCTTCACACTGATAGAGGGCATGATTAATTGGGGTTTTGGGAAGGAATTGTTCCCTGTGAGGGTGGTGAAGCCCTAGCACAGAGCACCCAGAGAAGCTGTGGCTGTCGTGTCCCTGGAAGTGTCCAAAGAACAGGTTTGACAGGGCTTGGAGCAACCTGGGCTAGTGGAAACCTGATGCAGAGGGTGGCACTGGAAGGGCTTTAAAGTCTCTCCCAAGCCACACCTGTCTGGAATTACGTGAGTTTCCAAAAGCAAGGCTGAGCTCGGGGCCATGCCAGCACAGACCCTCTCCTGTTGCTCCTGAACTTTGTATTCCTTATCTATTCTGGTCACAAGCTTTCCAAATAGGAAATATGAAGCTAATAAAGAAGGGGAAGGTGATTTAAAATTCCTTTCCATTTCACAGATGTGCCCATGTAGTACAGCCACATTCTAATGGTTGCATTTTGTCTTATAGGTAAATGCTACAGAAGTGACATAAATATGACAAAGGGATTGCTGGTTTGTGGTGCATTGATTCCATTAATTTGACCACAAGGCTCTGGAGAGGGAATTGTACTGCCTACTCATCAATATTTTGCTCTTTTTTTGCTGGAGCCTAGAATCAGACGAGGCCCTTAAAGAGCTTGTAATAAATGCAGCTCTGGCCTCTGGAGGCTCATTCCTGCCCATGAGTTTGAAAAGAGCTACCTTCAACTGAATTAAAATTTCTCCAAATACATCATGGCATTCCAAAATATTGAGCTAGTTCAGATATGCTTCTGGATGGACATGGCCCTGAATAGCTCTTGCTGTCTAGAGAGTTTTCTAAGTTTATTGCAGGCTAGTCATTTCAGCCTCAGAGCTGTAAAAGTATTAGAAGTATTTCTTTACATAAAAAAGGGAACACAAACTGGCTGGATGCCCTATTTATATTTTTGCTGTGGGAAAATGGATCCATCAGCTCCAGGTGGAGCTGGCTGGCAAGGATGTGGTATTGCCACAGGTCCAGCTCTGTCAGCATAAAGCAGACACAGATGAGACACAGCAGCAGCCTGAGAGCAGCCCCCAGAAATTGGGGCCTGTTGTCTCTGTCTGTGTTGTCCTCCTTGCAACCAAATGACTTCAAAAAGGAGTGAAAATCGGGAAGATAATTCCACTGCTCTTTCATAAACCCAGGACTTGTGCTTTCTAGGATGCTGGAAGTGCTGCATTTCACACAAGGAAACATTCATTGAGCTCAGGGACCCAAATTTTCTTGTATTTGGACTTTCTAGGACAATTTTCCAAATGACAGGGTTGACTGCCAAGACCTACAAAGTACAATCTTATCCACATGCAACCTCCCCTGGCTTTTCCCCTTGTCACACTGAGTACAAGAGGGGGCCTTCAGGAGGAAAATTAAATTTAAAAATAAATCTTTGCGTTTGGCACTGCTCTAAGCAGAATGTTGGGCTCCATTTCTTTCACAGGGTAGTGCCTGGAAATGTCCTTACCCCATTCTCACCCACACCTCTTCCAGTACTGCCAGGGGTGGTAGGCAACTCATTTTCAGTTTCCTGCTTGGTGCTCCCCAGGGAAGGAAGCCCAGCTCCTCATCATGTTTGTGTTCTGTTTTTCACACAGTAATGCTTAGTTGTTAGGATAAATTCTGTATTTATTATCCATAAACAAGAA
This sequence comes from Alethe castanea, assembly GCA_024734035.1. Lineage (NCBI taxonomy): Eukaryota > Metazoa > Chordata > Aves > Passeriformes > Muscicapidae > Alethe > Alethe castanea. Next base: position 24,371,904 of record JANRGV010000120.1, on the reverse strand, counting down.
TTAGGAGATTTATATATACATATGTATATGAAGCACTTTCAGATACTGAAATAATAGAAGTGTCAGACATAGCAGCTCATTCTTGAGCCCACTTGAAAGCTGTTAAAAAACATTTTGCTGATTCACGAAATCCCCTGTCTGGGTGTTCTCAGCCATCTTTGAAGCAAACAGCTGAGGATAAAGCTGGAGGTGCTCCATGATTTTGGGCAGCACAGGCCCTCATCTCAGCAGTGCCAGGGTTCATCACAACACATCCCTTCTTGTACCATCACACAGGAATTTAGGGGGTAAGAAAAAGGAACCACGCCACACTTTCTGGATCAGTCTGTCTGACACAGTTTCAAACTAAAAGGATCATGATGTAGAAGGAATGACATAAATTTGGAGGAAGCAAGAGCTGCAAGGTTTCACAACCACTTAAAATATGAAACAAAATAAACTTCAACAGCCATTTAAAACACGAGGCAAAATAAACAATGATTAAATCAATAAGGCCAATATTAATGAATTTTCTTCTGTGGCCTTCAATGTCTGATTGCAGAGAAACAACAATGAATTTTATGCAGTGAGGGGCAATCAGAAATTTATGGAATTCCTAGTATGATACTCCTAGTGATAAATACAGGCTACATTAGCTCTCTACTTGCTTTCCTTTTATTAAATCATCATTCATCAACATTACTTGAATAAAATATATTATACTGCATATATATGATATGAACCCGATAAATATATCTGAAATATGTACCTATAATATATGTGCCCCATTATTATGAGTCTAAGGACCACAGTCTGAAAACCAGTGGCCTGAAATATGAATATGCAAGGGCTGATATTGCCCAAGAAGCACAAGATTTAGAATACCAGCTCACACTGTTATTTATTAGCAATTGCACAAATCATAATTAGGCTTTTTTTAAAAGCCCACACTGGAGGTTTCATTGCCATTTCTTTACAGCAGCCCTTTATAAATCATTCATCTGGAGGTTTCTCTCTCATGTGCCGTGCAAACATTCCTGTAAAATCCTCTTAATGGAGCCTATGAATCAATGCACAGGGAAGTGTCACTGGTGGAATCAATGGCTCCAGAAGCAAGAGGACCTTTTTAAAGGCAGGTGTTGAAAACCCTGACTGAATTAGAAACTTTAATCTATGGCAGGCACTGAAATTTATGCTCCAAAGTGATAGTTTGAAAGTCCTCCTTTTTTTCACTGCTATGAGTATAAATTCCTGTCAGCAGCTAAAAGAAGGAATGAGAATTCTTTAGTCTAGAAATAAAACTGAAGGGATATTTAACAATAAAATTATACTGGTCCTCAAATACATAACTGGAAACTGGAAAAAAAAAGAAGAAAAAAGAAAAGGAATTCACAGTGTTCTGGGGCTTAAAATGCAGAAAGAGATACAAGGGGTGGATCCTGGGAACACTTTTTGATAGTGAAGGCTGGAACCCTAACCCAAAATTCAGTTGTTAAATAGAAGTGACCTTAACATGAGTAATTCCAGTATTGTGAGTTCCCACCCCAGTAGGAAGGACAAAGATTTAGTGACATAAAAGGGACATCACTTGGTTCTCCTTGGCCCTCAGAGATGCTGCTCCTGTCACAACTTCGCATGAAAGCAGCCCCCAAACCCTCACTTTGGCTATTTCTTCCTGAAATTCCTCCTTATCCCAAATAACTTCAATTTCCCTCCCATATGTCCTAATTTGTGCTCTTCCTACTGTCTTCACTAGTTTTATCTTTTTGGTTTTTTGATCAATGACAAAATATGGATTGGGGAAATATTCCATCACTTGTTTTGCCAGGAGCTTATCCTCACCTGCTTTTCCAGACAATTAAACAAAAATGTATACATGGAAAAAATATTTTTGAAGTGTAAAGGCACAGACTTGGACTGTGTTTTCTTTTAGTTATTTCTATCAAATAAAAAATTCTAAGATAAATCAGCATAATTTCGTAGGCTTTTTCAGAGGTTTATCACCACATAGTCTTAAATAAAACCCTACAGTTAATCTGTCTGCTGCTTTATTTTTGTTTTTAAAGAAACAAGACCTTTTGAAGTCTTGATCACACTAAACATTCCATTATTTTCATATTCAGGACACTGGCTTGGGTCCAGGAAGTCCTGGAAATAAATAAGTCTAGAGGTGAAGGAAGGGGTGGGGTGGGGGAAATCAGTAAAAAACCAGAAAAATGACTGAATTTGTTGCTGCATCCCAGGAGTCAGTGAAAGCTGCCATGGTCTGGAGGCCCCAGGAGGAAGCACTCCTCTAAAGGTTATGGAGATGTCCTCCCACAGTTCACTGCAGTTTTATGTTAATTACCCAGTTATGTCATCCCTATTCTCCTCCCCAGTTCTAGAATGTTCCCTGCTCCTGCTTCCCTATTGGCCCACACTCCTAGCTGCTCCTCCCCGGGATCCCAGTTGGTTGTTACCCCTTAGTCCTGCCTCCACTCCGCCTTTGTTCCCTCAGCCCGTTGGCCCTCGGTTCTGTTGCTCCACACTTTGCTACCTAGTTTATATACCTGGGCCCCCCATTGTTCTGGGTTCTTTGTCCCTGATTCCCTTCTGTGCGTGGTCAATAAAGCCCCACAGGAATACCACACACAGAACCCCTCCTGCCATTATTTCACTGACCCTTAGAAGTTATCACTGGCACTTTGAGTCATTCCTTCTTGTGGAAGAGACACTCTCAGATTTTTAGAAAAAAACATAGTGTCATCTCTTTACTCTTTTTTCCTCATTAATTAAAGCTGACACTTCCAAAAGCAGTATTAAATTTAACTGGGATATAAGAAATCATCTGCTCTGCTTGTCTATTTTAAATTAAGGTGACCAGACACCAAAGCAGCTGCTGCCTCTAAAGGATAATGGAGTTTAGGGCCACGTATCCCATGCAAAATGTCATCTTTATCCAGGAATGAAGGAACCTTTAACCCTCAAAAGAACACATTTGAATCAAACAACAGGAAATCTTTCCAGCAGCCTTTTCAAAATGTTTGAAGAGGGTTGGGGAGAGGAAAGGTTTTGAGGTTTCATTTCAGGGGTTTTGATTATTTTTGATCATCTGTGAAGCAAATCCAAAAGAAACTGGAATTGTTTTCTAGGGTGATAAGGCTATGCTCCAGGAAAAGTCTGATGAGGAGAGGCTGAGGGAGCTGGGGGTGCTCATCCTGGAGAAAAGGAGGCTCAGGGGGGGACCTTCTGGCTTCCGGGGAATGGGGATAGGATGAGAGGAAAGGGCCTCCAGCTGTGCCAGGGGAGGGTCAGGTTGTATATTAGGAAAAATCTAATCACTGAAAGGCGTGTCAAGTACTGCACAGGCTGCCCAGGGCAGTGGGGGAGTCCCCATCCCTGGAATATTCACAGATTGTGTGGCTATGGCACCTGGGGACAAGGGTTAGTGCTGGACATGGTGGTGGTGCTGGGCTGGTGGTTGGACTTGGAGATCTTAAAAATATTTCCCAACCTTAACAATTCTCTGATTCCATAAAGCTTCTTAGGAAATTATTTGTGTTGCAGCACAGGTCTAATTTTAGCAGACTGGAGGAATTAAAAACAATCCACTTGTTTTGGAAGTCATTTAAGTTGAGGTTATTATGTAAGTACTTCTGTGGTGCAAAAATATATCAAACAAAAACTGTGACAGAAACCGTCACTGCCTAGAAACTGGCTAATTTTTTTAATCACCATATAGATACACATATATATATGTGTTTGGACACAAACGCATGCATGCTGTACAGGGAATAACAAGAAAAAAACAGGGAAGTAAAGGTCAGAGATAGCTATTTCTCCCTAATTAAGTTTTCAATCAACAAGGCAATCAGCACAGAGCTCCCATCAGAGCCTCTCTGAGACCATTCCTTGGCACCGGGCATTCCAGGCTGAATGCCTTAGGATAACACTCTCCTACACCCCAGTGGTAAAACAGGGACACGGCTCCCAGCAAACCCTTTCGCTCCATCAGGATAAGCAAACAAACTGCTCTGGTGAGCACATCCAGGCTCAGTATTTTCCCTGAATATCCCATCAAACCAAAGGGTATCTTTTCACATGCTCAGGTATTTATTTCCCAATATGGGACTGCCAATCAGATTGGAGGTTTCTGCAGGGGGAAAGGATGGAAATGCCTTCATTACAAAGGCAATCTGAATGTGGAAAAGGCCAAGTGCCCCGTGCTAGGTGGGGTTACAACAGTTCAGGTGCTCTCCTAATTAATGAGAGGGCTGCAGCTAAATGCCATCACACGTTCGTGATGTTCTGGGGCCTCATTCAGTTCCCAGTGGGAACAGGAGGGATCAGATCATTCAATTAACTCCGGTGGCCTTTGGATTGCACTGAAGACTCCACTCACAATGAGATGAAGTTCTCCAAGGAGAGGCTGAGCACTTCCAGCTCCTGTGGAGCCTGACGCCTCCTAAGGCTCAGCATCCAAGAAGAATGCAGGGGAGCTTGTCTTTCCTGCACTTGAAATCAAGCTGGAGGCTTTGAAAGGAGCCCAGGAGGTCCAGTCACCTAAATGCAATAATTGAAATTCTTGATTAAATTGTGGGAGTGATAAATCATATTCTTTCTTAGGATACAAAAAATTAAAGGCTGTTATGGAATAGTTTGGGTCAGAAGGGACCTTAAACATATTACCCAATCTCCTCCATGGGCAGGGACATCTTCCACTACACCCAGTTTTGATTTAAATTTTGCCTTTTTTTATGAAGAATCTTAGGAAAAATTAACAGAGAGGTCTTTTTTTCCTGTGGTTATATGATACAGAGCAATGATACAACTTAATTGCTGTAATCTACAAACATTCTCAACAGAAGTGGGTTTGTCCCTACATTTAATGCTTCTTTATAGTTGGATAGTTAGTCCTAAAAAGGACACAATAGTGCTGTCATATTCAGAGTATGAGAAAAATACATATATTCTACAAATCTCAAAAATGCAGCAGCAAAGTAATTGACAGCCATGATTATTGTGCCCTCTAGAAACATTCCAGATGACAGATGATGGTAATTTCCTCATAAATCATGTCTAAACCATGAAAAACGCAATGGAACCTCATTTAAGGATCTTACCAGGACTAATGGAGGAGGTTGAATTTGGGTCTGCAATGTTCATTTGACTTTTTAGGGATAGAATCTTCCAGAAGTTGCAAGCATGTGTGTATAGAGAAAAAAAAATCCCATTTCACATGAGCAGCACCATCTCTTTTCCCTCTTCTGTGTTGCTGTGGTACTTTTCCTGATCCTGGTTTATTGAAAGGAGAGAAGAGCTGCAGATCCTATTTCAGAAAAAGTTCCTAAGATAGCAGTGAAGGGGTTTTTGTTCAGGACTAGATGAATAAAAGGAAAAAGAGAATGTTTTAGACTCTAAGTGAACAATTCTATATTTTCTACATGCTTTCAAGCTGGAATGTTTTCATTATTTTTAATACAAAAGATTTTTTTTTCTATTTTTGACTAGATTCCTTGAATGAGAATAAGGCAGTCCCCCTCCACACTAGATTTATATTCTGTGAAAAGCTCACAAATTGAAGTTTCAGTAACTTTTGGTTTTTTGTCATCGTTATCTCCCCCATTCTACCTGTGTCTTTTAGCATTTTCTATTCATTACAGAATGTGGTACCCAGTTGACTCCATGGGTCAGAAATGTTTGATTTACAGGGAGAAGTTTAGGGCATTACCTAATCCCAGAGTGGTTTGGGTTGGAACGGTCCCCAAAGCACAACCAGTGCCACCCTTGCCATGGGCAGGGACAACTTCCACTAACCCAGGTGGCTCCAAGCCCCATCCAACCTGGCCTTGGACACTTTCAGGGATCCAGGAGCAGCCACAGCTTCTCTGGGCACCCTGTGCCAGGGTCTCTCCAGCCTCAAAGCCAAGAATTTATTCCCAATATCAAATCTAAACCTGCTCTCTTTTAATTTGAGTCTCTACCTCCTTGTCCTGTCCCTCCATCCCTTGGAAACCATCTCTCTCCAGCTTTCCTGTCAGCCCCTTCAGGCCCTGCAAGGCCACACTGAGATCACCCTAAAGCTTCTCTTCTCCAGGCTGAACAATCCCAACTCTCCCAGCCTTTCCTCACAAGAGAGCTGCTCCATCCCTCTGATCATCCTGGGAATAGGTGAGAAGTTGGAGCCTTGAGCAGATCCCCACACAGGGGTTGTTCAGGGCCACGAGACATAGGCAAGGAGATCACTTAGGAATTGCTGTCATGGGCACAATGGACTCAGGGAAAATGAAACCATTTTCTGATAAGAATAGACTTAAATCATGAGAAAAAAAAAACCACAACTAATTAAAACCTTTAATACCTTTCCTACCCCTTCTCCCCAGGCTCTACATCACCCCTGAGTGGTGCTGGGAATGGGGAATGTGGGCTATGACCAATCCACTACAGCTCCTCTCTGCTGCTCCTTTCCTCACACTCTTCCCTTGCTCTGCCAGGGTTCCTCTCCATGGGCCACAAATCCTTTGGAAAAAACCTGATGCTTTGTGGGTCTTTATCATGGGCTGCAGGGGAGTCCTCCTCCCTATCTTCTTCACTGGCAAAGAAAAAAAAAAAAGAAAGAAAAAAAAAGAGATAGAAAATACCTTTTTATGTTAAAACTAAAAATCCTTTGAGGACAAACTGCTGATCACTTTACTTTCCTCATCCAAACTAAGAGCAAAAGGACCAAGGCCTTCAGGCAGGATGTGCTGCTTGCATTTGTGACATCCCAAAAAGGCTCAGAGGATTTATCACCAGTAAATCATTTCCATGCCTGGAGCACCTTCTCTCATCCCACATGCTCCTCTGTCAGCATCTTCTAGGTTGAACACCCCATTTGCCTCCAAGTTACAGCACTGGAGAAAGGGAAGTGAAGAAAAGCTTTTAAGTAGGAATTGCAACATTCCCCATTGTTTCTGTGAAAGCCAATTGTTTTAATCTTCAGACATGCTGCAAGGAAAACGTCTTCGTAAGGACTTCTGCATAGATCACAAGGCTTGCAATGCCTTTTAGGAAGAAAACAGATTCTTTGTCTGGGATAACTTAATCAGCATGGCAGCTTCACACAGAACCTGGACTCAGCAGAAGTTTAATGACATTTAGGCACCTTTGGAGCTCCATTGATATCCCCCATCCTGGAACTGCACCATACACAGTGCAATGTTACCTGCACAACTCAGAGAAGAGGCCTGAATAAATCACAGCTCAGCCAAAGTTTAAGCCAGTGAAAGCAGGTAAAACACCAGTTAAACATATTTTTTTCCTAAATCTAATAAAATTACAGACATGAGATAAGTATTATGAGACTAAAATTGCAATAATTGATAACAATGCACCTTCCCCCCAACCACAGAGTAAAATGTAAAATTTTCTGTTTCAGGTAAAAACTCAATGACTTTACTATTATGTTGTAACCACTTAATTTTGTATGTTGTGACTACAGGGATTCCATTTCCAAATGTTTGCATTTCTGTAAGCACTGGCTTTGCATGATGATAAAATAATAAAGCAACTGAAGGCATTCCAGAGTTCACAGAACCATGGAATCATGGAATGGCTTGATTTGGAAAGACATTAGGCTCATCCATTTCCCATGGACAGGGACACCTCCCACTAGAACTCACAGTTTTGAACTGAAGTTGCTTTTATTTGGTGAAACCATCTGAATCTCCATACAACAGACACAATTTCTGTGTCTGTTTACCAGAGAAAGGTTCAGCAGTGTCACCTTTCAGGCTGCATTCACAGCTTGACCCTTCAAAGAATATTAAAAGAAAATCGCACATCCACAGAATAGTTTGAGCTGAAAGGATCTTTCCGAGGTTGTCCAGTCCAAGCTCCTTGCAATGAGCAGGGACAGCTGGACCAGGTTACTCAAAGTGGCCTTTCCAGGGATCCAGGGGCAGCCACAGCTTCTCTGAGCACCCTGTGCCTGGGGCTCACCACTCTCACAGGAGCAATTCCTTCCCAATATCCCATCTAACCCTGCCCTCTGGCAGTGGGAAGCCATTCCCTGTGTCCTGTCCCTCCATCTCTTGTCACAAGTCCCTCTCCAGCTCTCCTGGAGCCCCT
>JANRGV010000120.1:24324156-24342454 GCA_024734035.1 Alethe castanea | reverse complement strand
CTGTCAGGGAGTTGTGCAGAGCCACAAGGTCCCCCCTGAGCCTCCTTTTCTCCAGGCTGAGCCCCTTTCCCAGCTCCATCAGCTGCTCCTGGTGCTCCAGCCCCTTCCCCAGCTCCATTATCTTCCCTGGACACGCTCCAGCCCCTTCATATCTTTCTTGTCATGAGGGATCCAGAGCTGCCCCAAAAATTCCAAGTGTGGCCTCAGCAGTGCCTAGCACAGGGGGAAATGAATAATTTTAGTAACAATATTCACCTTTGGATGCAAACTCTTCATCCTGAGTCTTTTCCAGCAGCACCAGCAAGAGCTGCCCAGTGTCCCCTTCAGACTGGCACATGTCACACCAGCACTTCTTGCTGGAAAGCAAAAGCACGTGGACAAGAGCAGCTCCCTTCCATCCCCTGGGATCTGCCAAACTGTGCAGTCAGTGCACGTTCCCTCCATGGGATTGGATTCCTGCTGCTTCTGCTGAGTCAGTGTGTGGTTTATAATTCCTGGCAGAGCAATGGGATATGCAGAACACTTAAGTGCTGTGTTAGGCTTCTGGAGGAATATTAAGAAGATATTTTAAAATATACTTTGAAATACAGCACTATGAATAAAACATGCTGTTTTTCACCAACCATTTTGTTTCAGACAGAGGATATCCCTGGCAACATAGATTCATTCTGTAATTTTGCTCTGGACAGGTCCAGAATATTTTGGCACTTTTTCCACTGATTTTTCCTCTCAGCCTGTGTGTCTGTGGAGTGAGGGATAGCTAAGCAGAACTCTCCTTTAATAAAGGACAGAATTGGAACATGGAAGATGGATAGGTCACTGCTGACATAACTTACCTGAGCCAGTCTGGGCATGCTCTGGAGGTCACCAGCATTCCAAGATGAGGTGGAAAACGGGCACTGAGGGCTGGTAAAGGTGTTCCAGCACATGGTCTAAAGACAAGGTTAATAGAACAGCCTCTCCCATCACATAGGACAAGGGGGAATGGCTTTAAGCTGAAGGAGGGCAGGGCTAGATGGGCTATTGGGAAGGAATTCCTTCCTGTGAGGGTGGGAGACCCTGGCACAGGGTGCCCAGAGAAGCTGTGACTGTCCCTGGATCCCTGGAAGTGTCCAAAGCCAGGCTGGATGGGGCTTGGAGGAACCTGGGCTGGTGGAAAGTGTCCTTGCCCGTGGCAGGGGGTGGCACTGGATGGGTTTTAAGGTCTTTTCCCAACCCATTCCATGGATCCATGAATTTAACTCATTTTCAGTCATGCTTTCCTGCATTTTGTATCCTTTAAGGTTCACCTATTTATATTGCCCCCACCAACGCCTTGGTGCTACAGAATTTTCCCAGAGCAAATGCAATCTTATCAAGAAAGCAATGGCTTTTAGGAGCTGTACAAGTTCACATGAAGGCTCTGTGGGATCAGGGTGGTTTGGGAGGAGAGAAACTTAACTGCACTGTAACTGGAAAATGAGAGATCCCATTCCAAGTCTACCTTCATCCTCACTCTGGAGAGGGCCATGAAGCTGCACATAGTGATGATTTCTGATTTCCTGTCAGATGGACAGGACATTCACATTTTCAGTGTTCCTCAATTTTGATTTTTTCCTTTTTTTTGGGAAGAAGCTTATGCATGCAGCCTCCTACATATGAGCTACACAAGCTCCCCAAACACAAAGCAGCATTTCTCAAACACTGCATTAAAATCCCAGCTCTATTCAAAAGGACATAATAGTAACCCTGCCATCTCAGCATAACAAACCAATGCCAGTTTTATTTTGTTAAGAAATCTATATTCTGCAAGGAATGTAGATTTGGTGGAGAGGGGGGTTGAGTCAACCACAGGTTTGAGCTGCAGCATTTTTTAACACCTTAAAGCCTCTCCTGAAGCTTTAAAATTTTTAAAGCTCAAAATATTTTCTTCTTTTGCCATTTTACACACCAATATGCATTAATTTCCACATTTAAAAGCAGCAGCATAAACTTTATATACATTGACATTGTCACCTGGGAGGAAGCTGTCAGGTCAGCTGATTTTCCCATGGGAAATTCACAAACCTCGATTGTTTCTCATGAGCTTGGAAGTCCCTGAGGAGGATTTCTTCATCAACATTCCCACAAACTGAGGTGACCTGACTGGGCCACATCCTGTTCTTGCCCATCTTCAGAAGGATTGAGATGACTTAAAATTTCATAGAATCACAGAATCATTGAAGTTAGAAATATTCATCAAGTCCAACCCTCATCCCAGTATCAACACCATGTTCACCACTAAAACTTGTCCCCAGGTGCCACATCCACTTGTTTTTTGAACATTTCCAGGGATGATGATTCCATCACTTCACTGGGCATCTCCTTCTAATTCTTGATAACCCTTTTACAGAGGAAAGAGCAATCAGGGAAGGAGTAGACAGTGAAACTTAAGATTACTAGACAGTATCTTTTTATTCTAATTTACCATCTAAATAAAGAGTTTTAATTCTTCTCTGTCCCTTCTCTAGCTCTCACAGGATTGCAAATACAGTATATTCTCCAGTCTCACAGTACTACCCATAAAGCACCACTCAGACAACAAGAACACCAAGTAACTCCTCCTCTAACCATGTGTTCCACAGTCAGACACTGTGTGAGCTTCACAGCCTTTTCCATTCCTTCTGGATGTACCCCTTGGATGGGGCTCCACCTCCCCCCAGCTGGATGGAATCATTTGGGAGTTGTTTCTGGCCAATAGCCCCAGTCATTGTTTAATGTAACCCCAGTGAATCCATTCACTGCAGGGATCTCTGAAGGATAGGCCAATTGAGTTAATTCCAACATCAGCTGCCAAGCTTTATTCTTCCACCTACAGTGGCAAAAAAAAGGAGAAAAAAAAAGGATAAAAAAATCAATAAAAATAATAAATATGTTGTTGACCTAACCTTTAGCCCCTCTTCACAGAGCTGCCCAGCTGCTGCCTGTTTACCTGGGAGCGCTCAGGCTGAGATGCTGCTATTTATGAGAACCTGAAAGCTCAGTTAATGAGTAGGCAGTAGCTTACTGCCAAACTCCCTCTTGTCTTAAGTTTTGGAAACTAATAGTTTAACATCTTCCTTATTTTTCCCAAGGAGCAACTTGGGATGAATAAACCATTCCAGCCCAGGCTGAAGCAACTATCTCATTTCCAGTAGCCAGACTTCTGAACCCTTTTTTTCCCACAGGAGCATTCCCTGTGCTTCTTTCTGCACTTTCTCTGGTTTAATTCTGTTCATTCAAGCAGGATTTGAGAGGGTTTGAAATGTAAGTACAGGAACAACTACCTCCTGCTTGTTTCACAGTTTGGTTACAGAGCTTTGACATCTACATGGAAATTTATTCCAATGGCTTAATTAGTTTTGAAATAGGTAGATTTCAGATAAAGGCAGCCCATTGTCATTATAAGTAGCCAAGAGACCTTTTAGCAGTGCAGAAAAGTTTCTAAAGCCTGTCTCACTTGTTAATTTTGGATTACTGTATAATTTTAGTGTCTAAGTACGGCAAGTAATCCACTAATTTGTCAGATACTGAGAGAGCACTGCTTTTGAAAACTCACACAGCACAAAAATCTGCTTTGTGAGTCTTCTATGAAAGGAATAAAAAGCCAGCAGCAAAAATCTATTTATTAAATGCTTAGAGGTGTTCCCAAAGATGGTGTTTCAGAAAATTCTGTTGTTTCCACTGGCACCCTGAAGGATTGTTTTGATGACCCTGGCAAGGATATTAATAATTTATGGGTGATACTGCACAGAGAGAGAGGAAGGATTTGCTGATGTAAATAATTCCTTTACTTTACTTTTTACATTTTGAGTGGCTTTTTTTCAAAATGTACCACATTAGCTCATTATTCCACAAAAAATCTCAAGAGAGAGGATGTGGAGCTGGTGGAGCCAGTCCACGTGAGGCACCAGGATGATCAGAGGGATGGAGCAGCTTGCCATGAGGAAAGGCTGAGAGAATTGGGATTGTTCAGCCTGGAGAGGAGAAGGTGACCTTATTGTGACCTTCCCATGCTTGAGGGGAAACTACAGAAAACACAAGAGAGACTCTTTGCAAGGGCCTGGCAGGGGAGAACGGCTTCAAACTGATGGAGTAGGTTTAGATGAGATTTTGGGAAGAACTCCTTCCCTGTGAGGGTGGTGCCCAGGGTGCCCAGAGCAGCTGTGGCTGCCCCTGGATCCCTGGAAGTGTCCAAGGCCAGCCTGGACAGGGCTTGGAGCAACCTGGACAGTGGAAGGTATCCCTACCCATGACAGGGGGTGAGCTTTAAGGTCCCTTCCAAACCAGTGTGGGACTCTAGGATTATAAATGCAATATATTTCCTGTTAAACCTGCAATTTTTCATGGATTAATGGGCTATTCTGTGTTTTTCCTGGACACTCCTATACACTGATAAGCATTTGGAAAATTTATCACTGGACAACGTATTTTAGGCACAGATTTTTCCTAGAGTCTTTATGTTCAAGAATCCACTGTGCCTTGAGGATAACACAAGTTTGTTGCTGCTGTCAGCATACAGAAATGCAGGACCCACTCCCTGAAGGGAGTTGATCTCATACAGTCATGGAATAGTCAGTTATATATTTTGGGTATCTTGTATTGACCCACAGGCACAGTGAGATTTTCTTTAATAAGATAGATCCCCTTTGTTCCAGCCAGTCAGAAATAAAAAATCCATGTTTAATTTCTATTTTGTTTAGAAAAAGAGGCCAAGGGTTCCTCAACCTTTCACAGCCATCTCAGGCCAGCCCAGTGCTCTGGGACTTTCTTATGTTCCCCCCAAATTTTGTATCTTTAACCCTGAGTTTTACAAGGAGGGGATTAAGTCTTACTTTTCATGAAAATGCAGGTAAATGCCAACTATTTTTTTTTCTCCTTAAATAGGGGGAAAAAATGTAGCACTTGTAAGACATTGTCATGTTTTTCTACTTCGCCATCTGCAGGATTCTCACGGTCCACAAAAAGCTAATAAAGACTAAAATCAACAAAATGGTCTGCTCTGATAGCTGATATTTTGTAAAGATTAGACCTTTCAGAATGGGTTTAAGCAACATTTTGGCTCCAACACTAATTTTGTGTAAGTTATTTGAGCATTATTTCTTCACTAGTGCAAGCCAACGCTTAATGCCTGCCCTGCTTTCGGATATTAAAAACCATCTTGTTTATCATTATCTCTTTTTTTTATCTTAAACTACAGCTGCTCATTTCCTGCCCCTCACCCTTGGCCTGACAGGAGCTGGATGCTGCAATATCAGGGTCCCTCTCCTCGAAGGTTTCCAGGCCATGGCAAGACCCCAGCCGGATGGAAAAGAGAAAGCAAGGAATAGATAGAATGAGCCAAATTCCCCTTGAGACTGATCAAAAAAATTGGAGTCTAATCACATTGCAGTGATAGATCCGAATTAGGATAGATCTGAGAACAGTTAGGAACAACTCTTTTCCTTTGACGTGCTGATCAATTGCAACAGCATTCAGCATTCACTTTAATATCAACCTGCTGAAAGGAACAGAAGTCTCAGGCAAAAAAAAAAAAAATATTTCATAGTTTGCACTCGAGTCACATCTTGAAAAAAAGCAGTGATTTCATTTTTGGAGATAAAAGTTTGATTTGAGAGTTCCAGTGTAGAAAAGACCATGAAAGCAGCACTTTGTAAGACAGTACAAGCCAGGCCAATCTGACTGACATGCGACAAGCTGAGCAAGTGAAAAGACATTATTTACAAATGGGTCCTGGTTATTTATGTCATCCTCTTTAATTAACCGACAGAGCTGTGCTGACCTCCCAGCTGTGACACCCAAGCCAAATCCCACATTTTCCCTGCAACTTGCCCCAGGTCTAACACTCTTTCTCATGTGTGCATGGCCTCCCAACCCAGCCAGCTCCTCAGACTCACACTGACCAAAGAGCAGCTACCAGAATCTCCAAGAAAGAGGAATTTCCATTCTCTGTAGGTTTAAAATCCGCATGTGTAATCCTTTCTGGCCTGGTGTTTCACGGTAAAACAAATGCCACCCATTTCCTGGTGTCTTTGCTGTGTGAGAAGCCAGCGCTGTTCTCCCTAAGCCTTTCAGGTTGGGTTGGGAACTCTGTGTGTTTAATCTGTAGAACCCAAACCCACATTCTGCACAGCCATGCTGGATGATAGACAATTATGCCAAGAAGTGGTTTTTAATTTAACAGCCTGTCTCTTGCAGATAAGCATTATAATCATGGTGCAAACAAACAAAAAAAAACAACAACAAAAAAAAAACAACCAAACCCCAAACAAAAACCAACAGCCCTGAAAGGCAGAAAAAGAAGTGCAGTTAAGAGCCACGATTAAGAGTTTAAACTTTGTTTCAAATGTTATGTTTTGTCTATAGAATGTTTTTATCAGGATTAGGAGGGATGAGACATGCTGTCTGTTCCCCTGCAAGAAATGCCACATAAGAGAGTGGGGAGTTGTGAATGAACCCCAAATTATGTCATGTTATCATATTTAGATTACTAAAGTGCTCAGCCCAGTAGGATGTCTGGTACAACATCCTGTAAAATCCTCAGTTCCACAAGGTGAATTCAGGGGCCACCATTGAGAGTTTGCCACATTTATCCCTGACAACAGCAGGAAAAAGGGACAGAAAACCAGTGAAAGTCACTGGAAAAATGATTGAGCTTAAGGCCTGTATTGGAGCAGTTGTGAAGTGGGTTGCAAATGAGTCATGGCACAGTGCAGTAAGATTTAGGAAGATAAAGTGTATTTTCCATACAGTGGACAAGGCCGTGAAGCCTTTTCAGTGCCTATAGCAAATTATTAAAACAGCTGTGTGATTTTTGAACAGGTACTGTCACTCCAGGATGGAATTTCTGGAACTACCTGGCTTTTCACTTGGGAAATACAGTGATAACTTAGAATAAGGATACAGATGGGAAAACTGAATGTATTTCTCACCTTTCCTTCTCTTCTTCATTTCCAACCTAAAGATCTGCAATCCCCAAAATAATAGAAACATCTGGTGCATGTGAACACCTTCACAGCACCAGGATTTGTGAGAGAGGCAGTCAGAGACATTTGCTATGCAATGCTGCCTGCTTTCATGACACGCCAGCCTCAGGAATTTTTTCTAGCATTTTTACCTCTCTAGGATGGTGTGGGCCTTTGCTCCATCTAAGTGCTGCACATCTATTGGCAAACCAAAGTAGAAGAACTCTGTGCAAGCAGGAATTTAAATACTGGTATTTTTGGAAATAGAAGAAAGAGCACAAACAGGTTTGCAAAACAAAGCCCTTGCAGGCCTCTTAAGGGGGCTAAGTGGCAGAGGGAGGGGGTTTTATCATCATGTCCCTCTATTTTATACCAACATTCCTGTAAAGCAGTGTTGAGACTAATGACTCAAATGTATAAACCCAGCTCCCCTTTAGGAAAACACCTTTAATACAAAAAAGAAAAGAAAAAAAAACCCACAAAAAAACGCACTTTGAAAAAAATTAAGAATCACTGCATGAAATTCCACGTACAAGCCATGATTTAAAAAGCTTTAATTGTATCTACAATACAATTGCTCTCTAAAAATTTGTGGTGGGCTAAGCCTGCACAGCTGCTGGGCCCTTACCCAGCCACTGTCTCATTCCCTCTCACAAAAAGGCTAAAAAGGGTTGGAGTAAAGACAGGGACATCACTTGCTGATTACCTTCATGGGCAAAACAGGCTTGTCTTGGGAAAAATTAATTTATTTGACTGCCAATGCACTATCTTTGGGTAGTGAGAAGGAAAGACAAACTAAAACACCTCTCCTAAAGCACCTTATCCCAGGCTCAGTTTCATTCCTAAATCCTCTTTCTCCTCCCCAATCCCAGTTTCGGTTTTAGGCCACTAAGTTTCAGAAAGCAAAACATTTACAAGTTGTGAAAGCCACACTAAAGGAACTTCTCTATGAATTAAAGTTGTTCAAATAATTTTGTAGGTTTAGATTACAGGGATTTTCAAGTTTGTTCTCCCCAATCCCTTCCTTCCATAGCCACGACAATCAGCACAAAACTACAAAACAATCCTGGCAATCCTGCCTTGCTCAAATATGAAACACTGGTTGCAAGCGGCCTTCAATTAAACCTGACATTTCCATGAGAAAACGCTGGGTTTCCTACACGGAGGCAGAGCCAAGCAGGAAAGGAATCCTCAGGGAGAATTAAAACTGCAAGGCTTCCTCAAGCTGTTAGGGATAAACCAACATTAGCTAATTCTGGCTCGGGGGGTGAGCTGGATGGGCTGCCTGGTGCCGCTGTTTGCTCTGCTGCGGTGCCAGATGGGCAGCGGCAGCCGGAACACGCGGGATTTACAGCGCCAGGGAGGCTCCCGGCAGATTCACTGGGACCCACTGCTGCCTGGAACAACCCCTGGCTCACAGCTCCCCATTGTGAGCTCACACACGGCCCCAGCTCTGCCCTTCCCTCAACAGCTCAGCTCAAGTGTGTCCGACTGCAGCCAGCAGATAAGGAGAGGAAAAAAGAGGAGGCACTCGAAGGATGGGATTGGATGGGAAAATGCCCAAAGAGAAAATATTTCATATTTCCACTGCAGCTTGTCAGCACTTCCCACGTGGAGAAGGATCCATCCTGCCATATCTGTTCCATTGTCTTGGAAAGACCACAGACTCAGTATGCTTTGCTTGCCTCTAAAGTCATCAGGATAAATTTTTCAGGATGCCACAGAAAACATCTTCTTACCCCACTGTTGAGTTGAGGCTTTTGTCCTTGGCCTGTCCTTAGCCACTTTACAAGGATTATTTTCTGTTTTGCTGATCTTGTCCTTCAGATTTAGATTCCCGGCTCTGCTCTGGCCCTGCCCCAACACCATGGGGTCATTCCTGAATGCCACTGCCAGGAGACTTCCCTGCTCCCCTCCCTGGGTGCTGCAGGGTGGAAAGAGCACTGCCAGCCCCTCTGGCATCCCTGGCTCTCTTCACCTCACACAGCAGCCAGCTCTCACTACTTGCTGCCATGGCATTTCCCAAAATTCATGGGCTGTATCGTCACATCATCTTCACTTTGAAAGTGGGGGACAGGTACCAAGAGACTCAGGCAATTTATTCCCTATTGAAATCCCCAATGTTATCCATGCTGGTAAAGTTTCCCATCTCTAGAAATTATTTTCTGGTTCTACTTAAGCCATTTCTCAGCAAACTGGTCTAGAAAAAGAAATGTCTTTTTCTGGGAAAATGGGAACCTAATATGGGAATATAATAATATAATAAAATGTTGCTGACAATGTGACACAACCAGACCAGCTGGGTTGGCAAATGATACAGGGACGAGTCTGATTAAGTAAGCCCAGAAAAGAAACTTTAATAATACCAGGACAACAAAACAACATAAGCTGAACATGGTATGGGGCAACCTCATAAAGACCAGACAATGGGGTGAACATAACAATATATAACCTTCACAACAGAACTTTGAACCAATGAACATTAATATTACCTTATACATAAAACAGGACTAACCAATCAGCAACCAGAACTCAGAACATTACCTTATATGGAACCAATATCTTAACATATCTACTACTCCCATAATCCCATCCTTCTCTCCATGACCCAACCAGATGCTTCTCTTCCCAGCATCCCACTTCTCATGGTCTCAGATTGATGTCTACGTCATGGTTGGCCAAGGCCAACTCACTGTCAATCCCCACCAGTCAAACTCCCACAATTAAATGTTTCTATGTAGGAACATTAACTGACATGGTAAAATTTCTCTAACAGTATAGTCCCATTGAAATAATTTTTCCATGCAAAACCATAAATCCTAGAATGGTTTGGGTTGGAAGGGACATTAAAGCCCATCCAGTCCCATCCCTGCCATGGGCAGGGAAACCTTCCACTCTCCCAGGTTGCTCCAAGCCCCATCCAGCCTGTCCTTGGACACTTCCAGGGATGGGATTCTTGTCTTCTGGCATCGTCAGCTGAGGTAGTTAAAAACCTCCTGAGCTTTCCTGGTTCACATTTGCCACCTGCTTCCTAAAAAGTCACACTGGGAGCAAGATGGACCCCAGGCTGGGAGGAATGGGGCAGAGTTTCTGCATTTAAGCTCCTGCCTAAGTAAAACAAAGTATATTGACTTTATGTTTTAGTGAAGGGTTGCTCTATTTGCACAAGTTACACAAAGCCTGGGCTCTACTAAACAAATTTTTTTCAG
Organism: Alethe castanea; assembly: GCA_024734035.1. Classification (NCBI taxonomy): domain Eukaryota; kingdom Metazoa; phylum Chordata; class Aves; order Passeriformes; family Muscicapidae; genus Alethe; species Alethe castanea. The sequence goes on along the minus strand of JANRGV010000120.1, from coordinate 24,332,283 downwards.
CCAGATCTACCTGTTTGTACTCTGCTGTCCACACCAGCCTCAATCCTTCAGCACATGGCTGGTGCTCCTGAGACAAATTAACTGAGCATGTGGCAGTTGCTCACCCCAGTCTAGACCTAATACAAATGCTTATATTGGGATGAAAACCTTGGCTGATAGCAGAAAACACCCATCCCAGCAGATTTGAGGCTCAGCTAGAGATTTAAATGTTTTTTAAATAAATAAGAAAAATGAAAACAAAAGTAAGGATATGTAGTTTTTGTTATTTACTGTCTCATGGGCAGCTGAAGTTGATATTACATATCATATATCATCTGGGGGCCAAGTCACTTTGCCATAAGGCTCATGTGAAAGGAAGGCTGGCAAAGTATTTGATTTTATTTTTTTCCTGTGATTGAGGAAAATTGTTACTCTTCCTTTTCGAAGTGTGTCTTGCTGACAGAAGGTTGTGTGGCCCTGCCTGAGTGAGAGCTTGGTGCTGCTCCACACATCCATCAACCCAGAGTGGGTTAGAGGGATGCTAAGGGAGATGGATAAATGGAAAAGCCACTACTGGAGCTCCTGGCAGGTGTGGTGACAAGGGCCTGCCGGAAGGTGACAGGTGGATCACCCCACAGAAGGACATTTAGAACACGTGTCACTGACCAGGCAACATGGGAGAGGTCACGGAATGAGAACTACCATGTAAAGAAAAGTGTGTAAAACCAGCTCGTTTCTTTCAATAAATGATTCAGATTCTCTGCTGCTCTGGGTCCGTGTCTCAATCCTTACGCTGCCTGTGCTGTTGGCAGAGAGATTGGACATGTGCTGCAACAGCAGTATCAGGGAATCAAGGGATATCCCAAGCTGGAAGGGACCCACAAGGTTGATCCAGTCCAACTCCCGGCTCAGACACCCCAGCAATCCCACCCTGTGCATCCCTGGGATTGCTGCCAAAACGCTCCTGGAGCTCTGACAGCCTCGGGGCTGTGCCCATTCCCAGGGGAGCCTGGGCAGTTCCAAACACCCTCTGGGGAAGAGCCTTTCCCTGAGCTCCAGCCTGACCCTGCCCTGGCACAGCTGCAGCCATTCCCTGGGGTGAACAATGCATGGCACACAACACCAAGTTGTTTCTGGAATATGCTGAGCCTGCAAACAACTAGTATGGGAAATGAAAATTGGATACAGTGCCAAAGTATTTTTGTTCGCTTTCAAGCATTCAGTGATCATTTATGGGCAGGTATGCGTGTCTACCACGCTGATTTCCAAGGGACGTTGACTGCCGTGACCAGGGAAAGGCACCTGAGCTGGAAGCAAAGCCAGCCTCAAGTGATTTTCTCCTTCCTATATCATCTGCTTTTTAACTTGTTTATGACTCCAACTCCAAAAGACACAGGGGGAAAAACAGCCAAACTGTGAAACAAATAAATGTATAAACTCTCCAAGCTTATGGGTGTCCTCTTCTTGTCCTCACAGTGTGTCTTAAATCCTCGTTTGCTGCACTCACACAAAGCACTTTCCTCTCTAATTCCCTGCTCTTCCCTTTAGCAGTAGCAGGATACTTGTTCAGTGTCTCCCTGGGGAATTTGCAGGTTTCGCTTTCCTTCCATGCCTTTATCCATTGCTCCTAATGGGTTTGTTTGCTGCAAAGATGACTTTTTTAATAGATATAAAATGCCTGCAAATTCCACAGCAGCCTGTCACATCCATAACATTGTCACAGATTTCATAAGGTTTTGTTTACAAGGATGTGTTGTTAGAGGACAAAAATAAATGCTTCAAACTGAAAGAGAGGAGGTTTAAATTGGATATTATGAAGGAATTATTCCCTGTGAGGGTGGTGAGGCCCTGGCACAGGGTGCTCAGAGAAGCTGTGGCTGCCCCTGGATCCCTGGAAGTGTCCAAGGCCAGGCTGGATGGGGCTTGGAGCAGCCTGGGATAGTGGAAGGTTTCCTGAGCTCTTGTGCTGCAGCTGCTCAATAATCCCAGGGGAAGAAGCTGTATCTGGAGCTGGATTAATCCCACAGTTCTGGGGACAATCTCCTGTGAAAGAGAATTACGTCAGTTATATTAATTGCCAGCTGCAGCAATTAGAAGCCCTCAGAAGTTAGTGATAGTCCAAACCATAAACCTGAATGATGTTCTTTCCCTTGAACATTAAGGCTGCCAGCTTCTCTCAGGGCTCTGTGTTACCTAACAGGGATTAATTGCTGTGCAAAAATGACAGCAGGACAAGGCCCATAAACTTCAGTACATATCCCAAAAAACTAAAGAGAATGAATAAAACCCAGAGCAAGAAATCATTCCTCCCTTCACAAACAGGAAAAAGCACAAAATAAACAGGAATACAGGCAGGACATGTTTTACTCCATCAAGATTTAATTGCACCATTACTTTGGCCCTTTATGGGCCAAGATAATAATCTTTTTAGGTGCTTATGGCAGGTGGAATCAATCATTAATTTATAATATGTGTTTTGTAACCTGCTTCTCATTTCTTAACTATCAGTTACCTGAATTACTCCACAATGTTAAATACATAAATATTATATTGCATCTCCTCAGGGTGCCAGGGATATTCTTAGCCGTTAATCAAGCTGCCTCATTTCTTGATTTTATTTTTCCAGTAATTGTTTGTTTGACATTAAGATGAGGAGTTTAGAGACCAGCAGGTGACACTGGTGGCAGCAGCAATGCCTGCTGAACTCATGGAATCCAAAAAGCCTCTCATTTCTGAAATGAGAGAAAACACTTCCTGCTATAATTTTAAACCCTTTAATGGAAAAATAGAGTTTTGGGGAGATGTTTGTTTCTTTTCCTTGAACCTCAGGCATTTCCATTAGTACAGTTCTATTATCAGGGAGACAGATAGTGAGTGAATTATAGCCCCATATTCATGTTCTCTATCCCACTCATGATTTAGAAATCTTAATCCTACCCCCTACCCCGAGTCTGGAATGTCATTCCCCACCTTTGATGATTCTTTCTTCCCTCCTTTGCTCATTTTCCAGCTCTCTTCCTTTTTTTATTTTGAGGCAGGGGATCGAAACACCAAATAATACTTGAAGTGCAGGGACAGTACAGAGCAGGGACACGCAGTGCAGCAATTGCATATTTTGGGAAGCTTTTCCCCATCTGTTCCTTTTCTAAAAATTCCTAAAGTTGTTTGATTTTGTCTGTCATTTGTGAAAAAAATGATGTGAGGATTTCATAAGCATACACATCATAACCTCTCATGGAGTAATATTTTGGATCTCAGCATTGATGCCTGGACTGTTCTTGTGTGCCTCACATAATATTAATTATTTTAATCCTTTCTGTATTTTCTCTACTCCCTTGGAGAAGTGCATGCATCTCTCAGTACAAGACAGCTCTATAAGAGCCACTTGGACTATATTATTTTAAATTTACCCATGAGGTCCCTAATTTTTATTCTTGACTCTAGAGCCAAAAATCTGAGTTTTGGTAACTCTCCCTTTCATGGGCTGAGAGAGTTAATGTTTAAATCTTGTCCTCACTGGAGCTCCTGCTTTTCTTTCAGCATAACAAACAACACAGGGAAAAAGTTTCTAAAGTGCAAATTGAAAAAGTCTGCTTCTTTTTTTTTTTTTTTCAAAAAGGAACTTTTAGCATTAATATGAAGCCTGTTAATTCATCTCCAACAAGGAGTAGTCACACTTACCTAAGATCACTCTTCACTAATCACTATTTAAAGACTTTTAAAAACATTGTGGAAGATAGCACAAAACTTTTTTTCTTCCCAAATACTCGATTTTCTCTACTGTAAAACAGTGTATATTCCCCGAGATACTTCTCTTTCTATTAAGACATTAAAAACATCTTTTAAATGGGCACAAAGTAATGAATTGCTGATTTTTCATTTTGCTTCATTTCAATAGAGCTTTGAAAGTAATGCCTGGATCAGGTTTGTGTGAAGAATTGAAAGGCTGTGGAAATAACAAAGGTGTCTGGAGAACCAATTAAACCCTCCATAAGGTTATTATGCTGGAAAGGAGTGTTGTTCTGCAACTTTTCTTTTTTCTTTTTTTTTTTTTTTTTGCAAATTTACAAAAAAAGCCCTGAGGACTGATATTTAAATGCCTTAACACCACCTGCTGAGCAACATCAATCACAAAGTGAAATGTTGAAAAGAGTGTCTTGGTGGTTTTGGGACTGTTTGATATTTGAAGACAGGATGTATTTACCTTTCTCTAACACGATAAATGTACACATTGAACACTTCAAACTACAACTGAATTGCTATTTATACAGGAGTGTAGCAGTAGCTACAGGCAGAAAAACTTTGGGTTTTTTGAGACACAAGAGACTTTCTCTTCCCTCCCCTCCTCTGGGCTTTTCAGTGCCTCAGGAGGCTCCTTTCCCTTGCTCAGTCACTTATCACAGAATCATTAAGTTTGGAAACAACTTCCAAGATCAGCAGCCCAACCTCTGAGTGAGTCCCATCACGTCATTAAATCATATCCCAAAAATACCTACCTGCTCATTTTCTTTCTGTGTGGTGACAGCCTCCAGGACAGAGGCTCTTTTCCCCTGTATGGATAAATCAAGCCATGCTGGATCTGGGTTGCAGGTTGAGACTCCCACCAGGACATGCCAAGGAGCTGATGGAAAGCTCCCTGAGGTACCTGTGCAGCCCTGCAGCTCCACTGCCTGACTTCTCACAGCTGCTGGAGTGACAAGACACTCTTGCTTCATACTGAATATAATATTTTTTTCATATGTGGCCTCACATGCATAAATATTCATAATATTAAATAGAAGAGTACCTTTCTTTTCACCCTTTAAGGGGAGAACAACCAACAAAAGAACCAAAACACCCTCCCTTCCTCCCTAATACCCCTAGATTATTGCTGCCTCCAATTTTGATGGGAAAGCTCATCAGCCATGTAAAAGTTAGGATGTTATTTAGAACAGCAGCCACACCAAAGGGACTTTTTCCAAAGAAACCTGAAATTATTTAGGTTGGAAGGGACCTTAAAGCCCATCCTGTGCCAGCCCCTGCCATAGGCAGGGACACCTCCCACTATCCCAGCTTGCTCCAAGCCCCGTCCAACCTGGCCTGGACACTTCCAGGATGAAGAGGCAGCTTGATCTGAAGAGGCCACTGCTGATCCCATTGTAAGCAGCAGAGAAAATCACCAATTCACTATGACACAAGGGAATAAGTAATCCCAGACAACAATTTCAGTGTCTGTCCCTGAAGCCAGTCAGACCCACTGGGTCCTCACATGGAACACATGTGGCAAATGGGCACATCAATGGCTCTGGCAGCTTGCAAAGTTCTGTCCAATTACCTAAACTGAATTTTTTTTTTTAAACCAGGTGAATTTCTGTGCCAGCCTTTCAAAAGTGCACTTTGATTATTCCCTGCATGGTTTTGTTATAAGTGATATATATTGAATAATCAAGAGGAAATAATCAATTTGATTGTTTTAACAGGTACTAAGAGATCTCATTTCTACATGCTCATCATCATGAGTTTTTGGGTTTTTTGGTAATTAATTATATTTTTTAAATTTTTTTTCTTTAAAATGTGCTAATTTGTAAGTTTTTCATTCCCTGTAATCACAATGGATGTTGTAAAGAAAGTGGGGCTGGACATCATCCCTAGTAGTTCCTGCTGGGCACTGGCTGCTTCCAGAGCTGTGTTTCCCTTTCCTTCCTATTTATTTGCCAATCCAGCAGCTCCAATCTCAATCCAGTTTCCTCTAAACCACATATTTTTTTATGTCTGCTCATGGTTTTTCTGTTCTTTTGGCAACATAATTTTTTTTTCTGCTTATATTGATTCATTCTCCTAGAGAATACACAAAATACTTTTAATAACATGTACAAGCACTTAGTGAATGCAGGAGCTACAGGACTCTGGGGAGGTATCCTCTTTTGTTGGTATCATTTTTAGGTAAGGCTGTTTTCTATAATGCAGCTACAGCTACAAAAATGTAATGACCATGGAGACCCAGACTGGAGAGGTCAAAAACATCTGTTTTCTTATTTGCCTCACCCATCTATAAACAATGCAAGGCTTCTCTCCATTCCCCATCCTCAGGAATTTTAATTTTCCTCGGTGACGAATCCCCAAAGACCCCCTAAAATATCTATGTGCAGTTAGGTCAGTTCCAGCAATATGTTAGGACTTACTGTAAATGAGAAAGGGGCCCTTGGAGGATCGGAGATATTGAAGTGTTGCCTTTCAGGCTTATTGTAGCTAAATAAAATTCAATAGTTTTCCCTGACTGACTGCTCTTAATCCAGCAGAATGAAAAAGCATCTTATTAGAAGGTATTAGCCCTCTATTGAGCACATGATGCACTAGTTGGGGGATTCCAGCTGAGTAAAAACTTCTGAACAAACCCTTTACTTAGTTCTCACCTGGTACAGCAGCTCTGGATTGTCAAAACTTGCAGGGACATCCCAACCTGCATTCCCACCCCAGAAACCACCAAAGCAGATTTTGTCATGGGTTGCTGGTGACTTAGGGATGGAAATGCTGTTCCCTTGGCTCTTCTAGCCTCCTAGAGAGGGCAAAAAGAGGAGGCCATTGGGCAGGATCCTGCAGTGCTGCACCCAAAGGTTCAGTGAGTGGCAATGACACTGAAAAACACAGGAAACTGATTATCCTTCTTATCATGGAGTCATCAAGGTTGGGAAAGACTTCTTGGATGGCACCTGCATAGTCCTGTCCCTAAACTCTCCCATGTCCTTAGGTGGAAGCTGCACAGTCCCACCCCTGCCACCAGCCCATCCTGCCACTTCCCTGCAGACACTTCCATCACCTCAGGTTTCACCAGGACAAGAGGGCAATAAAGTTGTTGTCTCCAAAGAGCATGATAATTATTTCAGCCTGTTATTTTAAGCCTTGATGTGGCAGCTCTTGGAAAGTGCTTTTTTCCACAATAAATAGGTGGGCACAAAGCCAAGCAGTGACTGAACCTTGCCAGCATTTGGAAATGGGAGGAAGCACTGGGCTGATGTGGCTGTGGCTAAACCTGAAAGAACACACGGCAAAAATTCGAAAATAAGGTAGGAAATTACAGTCTCAGTGTGAAAAGCTCAGTGTTGTTTGGCTGCAATTATTTTGGATATCAGGAATCTAAATCTGCTCTTACAAACAGCCTCGACATTCTGACCACACTCACAAGGGCCAGCCCAAAACTGCAGTAACCAGAGACAGCTGAATGTAACAGTTCTTCCTGAACTGAATTGCAGCACAACTTTCAAATCTCCATGAAGAAATGGCACGTTGGGTTAAATTTAAAATGTTCATCTTGTCTTGCACGTGGCTGCCCCACAGTTTCAGGCATATGCACCAATAAAACAAAGATGATGCATATATTTATGAAACAGGAAAGACTTGACATAGCAAATTCTCCTAATCTGACTTCTCTTACCTCATGATTATGTCTGTTTGCACATACTCAGAGTAGGCTAACCTAGTAGGTGGGTAACCCCTCTACATCCACAGCTGAGACAGCTCTTGGTTTGAGTCTGGGCTAATTCTGCAAAGTGCTGCTGACTTTCCGCTAAATTGCTGGATTTTTTTGAAGAACCAGACAGTAGTTTTTCAAAAGCACAAATAAAAGCAGACAGTTCACATCAAATATCCAAGATGCTAACATTTCAGAGATGAATTCAAAGGAAAAATCCTATACCAATTAGGGATTAGGAAGGAATTCTCCCCTGTGAGGGTGCTGAGGCCCTGGCACAGAGTGCCCAGAGAAGCTGTGGTTGCCCCTGGATCCCTGGAAGTGTCCAAGACCAGGTTGGATGGGGCTTGGAGCAACCTGGACTAGTGGAAGGGGTCCCTGTCCATGGCAGGGGGTGGGACTGGATGGGCTTTGGGGTCACTCCACCCCAAACCATTCAGGATTCTGGGATTCCAGTGTGAAGAAAATAGATCTTGGATACACATAGCAAAGCCTAAAAAATTATAAATAATTTTGGAAGCCTATCAAGAGACTTTCTTTTTGACCATATGTGATGAAATCTGTGTCAACCACAGGATAAAAGAAGGGAAAATAAAAAGAGAAGGGGATAAAGTAAGAAAGAGGAAGGGAAAAGGAAAAGGAAAAGGAAAAGGAAAAGGAAAAGGAAAAGGAAAAGGAAAAGGAAAAGGAAAAGGAAAAGG
>JANRGV010000120.1:24287559-24310171 GCA_024734035.1 Alethe castanea | reverse complement strand
AAACAAAACAAAACAAAAACAAAAACAAAACAAAACAAACCACATAAGGCAAAAATATCACAAAATTACCAAAAATGACAAGATAAAATTGGTTGCATGACTGAAATTATTCTTTAATGCTGTGATCTATAAGGATGATAACCAAAGTATGAAATTAAGCTGGCAAGGTAAATCTATATTAAAGTGGATTAATAGGGAACCTGTCCTTATGTGTTTTTTTCTGGAGTGGATATTTTGCTGAAGCAAAATATCAAAATACTGGATATTTTGATGTGAGCAGTGTTCTCTGATTCATCTCTGAGAGTGGATTTCATGGTAAGGTTTATTTCCATCAAATCTGAAATGTAGATGATCCTGTACAACACACACAAGAGAATGTTTTACCTTCTACCTCTGAGTCCAGGAGAAAGAAAGAAACATTTGACTTTTAAAAGTTGATTTTAAAACTGAAGCCGTGCCAAGTATTAGCAAGAAGGGTTTGTTTTCTTAAAATATGTGGGCAATTGGAATGAGCATCACTGCACTACAGCAACCTTTTCATTGAACCCAGACTTATTGAGCTTAACTGCCTGTACACTAATTAAAGCATCTCTCATCCTGTTTGTCCTATTCAGCACTACACTGCCAGCTCAGAATGGCTTTCACAAAGCCCAGGCAGTGATAAGTGTTAATGGTATTTTATTATTTCTCAGCTGCAATGAAGATATTTCTCTGGCTGCAGGCAAAAGCCTCCAGGAAAAGAAACACCAAGGAGCGGGAACATGCCCTCACAGCATCACTGCTTCACCAGTTGCACTCTTTTCACTGCTGTTCAGGCAATGGAGAGGCACTCATACATTCCCCTGGAAGATCCTTTTGTGCACTGTGTCTCTCTAGAGCAGGGGCCTCTGAGGGATGTGCAAGGAGCAAAGTGAATTATTGAAAGACTACATGAAGGAATAGGCCATGAAACTGATTCAGTGGCTGGCAATAGGGGGAGAAATGACAGGATCCCTTGGGCCAAGCAGAGTATTAATGGGGTGCTGCTGGATATAAGTAAGAGCCTTTGGAAAGAGGCAGTGGTGACTCATGAGATCAATAGGAACAGCCCTCTTGCTGTCAGTGGTGCCAGGGAACCACTCAGCAACCACGAAGCTCAAAGGCAGGACAGAGAAAGTCAGAAGGAAACAAAGAGCTGGGAGATTTTCCTGTGTGCTCTGCAGTGCAGCAGCCCCAGCTTCTGGAGGTGTCCAGGGCTAGAGGACATCACTCCCTAACCCTGCTGCCACCTCCAGAGAGGCTCCCTCATGTTCCACTTCCTCTCTGCACAGTGAGCAAACTGTCTGATATACTGAGATTGGCATTATATAAACACCAGACATCCAATATTAATTAGGAAACTATAAAACAGGGTAACATTTTGTAAAAAAAAAAAAAAATGCTGTCTCTTAGCAACTCAGCTCCTCCAGTCTCAAATAAAGGATTAGAATCTGACAATGTCACATTGTTTTCCACAGTAGATTTGAAATTTGGCTTAATTAAAGCTTATGCTTTAGCCGGATTACCAATCAAGAAACCAGCAGCCACAGGGAGAAATAGCTTTTGTCCATGTATGTGATGGGGATAAAAGTTCTGTGTTCAACAGTACTGTGTGTGAGACACAATTTATTTCAGGCAATTGCTCCAAGGATCCGAGCGTTTCCATCCCACTGAAGCCCAGACCTGGTTACCCTGAGTGTGCTGTGCTCAAGGACACACGTTCAGAGACCAGACCTTGAGCATGTAGGGAGAGATTCAAGGTCACGGATAGAAACTTTACTGGAGGACCCTGCAAACCCAAACTCCCTTCAGGGTCTAAATGTCAAGGAGTTCCTGAGATCCCCCTGATTTTCCACTCCTGCCACATTATAATAACCCTTTGCTTGGAAGCTTATACATGATACTTCCAATGCCTAAAGGGAGCCTACAAAAGGCTGGGAAAGGACTTTTCATCAGGACATGGAGCATCAGGGTGAGTGAAAATGATTTTAAGCTGAAGGAAGACAGAGTTAGATGGGATATAGGGAAGAAATTCCTCCCTGTGGATATGAGGAGGCCTTGGCACAGGGTGCCCAGAGAAGCTGTGGCTGCCCCTGGATCCCTGGAAGTGTCCAAGGCCAGGCTGGACAGGGCTTGGAACATCCTGGGGTAGTGGAAGGTGTCCCTGCCCGTGGCAGAGGGTGGAACTGGATGGGCTTTAAGGTCCCTCCCAACCCAAACCATTCTGGGATTCCATGATGTGACCTAAGCTGCTGCATATTCTGCAAAATCCTACACAGCTATCCAAACATAACACAGTTCAAAGCCTTCATAATGCAATTCAGATTAAAATGACAATAAGATTTATTAAAGGGATGCCTTCAGAATCAAATCCATCTGTGTGAAGGCCACTTACAAGTCCCCATGCTGTAATTTTTATGCAGGTGTCCACTGGCACCCATGTAAGTAGAGCAGCTGAGCTCAGAAGAGGAGTGAGCCCAGGAGACTGGCAAAATGAGGGGAGTCACCCCAAAATTGGATTGCCATCAACATGACACTTCTCTGGGTCCCCCAACAGAATCTTTGTCTTGGTGGTACAAACAGGGACAACTTCAAAAGCCAAACCCCACAGAGATGTAATACCAACCCCACAGCTTTGAAATAGGTCCAGAAAGAGCCTATAGCTCTCCCAAGCCCAGCTTAGCACTTCCCCTATCCAGTCATTATCCCACCACACCACAGAAATAAAACCCTGGTGCTCGTCTCCAGATAAACAGACATTATTATTCCCATAAAAGAAAACGAGGCACAGGAATTACCACAGTTCTCTTGCCTATGGCACGCGAAATATAATTTAAAATCCTCCCAGCTCATCATAAAATCTCATCATTGTTAAAAATGGTAGAAGATACGGTCTTTGAAACTTTTAAATATTTAATTTGCATATTTCTAAATCAAAGGCAAAGTTTGGATTGCAAGGTGCAGTGAGGAAAGGGAATATTTTTTGTTCTGGTAAACACAAGCGTAGCCTGTTTCTAATGAGTAGCAATCAAGAGACACTGCAGGGACACAGAACATAAAATAGTGAGAGAATCCAATATGCTGCTATTCCTGGCAGTTCTAAAAATTAATTCAAACCTGCATCCATTACAACAGTAATGGAAAAGTAGAGCTCCATGTCTGTAAATATTAGGAGCATGGCTGATATTCTCATTTCCTCCCCCATCTCAATTAAGTATGGCACCTTGCAGTTAAATTACACAATGTGGCCACAGTCTGTAAACAAAACAATCACTGTTACAAATGTTTGTGCCTAATAAATAGATATACTGCTGTATTAGGGAGAGTTATGCCTCATGCAATAGATGTTCCCTTCCAAACAGGTAGATCTCTTATTAAGCATTTGATGATTCATTTCTCCCTCCCCAAAATGATAGCACAGAAAGAAGCCTCCTGTTGGTGCATCTTCTGCAAATCGCACCCAAAATCTTAATAAAGTAGCTCCCAATCTGCTTCAGATCTAATTCTCCCAGGCAGTTGTACATTGTCGGCCTCACCCAAATGCTTAAAATGCATCAATGTTTATTCTTTAAACTGGAAAAAGCAATCATTGAGGATGATAATCCAAGAATCAGCCTGTGCCCCACTGCCCCTCGGTGGATTTGACTGCCTGATCTTTTCTCATCCTTGTGTAACCCCAGCATCCCCGCTTCATTTAATTCCTTAAGCTTTAATTAAAAAACAGCAATGAAAGCCAGCAAGAAAAAGCAGCTGAAAATTCCTTTATAGCTCACAGAACAGCCAATATTGCTTGGAGAAGAGACAGCAAACACCGCAGCTGAATACAAAGGCAGCCCACTGCAGCTTAATCTCTCCTCTGTTTTACTCTGCTGAGGAATACTTCACAGAGCCGGTCTTTTATTTATGCTCTGGCACCAGGAAAAGGGAAAATCGTGAGACTTGTCCAGGAGTTTGTACATCACAGTCACGTCCTTTGCTCTGGTTCTCTCCTCCTGGCTTAGAGCTGTGAGCGTGGATTCTGCTCAATGTTACTAAGGGTGCACAGTTCTTAAAACACAGCTCCACAGCTCAGTGACTCTTTGGGGTGAAGCTGGAGGTGCTGTTTTGGTTGGGAGCTCCAAGATGTGGCCAAACCCTGCTTCAATGGCCAGGTGGGGTCGATGCCAGGGGAGCCCAGCTCGTTATCAACGTGTGTGTGCACCAAGGGCAGAGCGGCTTCAAACCCAAGCACAAATGGCTCTCCCACCACAGGGGCAACAGGAGAGTCCCCAAGGACCCAGACTGTATCAAGAGTGAGTTTTCCTCACTCAGAAACCCTCAGACCAAGGAATTCCCCATGCCCAACCCAAAGCAGAGGCGCTTTGCCATGCTGACCGCCTCACCTGACATAGCACTTACTCTGCGTGCTCCAGCTTTTGATTTTCTTCAAAGCTCCAGCAGCTGGAGGAGCAGCTTTGGTCATGTCCCGAGTGGTTTTCATTGTTTCAACTGAAGCTGTGATCACTGAAGATGGGCAAGGAATGGTTTTCCCCCATTCCAGGAGCCTTTGGATGGGTTTAGGTTTTGTTTTGTCACCTATCTACAAATTCCTGGCTAACTTTAGGCCAAGGGAAAGGTTTAGTTGGAGTTTCTTTTCCATATTTTTGCGCATGTTTTACGGCTAGCTTGCAGTTCAGAATAAAGTAATAAGTGAATCAAGGATATTGATATTAACCTTTACAAATGTTTTCAAACAATCCTTAAATGGAAACAAAAGCAAACAAAAAAAAACCCAAAACAGCAAACAACCAAAAACCAATCAAGATGCTCAACAGAAACAGACTTTACCACAAAATGTCTGTTTTGACAAACTGATGTATTTGGATGAAAAGGAATAGCACAAATAAATCTAACCAAGTTCTGTAATTGAACTGTGGCTGCCCCTGGATTCCTGGGAGTATCCAAGGCCAGGTTGGACAGAACTTGGAGCATCCTGGGATAATGAAAGGTGTCCCTGCCCATGGCAGGATCTTCAAGGTCCCTTCCAACCCAAACCACTCTGGGATTGTATGATTCTGACCTTTCAGTCCTCAAAATTGGTGACCATGCCATAAATTGTCTTTTTTTTCAACTGGCTTTGGCTGCAATATGCTGACACCGGAAGAAGCTACACTTCTGCATTCCCTTTCCTTAACTCAGTAATTTTATGGCTTTCAATCTGACTTTTTAAATAAGAGTTTATAGTGTTTCACCTCTCTCTAAAATGAGCAAGTCTGTAAGAACTTTGCTGTTTGATTAAGTTATTATGCATGAAGAGCCAGAAAAATTTAAGACAATTGTTCATTTAAACTGCTGTTAATTACATCCTCCTGACATAGTTATTGTACTTTACGCACACTTTGGATAAAACTACTGTAGTATCTAATTTAAGTCAAAAATATTTCTGACATTTTAATGAACACACCAATAAGTTTTATTTTACAAGGCTTTCAAATGAACCACGGAGGATTAGAAAATGACATTCAAGGTCTGCATATAATTGAAATACATAACACAGGAGGGGGGAAACTTAGTGCCATGTTAAAGGGATACAAAAGGTAGGAGCACGTTAGCATTTGAGATGTGTTGGAGTAAATAAGGTCTTTTGTAGAATAGAAGCCATTTTTTTTTAACCACTAAAGTTTCAAGGAACCAATGGAATGTCACAGCATCGTTTTCACCAGCCACAGATAGCAAGCCTGAGGACTCAGAAGCCATTATCCCTGCTCCTTATCAGAGATCCCATTTCCATTTCACTTTTATGGAAATTTTAAATAATTATTTGTGGAAGTCAAGTGGAACTTCACAGAGTCAGTGGAGCTGCACTGGAATGAACCAGAAGGGGGAAGACAAGGAGTTGTCTGGACTTCAGAGCATTCCTGGTGCTTGTGAGGTTTTCCACATGAGAGCTCAGCTGGAGAGGAGCAGGAATTGAAGGCATTTAAAGCAGTTAATCAGACATATCGATCCCACAGTTATCCAGCTGTCTGGATGCATTTTACCAAGCCACAGAAGAAGAAGGCCGGATCACACATGTGTTCAGTGGAAAATGTTCAGTGCCAGGGATCCCTTGCTGCAGCAGTAAACTTTTGTCAAAGGAAAGAGGAGATGGTCAGACCAGCCCATTTCCCAATGATCAACAGCTGTGTAAAACAGTCAGGACAATGAGGAGAGATAAATAGATACACTCGAGTGCACATCCACACTTTAATATGCAGCAAATTGTGCACCCAGAAATCTTTAGACTCTTGAGCAGTTTCTCAAACTCTTGAAGCCTCTTCCTAAGTCTTCAGCCTCTCTCTGGGCTCTCTGTGCTGCAAGAACTAACCACAAAAGCAGCATCTTGGATGCACTGGAAGTGCTGTGGTGGAGCCCAAAGTGGCAGCTCTGCCCCTCACTTACCCTCAGGGGGACTGGGGAGAGAATGACGGGGTACCAGCGAGAAAACTCCTGGGTTGAGATCAAACAGATTAGCAGGGAAAGCAAAAGGTGTGCACACAAGAAAATCAAACCAAGGAATTCATTCTCTGCTTCTGCAGGGCAGGTGTTCAGCAGGAGAGCAGGTTCCATCCCTCAGAACGGTGACTTGGGAAGACAAAAACCTACATACTGAACGTATGAAATATCCCTTGAGTCACATAGGTTCTGTCCTGGCTGTCCCCTCCCATCTCCTAGTGCTCCTTCAGTCCCTTGCTGCTGGGAAGGGTGAGGAGCAGGGTCTGTGTGAGCAAATCCCTGAGTCACCAGCACTGCTTCCCCATCCCTGTGTCACCAACACTGCTTCCATCACAGATCCCAAACCCACAGCCTACAGTGGCCTTGGGGAGGAAAATTAACTTCACTCCTGCCAAAACCAGCACAATAAGACATAAAAAATAATTGCTCTCCTAGTCATCATTCTTTGAATTTCTCACAGACTGGAGTTTGCTCCCTTTCTATTCTGTGAGAATAACTCAGTGTGCAAATATCCAGTTCCCTCCCTCTGTGTGTCTTGCTACCACCATGACAGGGAGTGACAAAACAGCACAGTTAAGAGATGAGAGAAGGAAAAAAAAAAAAAAAAGGAAACATCAGTAAACTTAGCACAATATTCAATTATAAAAGTGGATGCAAAATGCTAACAATTCAATGCTCAGAACTCATCTGAATTTCATTATCATCTAAGTAGAATCTTGTATTTGTTAAAGAGGACAAATGTTCTTAAAAGATGTGTTGCTCACAATAATCTCAAGATAGAAAAACATGAATACAAGTTTCCAGTTGGTCCCTCTACATTCCAAAGAAGAAAAGGGAAAGAGAAAAGAAAATAATTAAAGATGACTTTTGAACAGATGCAAAGCATTCTGGGGGGCTGTCACTGAGAAAAATAAAGCTGTGGGATGTCAGGATGTCCTCTGTAAATCCATTAATGCTTCTGGAATTAGTCCAGGTGTACCATAGCAGGTTTGAACAGCACTACACACTGGCTGATGAGGGGTAGAGGAGAGGGGCAATTCCTGCTAAAGGACAGGAAAGCAATGGAGCCCATTTCACTGGTCCCAGGAGAACCAAAAAACAGGATTTTGCTCAATTTAAAAAAAAAAATATAATCAGTAGAGACTATATAAAACTGCTTCCAGCAGCTTTTTTTTTTTTTCTTTCTCATATTACAGCAAAAAAATGAAGAGGATTAAGGAAAATATTGAAAATTTTAACTGTGGAAAATTAGGATTGGAAAAATGGAATTTCAAACACGAAAATATTTCTCACTTAAAAACTCTTTTCATTAAGAAACTGATTTGCCAATTTTTTCAGCAAAAAATTAAGGTATTTATTCTCAGGGATATCGTTTGCTTGTTTTAGATAATGCATCTTCACTACATCCCCCAAAATACAGAAGAAAGGGGGCAAAACCATGGCTAGAGTTTTAGCTGATGTACCTGGATGGTTGGTAACGCTGCTACAATTTTTCAGGTTCTAGGACAGTGGTGTATCCCTAGGAAAAAAACCATTACATTTTCACATTCATCTACCTCAACAAAAATTAAGACATTAATAAAAAAAAATCCTTCTAGAAGTAGAGAAAATCCAGCATAAGCCAGATAAGGTAAAATAAATCGATAGCTGCGTTATCTCAGAGAAACAAAACTGATCTAATTTGTCCTGGAATTAGGCATCTGCCATCATCTTTAATTTGCCAGATCCCATACAAACAAAACATCAAAAAAGTCCCTAAAGCAATTTCACATCCTAATTTGGATAATTTTATATCACTAGAACCATGGAGTTTTGCTCCCTAGCTCATCCAAAAAGTAGAAGAGTAGATCTTCTATTTTAAGTGTCTTTACTTTTAAAGTCGTTTGGCATTTCCTATATGTGGAGGCAACTATGCAAATTTAAAGCCTGATCTTTACTGAGTGTCAATCATAAAAGCTTCACCAGGGGAGGAATAAAGTATAAGACTCCTCACTGGGTAAGATTCTGTCACTAAAGGCATCTCACCATCAAAAACTGCCAAAAAGTTCTTAATTTTCATCTAAAACAATTCAGAATATAATAACTATGGCTGAAGTGTGGAAATCTGCATATAACCCTCAAAATTCCCTAAATCAAATATCTCTTTTTACATTGGAAAGCCGAGGCTGCAGCAACAGATTTTCCGAAAGTATTTATTTCCTTGTTATGCATTTTCACCTTGCTTAAAAGCAGTTCTTTAAAAGATTCATTTCTTGTAATGCTGGGGCAATCAACAGAGATTTTTAAAAGATATTTGGAATTCACTGTACAAAACAAAGAGACAGTAAAATTAGATGTTAGATATGAGTTATTTAGTATTAGTCTTACCTATAACATCATATGAATATTTGACTATTTAGCTGTGCTCTGACTTATTTTCACACATCATATGTAACATAAACTTCAAGTCCCAAATATGTTGGTGTTTATTTCTTATTCTTATTTTAGCATGTCCAGTGCAGACACACCTTCTCGAGAGCCAAACGTTGAGTCCATTCCCAGTGAATTCAGACAATATATATTTACCATATGGAGCATGAAGTCTGTAAAACGGGAAGATTTCTCACCTCTTGTTATTTGACTCCTACATCAAAGAAGTGCATACCTTACACTAAAATCTACTATCCCGTTTTTGGCTCTCCTTTTGCATCATGTTGTGCCTTGAACCCTGAACAGTTTGAATTCACAGAATAATCCGTGTAGGAAGGGACCAACTCACTGGTGACTTGCTCTGGTCTCCGACGAAACTTCCAGCCATGTTCTAGGAAGATCTAAAGCAGGAATTCTGAGGGAAAAGAGGGGATGGCATCAAAAGTCACCCAGGCTCACCGAGGGCACTGGCACACACCAATGTCAGACTTGCAGGGACAGCCAAAGAGCCTCGAGCATCCACCAGGATCCTGATCCCAGCTGACCAAGCCCAAAATGCCATTTGAGCCCTGGATCCTTTCTCCTGCCTGTCAGGAGGTTGTGGTTAGGGATGGGAGCTGCTGACCCTACAGACAAGGCTGTCAGCAAGAGAAAAACAGGAAAGCTAATCCATGGCACACCCAGGCACTCTGACAGGGCTATGTGTCATCTTGTAGGGCAACAGACCAAGGTTTTGGGGAAAAGAAGGAGAAGTTGTGGTGGAGAGAAGCAAGAGGAGCAGCAGTGTGTGGAGAGGTGCTCTGATAAGAGGAGTGTGTAGTGATGGGGATCAGGGAGGTCTGGGAATGGACATCAAACCTGTGCCCAGACACCCCCATCCTCACCACTCACCCCTTCCCTCCCAGCATTTCCCTAAGCACCAGTGGCCTGTCCCAGCCCCTTCCCTGTGCTCTGACGTGACAGGGCCAAAATTATTCCCCCCCTTCCCAAACTTTCCCCACTCCCCATACTGCCAAATTGAATTTCAGCTGTCTTGCCAAGCAACCTGAAGTGCTGCTGCTAAGGAGGTACTGCCCCAGCAGAGAGCAATCCTGGTGCTTGAAAAGCCAGGTATTCAGCAGGAGCACAAGCTGAGCAGCAGACAGCAGGAACATGAGTTGACTTTTTCACTCCTCCTGAGCCATCTTGCAATTGGAAGGGATGTGTCCATATTTCCCAACTCCAGATGCAACATAAAACCCAGAGGCTACTGTGGAACTATGATGAGGAAACTGAAATTTGCTATAAAAGCAAGGCACACCACCAAATATCAAAATGGACAATCCCCTTGCAGTGCTAAGAAAGGTTCAAAACACCAAAAAGACAATAGAAGAACTCAGACATCTTCAGGGGAGGTTGCGAGGGCTGCAGGATCACCTGTATGTGGTCATTTCCCATCCCACACTCCCACCCTGTGACACAGCCAGGTATTTGGGATTTGCAGCCAGCTGGATGAATCTGAGTCCTGGAAGACAGTGCTCCTGCTGGTGAAGAGAAAAGTTGGGTTTAAGTAAATCATCACCAGGATCTGTTTGTGCTAATCCACGAGAGAAAAGAGTTTAACTTTAATTTCAGGCAATGGCACTGATGGATATCAGAACCTGCACTGAGCCCATGAATAGATGAATAAAAATATACTTTAAAAGCCCGGGATGTATACCTGTCAAACACTCAGATGACTAATGCAAGAAGAACTAGATAAAGACATTAAACATGCAGTAGACACTGGCATGGGGTAGGAGGACGTCTGATTCTTGTCAAGCAATCACAAAAGAGAATTATTTAAGATCCAAAAATATGGTGTGGGGGACTGTAATTCAATTGCAAAGGCACTGAAGACAGCAGCTTTTGAATAAAGCCTTTAGTTAGAGTTTAAGAAATCAAAGTAACTGTATTATTAATGTGCCTTAAACACCAAGTAAACCAGCAATTTCTTCCTTCTCAGGCACCTGGTGCTCCTCACAAAATAACACCATGTTTTGACATCCCCCGTGCTTGGCACGGGCTGCCTGTCAAGAAGAGGAGGTGACAACAGAGGGATCCTGGTGTGTGTTTCACAGCTGTGGCTGTGAGCCCTTAGCACGAAAGACAAACCTTAGATAACCCTTATCTTCCTGGGTGCTGGCACCTTTTTGCAGCACCCACAGGGGCTGTGTTTAGCTGCACGCTCCGGCTCTGTGCTCCCCTGGCAGGGATAATCCAGGCTGGGTGACTCAGAAACATCCACCTCTGCTCCAGGAGTATCCTGAGATTAAATGTAGAAGCTGGGAGGACTCTCTTGTCCCACAGGAGCCCAAAGGAGGGCAGGATAAACACTTTAATCTCTTTGTATCTGCTTTGTTGAGAACAAAATCCAGACATAAAGTGTAGAGCCGGGACCATGTGTCCCAACTGCTTCCCCACACCAGGAGAATATTTTGAATATTAGGATGCACATATTTTTCAGCTCATTAAAAAAAAAAAAATCCTGGCATGCCAAAATACCCAGGTTTTACAGAAATGCTATGGAAGTTTGTCCCTTGTGTGTTTGGACCCTCTCATTATCAAAAGATCCTTTATTTCAGACATTCATGTAGTTACCCGAGCAGTGAAACCACAGCAAAGAGTCTGTCTCACTTCCACTGAGTCCTGCCCAGCTCTCCAAAGCTAAAATTGCAAGGCTCTGCTCTCAGGAATAAACTCAGGATGCCATAAAATGAATCAGCACAGTAATATTTTGCAAAAACCTATCAATGTTTGTTTGTTTGTTTGTTTGCTTGTTTGTGCATTTAAAATCAGTGTGTGGAAAGTGGGAGGTTTTCCTAGAAACTTCTGAGCTGCATGAATCTGGATTCTCTATGAAAGGACTGTTGCACCTGGAGATGTTAATCTCACCTTTAATCTTAAAGGCACATAAAGGTGTTTTCAGATACCTTTACCTTTTCTAAGCATCTACCTGTACTTTGGGTTTTTTTACAGAGTTCGATGGTCCTTTCAAACTCCAACATCTAGATGTGGATAGTTTCCTTTATAAGAAGCCTGTCACAGATGGCTTCAGATGGACATGTCAGCTTATTCTGAGACACCAAATCACCTACAAAAAGCAAAATAGCCTACATTGTAACCATTAGAGAGGTTTTCCTTCCTGCCTTGCTGCTGGAATGTGTTATTATAAAATTAACAGAAGTTTTCACAGGGATATTTCTCCAGTCGTCTTCAGTTCAGGTCTATCAATGCTTTCCAGCAGACTGAAGCAATATAAATTCTGCACACAATTGCTCCCTGTCCTCTGCTGCAGAAGCACTTCCCTTAATAAGAAATCTCCAAAGGATTTTCAATCGGAGGCACCAACAATGGTTGCAGTTAATGGCAATACATTCCTTGAGATTTATTCCGCAAGAGGCACCTTTCATTTTAACAAATGTACCATGGTATGAGGAGTTTGTGATGGGTGAACTCAGTCAGCTCCCCCCCCCGACAGCTGGAGGGCTGTGCAAAATGTATGATTTGAAGTCTTGAAGTGTATTATTCTTCCCTTTGTTACTCAGTTGGATTCAAGTGCTAAAAAAAAAACCAAAAACCCACCTGGCCCTAGGAAATCATATTTTCCTCTGGTGAAGCGTGTACTTTGCGTTTGAATGGGGGGTTTAATGGGGAAAAGGAGAGAAGGTAACTGCAATGTTAGCTGGAAAGGTCTCCTCAAGAAGGGTTTTCTAATTTCTACCCCAACAGTGGATCAGGAGAGGGCTGAGAGTCACCAGCAATATTTTCTGAACAACTGGAACCATAATTTCTAACCAGAAGCCCTTTTAGTGTTTACTCAGTTTAGAGAGATGGAATCTGAAAATCTGCATCACTTTCCATTTCATCACATCCAAGTTATCTCCAAACCAGCAAAAGTGGGATACTTCTTTTTTCCCTTTACACTCTCATTCTGAAATCATTTCTCTACTTACGTTCCTCTCACTGGAAATACTAATTTTCAATTTCATTTCACAAGGCAAGCATTCTGTCTTTAATGATGATGAGGCAGAAAAAGGTGCAGAGGGAAATCCCACACTGCCTAATCCAAGCTCTGGTAGCTGAACCCCTCTCCAGTCACTCACCACCTCAAAATTTGGAACTGCAGAAGGGGGACCAACTGATGAAGACAGATCTCTGCATTTTAATGAGCAGTCCTGCAATATTTACTTGTTAAAAGACAGTGGATACTTCATCTTGCCTGTCATAACAAATATGCTCCTCCTGGCAACTCAGCATCTCGTGTTTAACACTGCCCTGACAAATGTACCTCTCCTCTTTCATGATGAAAGCAGACACAATTTTAGAGGGAATAGGCCTGCAGATTAACTGGGGTTGTTTTGGTTTTTTTTTTATTTTATTTTATAGATGCAGTGCTTCTTCTCGAGCTAAAGACCACTACTGTAGTTTAAGTCTACAACCCCAATTCAAAGCCATGTCAGCACTCTCCCTGTAAATCCCAAGCTTCGTGCACTGCTCAGTAGCAGCAGTGAATTGAAATGCAGAGGTTAATGGACAAGTCTGGAGTCAGGTAATAAGGCCCAGCTTCCCAAACTGCATTTGCCCTGCTAGGTATGAGGACAAAGTGATGCCTCCTCACACATGGAACTGATAAAAAGTATTCCTCCATCACTTTCCCAGCATCATCTCCTTTGCAGACCCCCAAAAAGGACATCAGTGAGCTCAGCACCCATATCCCCCGCCCCTCAAACTTGTCAGAAGGGTATAGAAATCTGTCCTTCTTGCCTTACTTTCTTTTCTTGCAGCAAGCTTCCCCTTCCCAAGGCTTGTTTTACATCACCTGGAGTAGCTTGGTCATGTAGAGGTGGCTGCAGGAAAGGGCATCAGAAACTGATGGTTTCTGAGACACTTCGACAGTGATGGATGAACATCACATATCCTGACATTACTTCCCAATATTTCACAAAGGAGACTTAGGAATGGATTCATTGAGCAATGTTTCCTCCTTTCGTGATCCATCTTGAGATGACAATCCAATTTTCAGGTCAAGAGAAAATTCTTAAGAGATGGAAAAGTCACAGGTGGCAAGAATAATGGCTGTGGATGATGGCAGAAGGAGGAATGGCTGTGGTATGGGTTTTAGGGTTGAGAAACACAGGATATGATGGAGGAAGGAGCACAGTGTGGGAGTACAATGAAGCAGTGCAGTTGTTGGCTTTTGCACAGCCAGCCCTGTTCTACTCACAAATGCACAGGCATTCCTTTCTCCAGACTTCTGACAGCAGAAATAATATAAAAATATATCTGTGAGTATTCAATTTTCCCTAGTCAAAGTCCAGCCAGAGTCACTATTTATCATCATTTATTCCAGTAAGTAGAAGCCACACCCAGACCAATTATCTCACTGTCAAAGCTTGTAAATGGTGTTTTGGTATCATGGGATTCCTGTTCAGGAGTTTTGTTTGGATTCTGAGGCCTCTAATCTTTATCAGATATTACACCCCACTCATCACTGTCAGGAGCTAAAGCAGCATCAGCATCCATTGCTAACAGGGCTGTCTTTAGCATGTGAATCATCCTGCACATTATCTTCCAAATTCCTACTTGCCTGAGAAAAATTAACTCCACATGACCAGGACAGGTTGGATGGGGTTTGGAGCAACCTAGAAGGTGTCCCTGCCCATGGCAGCAGGGAAAATGACATGGGCTTTAAGGTCCCTTCCAACCCAAACCAGTCTGGGATTGGGGGATTTTGGTATTCTATGACACTGTGGGTATCAGCTGTTCACTGCTTGCCATGGAACATGAGGTTAGGGAATGGTTTAGTGAACTATAAAATTCACTAACTGGATGCTTAAAAAAAAATTTTCATAGAAACAACACATGACTGTGGCCAAGCAAGGCTTTTGCAAGATGCAAAGTGTACAATTAATTTACAGAATCCAGACTGGTTTGGGTTGGAAGGGAACTTACAGCCCATCCAGTCCCACCCCTCTGCCATGGGCAGGGACATTTTCCACTAGCCCAGGTTGCTCCAAGCCCTATCCAGCCTGGCCTTGGACACTTCCAGGGATTCAGGGCCAGCCACAGCTTCTCTGGGCACCCTGTCCCAGGGCCTCCCCACCTTCATAGGGAACAATTCCTTCACAGCATCCCCTCTAACCCTGCCCTCTGGCAGTGGGAAGCCACTCCCCATTGTCCTGCCAGTCCAGACCCTTGTAAATACTCTCTGTCCATGTATCCTGAAAGGTCCCTCACAAAAGAGGCCACAGCACTTTCAGAGCCACTCCACAACAAAAACTCCTTTCAGAGATGCCTGACATGGCACTGGTGGGACGCACCCACTGTGCCTGGCAAAGCAGCACCTGGCAAAGGGATGTTCTCCCACACAGCCTGCCCAGCTCTCCCTGCCAGTCCTAGCCTAAAAAAATCTCCAGCCACCCCACCCGAGGCAAATAACAGACCATGTAAATGGCTCCATGTTCCCATTGGATGAAATTCCATGCCAATTCCCATGCCAACCTTCTTGTCTCCTGGTCATCAATTAGGCTTTAGTTCTGCCTTCCAAATAAAACTGCTTTCTTAAACAGCAGGAGATAATTACAGCAGTGTCAAAGCCTGCTGAAGCACAAACAATGTGAGATTAAAGTGACTGGTGTCAGAAGGAATTACATGTATATGAAATAAGTGTACTTCTGATTATAAAACTAAAGTATTGATAACCATTTTTCATCTTAATAAGTTTAGCAAAAGGGATATTAATGATGCAGAAGAAAAAAAGGAGCAGCTTTTTAGTGGAAAGTCTGATGTCCTGGTTTGCTCACTTTTTGTGAATAATTTAATTATAAAAGTTCCTTTTCTCAACCTCTTACATTTCTCAATGAAGACAAAACAGAGGAAAAGAGCAGGATAAAAATATAAGCTGCTTTGCAATTACTGAACTCAGAATACTCTGGGTTTGGGTTAGATTTTTATAATTCAACAACAGAACAAAAAAAAGCCACTTTGAGATTGAGTGAAAGCTTTGATCCTATTTATAAGGAGAAAATGAAAGAAAACTGCCCTAGTTTAAAAAAAATATAAAAACATCGTTTTAACTTGAAAAATATTATGAATCTATAATTCTTGGTTTGGATTTAAGAGGTAAACTGCCTGTGGCAGCTTCCCTTGCCCTTTCTTTGACATCATCTAAGCCAATGGAGGTGGAAATAGAGCCTTTAAAATTTTCCCAACAGTTTAGCCTGTTTAACCTTTTTTTCTTTCCCAACAATTTAACCTCTTTTTTCAAGCACAGTTTTTCTGTGGTTCCAAGTACACTTTTGCTGGGGGTCAACCCAAGCCAGGAGAGCTGTAATATCCAAAGAGCCCCATTAACTTGCCTTGACATCTCATTTCCCTCTCTTTAGATGACTCTGTCACTCATGACCCTTCCTCTGCAACTGAAGCATCTGTCAGAACCCAGAATCTGGAATTACATTATAATAGATATTGAATATGAGTCACTCCTGCCCACCTCTTTTCTCACTGCAAGAAATACCAGTGCTCAGTTCAAACCTCCAGGATGACAAGTGAGTTTGAAAGCATCACCTTAAATTGGCAGAGTTTTGTCTTGTTGCAGGACAGCAGCAACTGCAGAAATTACAGAGAAGAGAAACAGCACAGCATAGACCCCTTGGGTTTTATTTCTGTGTTTCTTTTCCTCTTGCTAGTGCATCAGGAGGGTTTATTTGGATCTTGTTATCACATGTATTCTGTGTGTATTTAAATATTCCGTGCATGTAGGGAGCCTGATTCCATGCAGGATGCAAACAAGTGGGAATTTCACTCAGCTGACACCACAGAGAGGCTCAGCTCATCAGGGAGACTCTGTTATAGTCAGGTCAGCTTGGAAGGGGGTGCTGGATCCATCCCTGTGACAGATCCCTGGTGCCCAGCAGTTAGGATGGTGTGGCACTGAGGCCTTTGACAAAATGACAGGCTCAAAAAACCACCCAAAGCACTGATTTTCCACAGGTAGAGTCTCACAACCACAGCCCAGAATTTCAGATCACTCATGAATAGGGTCAAAAGTTGGACTTTATGATCCAGGATGGAAACTGGGCTTCCACTGCCATGGTTTGGCCAAGGAGGATCCATCCCCTCATCCTCCCCAGGATAACAGGTCTCAGGACACACGATTTACATTTCAGTCACAGCAGGCTGCACATTTTCACATTAGAAATGAGAACTGTGGAAGAGGGCTTTAGTACCATTATTTATTAGACAAGTTCCCTGGATTTTTATCATCCATAACTCATGCCTTGAATGGATTTGCTGCCGATTCCCCTAAGTCATGTACAGAAGGTCCTGGAGTAGTGTGTTTCTAAAATACCATTTTTTAAATTTCACATTTACATGCATTCCATCTGCACACCGAGAGCATTAAATATCATAAATGTGGAGTTAATGTCTCATTTTTTAAAATTATGTAGTTTTGTAATTACATTAAATGAGGGGATACTGACTTTTAGAAACTAAATTCCAAGTCTCTTTCTATTGCCAAAGCAGCCAGGAATATCTTTAAATAAGTTTATGCTATGGGGACCCTTTAATGATCCATCTGCTGAAAGTAGAAAGAAGAGGAAAAAGTGGTTGAATCATAGGGAAGGAAACTTCAATTCACCACGCATTAATAAAGCTCAGCTATTGGTAATCAGTGAGTCATTAGTGAAGTTTTAGAAAGTCATATCCATTTACACTTAAGAACAGGCTGCCAAGAGTGCTCTCCAACATGGAAAGTGACTTACAGATAGGAACCAAACATTTCTTACACAAGTCAATCTTTCATGATTCCTGACCTGGAAACCACTACAGAAGTCTCAGAAAGGTGTTTAATTTCTCTGTGAATGATACAATTTTTTGCTGTTTACCATATCATACTCATTTTCACAAGCACAGGGACTGCATGGATACCTGAATCAGGGAATCCTGGAATGGTTTGGGATGGAAGAGACATTAAAACCCATTCAGTGCCATCCCCTGCTCTGGACAAGGACACCTTCCACTAGCCCAGGTGGCTCCAAGCCCCATCCAACCTGGCCATGGACACTTCCATGGATCCAGGGGCAGCCACAGCTTCTCTGGGCACCCTGTGCCAGGGTCTCACCATGCTCACAGGGAACAATTTCTTCACAGCATCCCCTCTAACACTGCTCTGTGACAGTGGGAAGACATTCCCCCTTGTCTTGTGACTCCAGGCCCTTCCTAACCATCCTTTTCCACGCTACATTTGTCTGATTTTGCTCAATTTCTTTTTTCTTTCTCTCTTGGTATCTGCAGGGTTTACATTAAACCCTCAGTTTTAAATTACTCATCTATCCAAGTCTTTGGGAAAAGCCTGGGAACAGTGCAGGTCTCTATGATTTAGCTAAAATCTGGTTATTTGGGTTAGCACAAGAGTAATTGTTCAGAGTCCGTGGGTGACCTTACAATCATTTCAAGGCTGGCACATTGGCTCCACTTTAATGGTGCAGCATAACTCTTATGCCGAGTTTATTCTCCAGGTTAACCATAATTCAAATTAAAGGCAGCTACAGGGACTCTGTTCCCTCTCACTTGGCAGAAGAACCCTTCATTGTGAGGTAAGTGGGCTCGCAGATTTATGTGGAGATTTGCAAAGCAGTAGATTTTCCCCTGATTGCTTCCTGACTGAAATATATCTTCGGACCAAAAGGGGTTCATGCCATTTAGCAGTGCTGCCATGGCAAAACAGCTTCCTTGGCTGAAACAAGGTAGAGATAAGCAACTTTGACCGTGAAACAGAGTTTGGTCATGCTTTAGGTGGTTTTACAACTTCCTGTTTGGATTTAAGGCTGTCTTTTCGTATTTCATTGAATCGCAGAATATTCTGAGTTGGAAGGACTCACCAGGATCACGGAGTCCAACCCCTGTCCCAGCACAGGCACCCCAAAAATCCCAGCCTGTGCATCCTTGGGAGCATTGTCCAAACTCTCCTGGAGCTCTGGCAGCCTTGAGACTGTGACCATTCCCTGTAATATTTAGGAGAATCTCAGTTACTTCTCCCTGAAGACGGAGGAGTTGGAAGAAGTGGTTAATGTTGTCAAGCAGCCTGACTAATTAGGAGTAGCAGGTTTCTTAACCTTACATGTGGATTTTTGCACCTGTGTGCAGGTCTACACGGTCATAGGGACAGCCAGAACAAAAGAATAATTCAGCTAAGCTGGTTTTCCTATATCTGCCAGCTATGAATGTTAAAGCCCTGGAAATTCGTGACTCTGCCAAAGGATTCTCATATTGCAGTCAATCTGTAGATAGATCCCTAAAATAACCAGTAAAAGAAGTAACACCCTAATCTGAATAATACTGTAAGCTGAGTAAAGGTATGGAGCTAAAACTGAAAAGTCTGTGACCTTCAGTTGGAAAAAAGGGCTGAATTTTATACATCAGAGTTCAGGAAAATCCACTATTTAATGGCTGTAGTCACAGAACTGATCGCAGAATCAGGGAATCTGGGAATGTGTTGAGTTGGAAGGGACCTTAAAGCCCATCCAGTCCCACGCCTTGCCATGGGTAAGGACACCTTCCACCAGCCCAGGCAGCTCTGTCAAAGCCCAGCACAAGCCCTGGGGGCAGGTTGTTGTCCCTTTTCCCCACGTCCTCATCACCAGCCTCACTTTCCCAGCTCCTTCTTTTCCCCTTCTCTTTTCCTAGTGCTGCTGCACAACTGTAACTGTGGTGGTACATACAAAGAAAAACATGAAAAATACCCAAACTGGGATCTGTGGCTGTGAAAATGATGCTTTGAAGATGAAAGTAGTCCAGGTACCATCACTTGGTACCACAGAGAGATGTAAAAAGCCCAGTTAGAAGGCTCAGAAAAAGTTTGGTTCACTGCTGTGAAGATGTGGGGCATGAGAGTAGAAGGGGCCTGGGCTTCAATAGTAAACAAAAGTAGCTTAATTTTTTTTTTATTTTTAATGAAAGGGTTCTCACTGAAGTTTTACAACCTCAAAAAACTCTGGCATGTTGCACAAAATGATGTGAAGGGATTGTTTTGTCAGGGCCTTACCCACAATGCACTCCATAAAGATGCCTTTAAAAGAGTAAAAAAGTTTTAAAAAAAAAAAAAGGTTTCAGAGCCCATTTTCTAAGATGTTCAGAGTGTGAAGTCAGAAGCAGCAGCAGGCAGGCACCACCTGAGGACAGACAGGAATGGACTCAAAGCCCTGAATACAAAAGGGGTTTTTCCACCTGTTTCAATGGAGCTGCCCCCAGCAAGCTCTGGTGCTGATGATCTGCTGCTGGAGCAGAGGTTTGTCCCACTTGGGATGCACTATATATACAGTGTCTAATCTTTCCAAATGGCCCCAAACTCAAAGGCTGGTGCAGACAAAGGAGAGCCTTTTCTTGTCCCTTCTCTGAATTTCTGTAATTACAGACTATCTCTAAACTGCTTTGTTTCCACTTGCCTCCCATTTCTGACCTGGCTTCCCAAAAATGTGGGAGACCCACTTTTACCGCAGCATTGGAGAGGTTTTAAGTTATTCATGACTTCAGGTTTTCTGAGGAGCAGACAGCAGGCTCAGCACCTGGCAGAATCAGACCTGTATTTCCCTCAGAGCTGTAGGGGGCTTGTGTGGAGTTTCCAGCTCTGAAAAACAAAATAGGTCATTTCAATGCTTTTGCTTAGTTTGCAAGACATAATTATCCCACTCCTCTCCTGATACGATCCAGACTGACAGCAAATCAGCAAATTATTATTATTATTCAGGCTAATTTATACTATTAGTTCGCCTTCTTGGTTTTTTTTAGGGTTGTTTTGTTAGAGTTCTTTTTAAAGTTTGGTTTATTTTTTTTACTTGGCTCGAACTTCGTGGATGCCATGGTGTATGTAATTCTTACTTTATTTTTAAAGTTTGAATTATTTGCTGTAGGACTTTTGATGTAAAATGTGTTTTTTGGTCTGAGTTTATTTTATTAACTATTTTATACTTGGGAATAATTTGTTCTAAAAGGGTTTTACAGACTACATTAGCTGTGGCTTTGACAGTGGGAACAGCTTTTACTTAATGAGTTAGATGGTTTGTTATTACTAATAAAAACTTATTTTTGTACTTGGGGAAGTTTAGTGAAGTCCACTTGAATACTTTGAAATGGCCGGAGTGCTAATTTATGGTCTTTAAGGGTTGTTTTTTTCATTATCTTTTTATTTACCTTTTGACAGATCATACATCTTTCAGTTACTTGTTTTGCTAATCCAAAAATCCCAATATACCCGTAATTCCTTAGGAAGTGATCACACAGAGCTTGAGTAGTTCAATGAGTTTTTTGATGCATATCTTTTAATATTTTTTTTAGTAAGTGCTTTATTAAGTAGTTGCTTACTATCAGGAAGCTTCCATTTCCCAGATTCGTCTGACTTTCTCCTTATTTTACTTAATTCTTTTTCTTCAGCTTCACTAAATTTTGGAATTTTTAATTCTTCTCTTTTTGAGGTCAAAATTAGCATGACTTTTTTGGCTCTATTTTCTGCTGCATCTTTAGCTTTTTGATTTGCTAAGTTATTTCTCTTTATTTCTGGAGTCACTCCTTTTTGATGTGTCTTGATTTATACTACAGCTATTTCCTCAGGCAGTTTCAATGCCTCCAAAATTTCTAAAATGAGGCCTTCATGTATTAATTTCTTTCTTTTTGAATGGAGTAACTCCCTTTTTTTAAATTTTTCTGAAAGTGTGTACTACTTTAAAAGCATACCTCGAGTCAGTATATATGTTTTTTTTTTAATGTTTTAAATATTCTAATGCTTATTTTAGAGCATATAACTCACAGGTTTGAGCTAACTAATTGGAAGGTAGCTTTTTTTTTAATAGTTTGCATATTTTTTTCATTAATTAAAGCATATTTTGACTTTTTTTTCTTTGTAAACATTTGGAGGAACCATCAACATGTGTTTTTTTTCCTTCTAAGAGGGCTTGTTCTGCCAGATCTTCTTGAATTTTTGTTTGCTATTGGATAATTTTTAAACAATCATGTGTTAAATCACTTTTTTTTTCCCCATATAGAAATTGACTGGGTTTAAACTTTTGTTTATTTCTAGTGTTAAATCATCACTGTCTATTAAAATTGCTTCATATTTTAACGTTCTAAAATTTGTTAACTATTTTTTAGCTTTCTGGTTTAGCACATTTTGGACTGCATGGGGTGTACACACAATCAGTTTACTTCCAAAAGTGAGCTTACGGCTTTCCTCCACCAGAATAGCAGTAGCTGCTACAGCTTGGATACATACGGGCCAGCCATGGCTTACTGGATCCCACATGTTTGATAAATAGGCAATTGGTCTTTTCACCCCTCCCCATTCCTGAGTCAGAACTCCATGAGCCACTCCATTTTCCACATTGACATACAGATGAAAAGGTTTTTCCAATGAGGGTAAGCTTAAAGCCGGTACCGAGGCTGATTTTAACTTCAATTCTTCTAATTTTTCATCGTCTTCTCTGGTCCACTCTACATCATCTCCCTCGGTCAATTTTTCATACAAAAACTTTACTGCCTGTGTGTACCCTTCAATCCATATTCTACAATAGCCCAATAATCTAAGCAGTTTTCTAATTTCCCTTTTTGAAGAGGGAGGAGGAAGAGATAAAATCCCTGCAATCCTTTCAGGGTTTAGCTTTCGGCTACCTTTGCTTATTAAATGCCCAAGATACTT
>JANRGV010000120.1:24267579-24282865 GCA_024734035.1 Alethe castanea | reverse complement strand
CTGGAATGGTTTGGGATGGAAGAGACATTAAAGCCCATTCAGTGCCATCCCCTGCCATTCATCCCAAAATGTGTACCTACGTGCAAACACAGCCCTACCTGCACAGACAGGGGTTCAATACTCGTTATTTGCTCTCCACTGTTTGCCATTTGTTGTTTTAATTATCTTTGGCTAGAATCATTCCAGCTGGCTGGCCAGGGAGCAGACAAGGCCCTGAGGAGAAGGTGGCATGTTTGGAATGACAAACGCTCCAGGAAATCAGAGATTGGTGTGGTGAACACTGAAAAAAAAAAAAAAAATCAGGTCTATAATGAAAACCCCAAAACAGAACCCAAAATGTGTGAGAATAATTTGACAAACCAGCACAGAACAGTTAATACCTTTAATAGTAATTCTGGACCTAATTTAACAACAACGACGAAAAATAATTTAAAAAAATAAAAAAGGCAAGCAGTTGAGTACTTTGTTCTTTCTTTTT
This sequence comes from Alethe castanea, assembly GCA_024734035.1. Classification (NCBI taxonomy): domain Eukaryota; kingdom Metazoa; phylum Chordata; class Aves; order Passeriformes; family Muscicapidae; genus Alethe; species Alethe castanea. Next base: position 24,282,387 of record JANRGV010000120.1, on the reverse strand, counting down.
AAAATTGTGAAATATTTAGACAAAAGGTTACCAAGCACTTTGAGCACTGCCAGAGTCAGCTTTTCACCTAAGAGCACCATAGAAACCTCTGACTTACCTGCTTTTCCTCTCTCCCAATTTTTTACTGCTTTGAAGATTTTTAAATTCTCTGTACACAGAGAAAACAAGTTTTCCTGTTTTGTTTCTTGGGTGTTTCTGCTTGGTTGGTTGCTTGGGTTGCAGGTTTTTTGCACTAATTTAGTTGTTCTTGTTTAAAAAAAAACAAAAACAAACAAACAAAAAAATCCAATAAAACCCAAAACCCATCACCACTGTTTCTCACAGCACTGCTGGACTGTTGCTCCTGGGACACATTGAGCCAGACTAATGACTCAAACATAGCATCTAATTTTAGTTCAGCCACAGAATTGCAAGCACCCGAGTTATTAAATCATGGAACGGGTGTCCTGAAAGAAGTGTCAGGGTGTGAAAGCCTCAGCACTGTTACAGCCAAAAAAGCCAGCTCAGGTTACTTGGTCTGATCTAGAAATCCAGCTTTGCCCTCCCCTTCTCCCGCCAGCAGCAAAAGGATGGAGCAGAGCTGCCTGAAGTTTGTCCTTTATCATACCTCCAGTAAATGGCTTACCTGGAGCTGGAAGTGCAACATTAGGCACTGTCACACAATTGATCCTGTAGGTTTCTCATTGTTATTTAATAAGATTTTTTTTTCTTGGGGGAGATGAAGATTGAAGCCTGTTTGGTGCCAGCACACAGACACTGCCATGTAAACATCATAAATTAGAGCTCTTTCTTTGAGGAGCTGAAAGACAAAGGCTCAAGGTGTTTGCACAGGTAATTATAAAAAAACTGGGATTTATTCAAACAAGGTCTTACAGATAAATCCAAAAGTATATATCCAGCCAGACCATTTGCCTGATAAATGCATCCATCTTCTAATTTGCTTCTTTTCCTGATGTGGGCTGAACAACCCTTGTGTCTGAGCACATCATCAGTAACCTTGAAAACTAAAAGTCAATATTTGGAAAAAAAATCCTCACACCAATATGCAGGAAAACTTCAAGCTGGAAATCTCAGCAGGGACACATGCTAGCTGATGACTGGGCATGTTTGACATGTTGTTATTTAAACAGGATTAAGCATCCAGAGCAAATGATTGGGGGGTGTGTTTAAAAGTTCCCTTCAGCAGGAAAATTCCTCACTACTTTCCCAGCCCTTTGATCATCCCAGTGCCTTGGCTGTCTGCTGCAGATCAGTTCCTGCAGCCCAAAAATGGTTTAACAAGACAACTCAGGGAGGACGAGGGTACAGAGTGGAGTATCCTGTCACTTGGCAAAGCAAGTGCAAATTGCCTTGGCAGGACCAGCTGCTGAGATAGCAATTTGTCTCTGTCAGGGGAAGAGCACATGGGTGGAAGCACTGCTAATACAGTGTGCCTTTGAAATAAATCACTTTATGCATACACAGATCATGTTGTGAGGCTTTTCTTTTAGGGTGATGCTCCTCCGAGGGCAGCAAAGTAATAGAAAGTTTGCACCCATGAGGAGTTTGGGGTTGTTTGCCCCATTAATCAGCAGACAGTGCAAAGGAGATGTGCTAATAAAGCCTTCACTTGCACAGGCAACTGCAGTGTTCTGTGTCTCACCAGGATAGGGAGACAACTCTCTTGATGGATGGAAAAAAACCCCAAGCAGATCTGGGGAGGCAGGAGGCTGAAGCTGTAACTCGGCCCGACAGTGATGCACTGCTTGACCTCCTGAGGGTCTGCCAGCCAAGACATTTTCCAGCTGAGCAACCTTCCTGTGAAAAACAGCAATTCAAGGGAAGAACAGCACTCTGAGCACTTTGTAGCAGTGTGTTGAGTACATCAAGGCATCTGACAGCACAAGGCAGAGATGTTTTTATTGGGGAATCTTTTATTCCTCCTGTGAAGGAAAGGCTCATGGCTTCCAGCTCAGGTTGGAGAAGAAGGAACTCCTCTTCCTGCATTCCTGCAGGTCCACAGCTTCAGCAGCATCCTTACCTATTGACCTCAAATATGGGACCTGATATCCTTCTGGCATTTTAGACCAAATTCTGGGCTTTGGTTGCTCTCCTAGCTGCACAGCAAGCTCGGTGTAAGGCTGGAGTTGGTGATGCTGCTCTGGAAGCATCTCTCATGTCCCTCTGCCTGTAAAGCCAAGAGTCTGAGGCACTAGGGCTACAGTTTTGCAGGGACACTGGAATGTGACAACAAAAAGAGGTCTGGCATAACTTCCCTACTCCTAGAACTGCGTAGTGAGGACACCTTCAGGGGCAAACACCTGAGAACTTTGGGAAAACGCAGAAGTGTCAACAGATAAATCCTTTTAATTAAAGGTATTAAGGTAAAGTTTCATACTTGAAAAGAACAGTGATAGGTAATAATGATTTTTTTTAAATTCTGGAATTTATAATTCCATCGGTCAGATGGCAAAATCTCAGATCAAATAAGTGACAGATATTATTCATTACTGGCAGATTAGAGAAAGAACTGATACCATGGGCAGACTGCTGTTGTTGCTACAGGAGTTTTTCCCTAAATAAATTTTGATTAGTGCTCTTAACCTGCTCACAGCAGGGAGAGATTTTCTTATTCCACTTCTTTCTGCTGTGCTGATATTCACAGCTTTTGTTTATCAGCAGCTGTATTATTACCAGCCTTAACATGCTCCAGTAGCCTCCATGATCTGAGAGCACAGGAAAAATAAACCTTGAGAATGACAATGCTGGCAGCTGAGTGGAACAAAGCCCACAAGCTGGGCTTTAAAATGGCAATCAATATTAACTTCCATCATGCTTTAGAAACAAGATGGATTTGACAAATTGCATCAAAACTGTACCTCCAATCGACTTTTGTAAAGGAATGTTTCTCCTATATTACATTTATGTTTCTAGAACTTACTGAAGTTGTTTAATAATGTTTTCATGCCATCAGAGGATTGTTACTACAATTGAATATTTTCTTTTTTGTGCTCAGGGAAAGGAAACTAAATTCAGTGAAAAGAATCCAAAGATATTGAAAAGATATTCCAAAAGGCTCAGTAACCTGTAAGTAACCAGGAGACATCAACACATTGTTTTCTGCCATTACAGGAGATCCTCTTACTCTTGGAGGAAATTTACTTTATTATCCAGGCAAAACTCCTTTTCATCAAGATAGAAACACAGAAATTTATATGTGATTGATTCTTCACTAAATATTCATTATTAATTGTATAATTATTAATTACTTTTTCATAGTAGCATATATGATACAGGGTCAGCACAGACCCCCCTCCAAAAAACTGAAATAGACTTACTCCTTTCTTTACCAGTTTAGTGACTACATTCCACTAGTGGGCATTGTCCAGGGATTTAGGATGAGATGATTTTTAAGGTTGCTTCCAACCCAAACTATTCCAGGATTCTATGACTCTGTGATTCACAAATATCTGATTGTGAAATTCCCAGAAAAAGACTTTCTTAAAAGCCCACTGGGAATGTTATTTAAGCGAAACCATCTGTGAGCAAACTTTACAAAGAAAAGCTGCATGTCAAAACTGGGGAGAAAAAAGTGAAAACGTGTGATTTTTGTACGTACAAAGAGGTGTTTTGCAGAAAAAGAAATATGGAAAGACTGAGGAAGGGTTACAAAACTCTGTATTCCTCTTGTATATATGGACCTTGGTCTTTAAAACATCCAGCAACTGAGATTATATAATCTTTCTAGAAAATCAATTCCAATACATATTTCAAACTATTAGAAATTGTATAATAAGTCTAATTTAGCTGTATGATTAGATTTAATTTGCTGCCATGCAAGCCACCTCACTTTTTGCCCTGACATGGGGAAGATACTGCTCAGCAGCCATAGATGTACTGCGAGGTTGGTCCATTGTGTTTCCCTTCTGTCTCTTCTCCTCTAAAGTTAGCCCACACAATTACTTCAATCTTTTCTTCTGGGTCTTGGTTTCTAAAGCTTGACTTGTCCTCTGCCTCTGGACTCCCTCTGATTCAGTCTCATTTTCCTGAAGTTTGGTGCTCAGCCACTGCCACTAAATGCAGCAAACATATTCCATTTCTGAACCATTCCCCTATTTCAATATCCACATCTCATGTTTACCTTTTTCCAAAAGCACAAACCACTGAATTCCCAGCTCCTTTCCTGAGGAATTGTTGCTAGTGAGTGACTGCTGGCAAAGGATAGACTTTTGCAGTGTACTTACTGGATATCAGAGCCTAGCTGGACTGGAAATTTATTCCCATTAAAGCCTGAGCAAAATTTCACAAGGAAAATCAAGTGTGCCAATTGGAAGAAGAACATTTCATTGATTGCATGTCTGCAATAATAATTTCAGTTATGCAGAAAATTATCTATGACATACCAAACAACACTGTCTATAAACAGAGCAGCCACACAGACTTCATTAATGGACCTGCATAAAAATTGATATGGTTTGATAATATTGCTCTAATCCACCTCCTGAGCCTATTACACAGGTTGGGTCGAACTTCTCATTGCCATGCATGGCCTGCAGTCCTCCACATCAATGGAAAAAAAACCCCAGCAGAGTCCCAACAAATTGAAATGGCCCATAAGTCATACTGAACCAATAGAGCCAATTTCATGAGGCAGACATCAAAGAAAAATCAGTGCTGCCCTTCAGATTGCTCTGCCCTTCAAACTCAACAAGGCAATCTTGATTTTCAACAGTTTGCAAATGTAGATGCCAAAACACCAGAATATGAAGTGGCAATGTTAATGCAGGGACCAGAGAAAAGGCATAAGAAAAGCTACAGCACAAAAATGGGATTTACAGCCAAGTCCAAGGTAGCTAAATGCAAACTGGATTCAGGAAAAAGAGTGTGAGTGTAGGATATTCACATGGTGCTCTGCACAAATCCCACACTCCTGAGCTTTTTGTCCTAAGGTCAGGCCTAGATCTGATCTTTACAAATGGGCAGATTTAGGAGCAGGTCCTAGAATCATGGAATCACAGAACTGTTAAGGTTGGAAAAACTTTCCAAGATCATTGAGTCCAATCATTAACCCAGCACCACCACATTCACCACTAAACCATGTCCTAAACCACCACATCCACATGTTTTTTGGGGATGGTGATCCAACCACTGCCCTGGCTGGCCAGTGCCAGTGCTTATCAATTCTTTTTGTGAAGAAACTTTTCCCAATCTCCAACCTGACCCTCCCCCAGTACAAATTGAGGCTGTTTTCCCTTATCATGCCCTTGTTCCCTGGGTGCAGAGCCCGATCCCCCGGCTGGCCCCTCCTGCCAGGGAGTTGTGCAGAGCCAAAAGATCCCCCCTGAGCCTCCTTTCCTCCAGGCTGAGTCCCTTTCCCAGCTCCTTTCCCTTCCCTGGACATGCTCCAGCCCCTTAATGTCCTTTTGGTGCTGTCCTGCTAAGGAGCAGGATGTGGGGAGCAGGAGAGATGCTGCAGGTGCCATGGGCACGAGGAAGGTGGATGGGGTAAAAAACCATGGCAAACTTGTAAAAATGGTCTGAAATTGGCCCGTTTGGGGGCTTTTACATATTTTGTGAGCTTATCCCTTGGAAGCTGAGCAGATCTTGTCCTTTGGCTCCTCGTGACAACAGCAGCACTGGCAGCAGTGACCTGCTGTTTAAAGCAGGGACAAGGGCTCAGCTCACTCCTGGCCGGGAATGGTTTTGGCATTGCACAGACAGGCTCCAAGTGTCCTTATTTACAGACCTCCACCTGTCCCCCTGCAGTTCCTGGCTCCAGCTGCAGCATGTACCTCCAACAATTTTGTCACCTGCCAGCCAGGAGCCATCCTACCCTAAAAATGCCATATTAATGAGCAATGCAGTGCAGCAGGTCAGAACGTGTGTGAAGTCAGCTGAGAACACCTCCTGTTCCTCTCCCTGCCTTCACCAGGCAAAGCCACTCATGCAAGGGCTCAGGAAAATACAGAGAGGGGAAGAGCTGGCAGAGCCCCAAAATATGGAGATTTGACATCTTTTATTCCTTCAGGAGAGAGGCAGAAAGCTGCAGAAAGCAACAGCAGGCAGGCTTTTTGTTTCAGAGCCCTTCCCACCTCTCTGTATTTTCCTGAGCCTTTCCCATCTCTCTTTTGAGTGCAAGGAAAAAGACTACAAAAGCTGAGTAAATCATATACTGCTGTAATTATTATCATCTTTGCACTGAAAAAGGTGAAATAGGCTTTGCTCACCAGGGATGTCTTTTCTATTTACTTGGCTTCCCTTTTCCACTTAAATCCTCTCTTCATCTGCATCTCTCAGAACAGAACCTGGATTGCTTTTATCAGTATTATTTTTGTCCAAATTTTACCTGTTTTTCTTCTTGTTAATTATAATGTGATGATTTTTTTTTTTCGAATTAGAGTGAAATAACACTGGTGGCAAACATTACAGGCAAAGATCCCTGGATATCTTAGCAATGCTTTCCTTACATTCTGTGGTTGTTCTTCTTTTACTGTTTCACTTTATCAGAGTCACAAAATGTGATATAAAATCTTTAGACACCTATGGATGTTAAATTCTGCGCTCATCTAATTTCCTCCATTCCTGTACCCAATCCTTCCAGAAACACCATCCACAAAACTCTTAGAAAAATCCCAACATTTGGTCTCCCAGATGCTCCTTGACTCTCATCCTGCTCCAGATTTCCTCCTAAGCAAATGTGCACGGCCCCTACTGCTCCCCCTTCCCATTTCTGTCCGTAGGGACTCCCCCTACATCCATGATGTGATGTCTGTGTGATGCCCCATCCCATTTGAGCCTCCTATCTCAGCTGAGAGCCAAAATGGAATTCAACACCACTGTCAGTGTGTAGAGAGAACTGCATTTGATAGCTGGTGCTCTGCCCATCAAGGACACCAGTTTTTAATCCCACAGCAGCCACCTCCTCTCTTTGTGCTGCAGGCACAAACCCTGACTGCCTCAGGTCAAAGCTTGCTCTGGAGTTTTTCCCTTCTGCCCTGGGATTTCTTGCCTTTCTGTTTTGTTCACCCACCACACAAGTGAGACCCCCGATTTATGTGACATGTGCTTCAGCAGCTGTGTTTGCTGCTCTTCTCACATTTCTGGACATTAGCTTGGAGGCTCAAAAAAGTGGGAAGCAGCAAGGAGTTACTTTCACCGCCTAGAGCACACTGTTGTCCTGGCGTGGCCCTGAAGTGTTTCAGAGTGAGTTTCAGAACTTGTTCAGGCACTTGGAGACACTGGCTTGGCCTGATGAAGTTCAGGTCAAGACAGGATTTGGTCCTCCAGCTGTAAAGTTCCTCAGCCTCAGCCCAAAGCAGTTACCTGGTAAAACACAGACCAACAAGACCATTTAATTAACCTGAAATCTCCCACTGGCACAAAATTAAAGTTCTTTTGCCAGAATCATTAGTAATTTGCAAGTTCAGCAGGAGACTAACAGATCCTGGATCAAAGGTGCCTTTCCAGGAAATGACAGCCCCTGTGCTGGGGAGGGGAGGCACTCTGGAATTTATCTGACCAAGTAGGGCAATTTGGAATCTATCACATTCCAAAGTCTGCTGCCTCACTGTCACTGCACAGAACGTGATGCAGGAGGAAGATGCTGCTCTGCTGTCCTGCCCCACCAAAACTGACCTACAGCTTAGTTTGAGATGTGTTTTAGCAGACACATTCTGACCTCATACACAGGCAGTGGCAGGGAGCAGAGGAAACAGATCCCTCACCATTTTCCTTCTCTAATCATGCCCCAAAATTGGAAAAGCAATTATGCATTGCATGTATAGTTTATCCTGGAATTGTAGGGTACTTTGGGCTGGAAGGGGCCTTAAAGCTCATCTCATTGCACCCCTTGCCAAGAACAGGGACAACTTCCACTATCCCAGGTTGCTCCAAGCCCCATCCAACCTGGCCAGATATTGCACTTAGGCAGTTTTCATTTTTCTTTACTGAGACATACAATTAAACGATTAACATATCAGATCTTTGTACACTTTATGCGTTTGAATAGCCCTTTTTTCACCACATTGCTTGGAAAAGGAAAATTTTCTTCGCTGAAAGGCTGGTTAAGCATTGGAACAGGGAAGCATCACCTTCCTACCCAGGGAAGGATCCCCATCCCTGGAGGGATTTAATATCTGTGTAGATGAAGCATTTGGGGACATGGGTGAGTGGTGGCCTTGGCAGTGCTGGAAGAACAGTTGGACCTGACAATCTCAGAGGGATTTTCCAAACTAAATGAGTCTGTAATTCCATGTTCCATCAAGCTTCTCTACAGGACTGAGAGCAGCGCTCAAAGCAGAGCCAAGGTGTCCCAGGGAGTCTCTGCTGGGAACAGCAAAGGTGACATCACAGGATGGGCTATCCCAGCAGCCCTGCTGCTGGCCACCCCCCAGCAAACAGAACAGCATTCAGTCCGCTTAAAAAGTTATGTTTGGAGACTATCAAAGAATAAAACTTGACAAACGCAAGCCACACTTTTTATTTTCACAGGAAAATGCAATGCTCCCTTTTATCTCCTATGAAAATGAAAACCTATTCATAGTGCTGGCACCCTCTGCAGGAGAAGTCTTTTCTGGGGGTAGATTTCTAAATTTAGGGAGCAAAAAGACTTCTGGGGACTTGAGTCAGAATCTGGAGCCCACTGTGACAATGCCTTGCAATGTGGCGTTAGTCCCACAGTTTGTTGTACAAATTCCTTCAACAGATGAAAAGGGAATAATGAATATAAACCTTTTCTCTTCTGATTATTGAATATATCAGCTGCTGTGGCAAGGAAAACTCCAGCACAGCTTAAAAGGGAGCACACACAGATAAAAAAACCAAGTGCATGGATTTATATCTGTGTGTTCCTGCAATGTAGCACAGCTGAGATGAGGAAGAGATGGAAAGATCAAAAAAATGGCAAATCTGAAAAATCATTGTGATGAACATGCTCAGAGTATCTTGAAGTAATAGATGAGATAAATGAGCCTCTTTGAAACCTGTAGTTTCTTTAAGCATCTTGTCAAAACAAGTAGAGGTGAGGCTGGGCTGCCAAAAGACAATATTTGCCCTGTACCTTTACAAAGACCAGGAGCTTCCAGTTAAGCAGAGCTAAAGATAATTGAACTATAAACCTATAGAAATGTCTGATCCGTAATTTGAAAAGGGAAAAAATTGGCCTGCTCTAAAGATGATTCAGGTGGATTTTATTTTTTTTTTTTCTTTTTTTGGTCATATGGAGAATTTTAAGTAGAAAGAAGCCTGTGTTCCTGCTTGTGACAGCTTGCTGCTAGGATAGCATTTTCACATTTCCACAGACTGGATGTGGCTGCCACAGCTCCTGACTCCAGGACACTGTTGCTGTCAGGTTGGATCAGATCTCCACAGCCCTGCTGGATCCACAGGTGGATCATGACTGGGATACCCACCTGTCTGCTCAGCTGGAACACCCTGGTGACACAGCAAGCTGTCTACTAACAAGGGATTTCATCTTTGGGGTTTAGTCTAAAATAAATTTACTGGTTGGAGTTTTTTCCTGAATTTCTTATTTTAAAAAATTAAGTTTCTAGCTCGGTACTTAGCCCAGTTTTCTAAATGATCACAGGGTAATTCAGGCTGGAAGGGATCTCAGGAGGTTTTTGGTGCAGGATGCTGCTGCCTGGGCACCGTAGTCTCCCCTGCTCTTTTCCCTAAAGCTCCTCTGGCCAAGCCCTAGGGCAGGGCTTTGCACCGAGGAGGACTCTGCCGTTGTGGTTTTAATGGCTCACAAGGGTCCCCCTTTTCAGGAGGAATAGCTGAACCCCAAATTCCCCCAGGCACTGCCTTCTACTCCTCCTGGCCTCACCTGGCTTGGCTAAAGATGTTCACACTCCACCCCAGTGCAGCCACCTGGGTGTGACAACACCCTCAGGACATGCTCTAGACCACATTCTCCCCAACACAAAGCCCTAGCCCAACCTCCATGTTTTTCATAAGCAGGGAAATCAAGCCCTTAGGTATTTCAGGGGTGCTCTCCAACATGTCCATCCCTGTCCTACAGAGCTTTCCTGTTCCAGAGCTGCACTTTGGGTGTTTTGGAAGCAGAAGTGCAGTGACAGCCAGCACAATTCCCCAGTGTGGCTCAGCCACCTCCACCTCATGGAGCAGACACAGCTGGAGTCTGAGCAGAGGAGGGACCCGGACCAGTTTTCCCAGGGCTCCATTAGTGCTGCAATTATCCAATTATCCATCCACTCAGCTCAGAACCCGTCGTAAGAACCAGTGCAGTGTTTCAGCTGTGAGGCAGAAATCTTCCCTTCCAAACCACCACTGGAAACAGCTAATGCCGATTTGTTTTTTATACTGACACTTCTTTCAGGAGAAAAAAAAAAAAAAGCTTGGGTTTTAATCTAATGGAAGTTTTCTCAGAGAATATATTTCACCTCTACCACAGCTATCAAAAAAATCTATTTCATTTCAGGTAGAATAAAAGAGGTTTTACTTATTTAGATCAGAAATTACTTCCCTGGACATTTCTATATATTTTGTCTTCAAATTTCCTCCTTCCTACTGTCTGCCCACCATTGGAGTGGTCTGAGAGTGATTCCACATCACTAATTATAATCTTGCCAGTTCTTGCAACACTCTGTCCTATAAATTTAACAGCCTAAGGGATGATGCACTTTCCAGAAGAAAACATCTGTCTTCAGTTTCTGCTCCCTCTGCCCTTTCTCTGTTCCCTTTTCAAAGTCATTGCAATTACAAAATATCCAAGGCCAGGTCGGATGGGCTTGGAGCAACCTGGGATAGTGGAAGGTGTTTCTGCCCGTGGCAGGAGGTGTCACTGGATGGTTTTAAGGTGCCTTCCAACCCAAACCCTCCTGGGATTATTTTCCAGCAAGGCACAACAAGTCTCCTTTTAACACAACTGTAATTAAGCATCTCATTTTTTATATAACTTTTTAATAGGTGACAGTCTTTGCACTGAAAGGAGGATCCAACCAGCCCAAAAATACCATGTTGCTATTTTTCTAATAGGAAAAGATGAATATTATGTCTTTGGAGCACTCTATATACAGCCATAGGAGTTATATTTATTCATGCTGCCGCCCCAACATGGGGACATGAAATTAGTACAAGAGATAAAAAAGGATGCTTTTATGCATATGTTATGAAATTTATGTATGCACCTTTGCTCACATTGTTCCAAAGGGAGAATTTTTCACAGTAGGCATCAGTTGCTTAATTAGCACAGAATAATTAAAACTCACTGCAGGGAAAATTCCATAACCCCACAGCAATTATATAGGGAGAGTTCGTGGTTACTGCATCAACAATGCAAAAATAACTTCTAGGTAGGTTACCAAAAAACACCAGCTATTCAAAAGTGCCTTGGAATAGAAGGGCTCCTCAAGCTACTGAGAAAATTAAACCAGAAAAAAAACAAGTATCTAATAGCCATCAGTAAGGTCCAATCAAGCAGTGTATTAACTGCTTTCAGTTCATTTTTCAGACTCAGTTCTTCTATTGATTTATGTAGATCCCTGAACCTTGAGAAATACATTTGGTATAATTAGACAGCAATAGCAACTCCAGACTTCATTAATAATCATGAAAGAGTTCATTTGCTACCAATAGGAACTCATTTACAGTGCACTGTTTTTTCAGTGCTCATAAACAAACATCTATCAATGTTCAGGACATCTTAGGCTTTTTAAAAAATTATTTAATGTCCTTGCCTGGTCTAGAAAAAGTCAAAATTCTCCTCAGGAAAATGTTTTTACCATCAGAATGGTTGACAGAAATTGTCTGTCAACACCAATGACAAATCTTAATTAGACTGGGTTTGGTGAAATTTAAAAATTAGGGCCATTCATGGATTTCATTTTGCACTTCCCATTTTATTTTGGTACCAATGTTCTCATACAAGACCTCTTTTTCATTTTGTTTCATCCCTTTCCTTTGTACTGCACCAAACCCTGTTTTCCCAGGGTTGTCCTGGGGGTAAGGGGCCAATGGGATGATGGGGAAAGCATTTACAGCAGATTAGGGAGGGATCCTGCCCCTCTGCCCAGCCCTGGAGGCACCTCTGGAGTAAATTTGTGGGCTGTACACAAAAAAATTCAAAAATTTTCTTCTTATCTTGCTTTATCTTTAGAAAAATATTAATAACCTCACAAAACGTTTGGACTTGATGTTCTTCATGGGTCAAAAGTTTTTGCAGACATTTTTTTCCAGTGAAGAAGTTGCTGCATGTAATTGAAGTGACTTTGGGAGAGCCTTCGGGAAAACAATGGGAAGATGTTGGATAAGTGCAGGCTGTGCCTGATGAGTCCACAGAAAAGGGGTGGAGTGGCACAGAGCATTCCACTACTGGGGGTTTTTTAAAACATATAAATGTTTGATGGAGATCAGGAAACATGTTCCACCTTTGAATTGGTTTTAGGAGTATGGAAAGGAGGGGAAAACCAAAAGGGAAGAGGAGGAGTTGAATAGGAATACTGTCAGTGTGCTGCTGTCATGAAGCTACATGGAAGGGGGTCGTGTTTATTCTGCCCAACTGTGCCAGCAGAAGGTGACAAAAGAGGGCCCAAGGGAGGTTTATTTAAAATAATTAATAGAGCATTCAACTCATTTCTCCCCAAAGTGGGTCTCTAAAAAGCCCCAACTTCTGGGGTCAATCTCAACCATTAACAGCTGCTTTGTCCAGCTTTTGAAAAGACATCCTTCTGCATCCCAAAAAATGCCATAAAACTCTCACTCCATCCTTCTGTCTTAAATATGAACTTAAATCAAACCTTACATGTCCCCTTGAATCAGCCCCTTGCCTGTGAATCCTTTAGGTTACCTGCATTCTCATGAATGGCTCCAGAATGAAAATCAGCAAGAAAAATGTTCCAAAAACACATTAAAACTCTTATTTATGTCATTTATTAATGGCCACGACATCACACTTCTTCATCCTGCAGTAAATTAACAACTAAATGGGAAAATGCAGTGAAGATTCTGCCTGCTGCAAAAATAACACAGAGGACTTGCTTTATTAACTTCTTCAAAGCTTTCCGGGAATTGAAAGGGAAAACAAATCCCCTTTTCAGGTCATTTAAGCCAGTTTATAGTGGACAAAATTACATCAAGCCGCCATAAACAGATTTGTACAGGTGTAAGTGAAGTAGAGCCTGAATTACTGTGACATTTTCAAATTCAATTAAATGACTGAAAAATGTCTTTAATGTGAACCTCTGTGCTTGGGTCCATTACACGGTGGACTATATTTGCTGCTGTTGCAGAGGATTGCTGTGATACATAATCCATACCCAGCAGGATGGATCAGAGACAGAACCCCTTTTTCCACAGGTCTGCTTTCATTAGCTGACATGGAATTACTCCTGTTTACACCACAGTGCTGGACACCAGGCAACACTTCATTCTGAATATTTGAGAACTAAGAATACTGAAGATGACTTCACTGTACCTTTTATTAGGCACTGTAGTTGTGACTTTGGAGACATAATAGAGGCAGTGACAGATTTGCAGACACACTAAAAAACAGCAGCAAGAGCGGAGTTCAGTCAAGGCAAATGCCAAGGTGATATACTCGGAAGATAAAGAGAACTTCTGATAGGGCAGGAAAGTTAAACCAGTGGAATAAATCTCCGCCTCTGGGGTAATGTCCCGGAGCAGAAGTTTAGCTGATGAGTGAGTATGATCTCCATCTCCTAATCTAGCATCAGCATCATGCCCCACCACACACCTCTCTGGGTGTTAGTCAATACCACACTCATCTCTTCTAAGTGGGAAGAGCCATGTTCATTCTGTCAGTGGCACTTACTCAGGATGTGCCATTCCTGAACATATTCCTGAGTGGTTTTTTTCCAGCCACTCTAGGAGTGTGTAGGAAGCCATGGCTAGTGATTGGCAAAATTTAATTTGTTGTTCTTCCTCTTACTGCAGCCACTCAAGACAAGTGGTCCAAATAAAGTGATACTTAAGCTGGAGAAAATTGCTTAGGTGCCCTTGGATCCCTGGGAGTGTCCAAGACCAGGTTGGATGGGACTTGGAGCAACCTGGGCTAGTGGAAGGTGTCCCTGCCCACAGCAGGGGGTAGCACTGGATGGGCTTTGAAGTCCAGTCCATCCCAAACCATTCAGAGGTTTCATGATTCGACCAATTCCTGGGGAATGGTAGCTCCCAATCTTGCTCCAGTAGGTCCTCCAGCAGATCAAATCCAAGTGCGGTCATTCATATGGATTCTGTAAAACACACTGGGAAGCTTTACAGAAATGAACCTCTAAAGAGCACACAAATTCTCATTCTGACAATGGAATGTGCCTAACTCACATTTCTGCCGTGAAAAATCAAATCATTTTTGGGTCTGATAGTATGAGGTAGTTACTATAAACAATGGTGCTCTTTTCTTGTTTTTATCAAATAAATCTCTCTGAAAGGGTGAATTTCAAGACCTGGACCTCAGTACTCTGCTGGAAGAGAATCATAGAACTCCAAGATGGGTCGGGTTGGAAGGGCCCTCGGTGGCTCATCTGGTGGCACCTCCCTGCTGCAGCAGGCCCATCCCAGAGCACAGGGCACAGGAGTGTGTCCACACAGCTCTGGAACATCCCCAGGGAGACTGCACAGCTCTCTGGACACCCTGCTCAGGGCTGGGCACTGCCCAGGGCAGAAGCTCAGCTCCTGTGCAGGGGAATTGCTGGGCTCAGTCCCTGCCCATGGCTCTGGGGCCATTGCTGGGCCCTGGAGCAGAGCCTGGGCCCTGCTCTGCCCCTCCTGCACACAGGGACACCCAGGGCTGAGGGCCCCTCTCAGCTGGGCTCCTCTCCAGCCTGAGCAGCCCCAGCTCCCTCAGCCTTT
>JANRGV010000120.1:24243459-24260796 GCA_024734035.1 Alethe castanea | reverse complement strand
GGAAAAGGAAAAGGAAAAGGAAAAGGAAAAGGGGAAGGGGAAGGGGAAGGGGAAGGGGAAAGAAAGGAAAGTTTAAGCCTTTTAACAGGGAGATAACTATCAGAAATTTGCATAACCTATGTGGTATTGAGTCCGGTGTCTGGCCATGGCAGTGGATTTCAGGATCTCTGGAGGTGAACCATACACAGGACTAAATAAATGTGCAATAAAACATTCTGGGCTCTTCCTCATGTGGCATCAGCTTTCTCTGATATTCACAGAAGTCTGGGAACACACATAGCCACAAAGAGCTCTTGTTCAAATCCATCTTTCAGGAGTTTCAGCCTAAATACCAGTTTGCCAGAGTAATTCCCTGTCTGTAATGGCCTGAGAGAGGCAGAGCCCTGAGAAGAGCGCTGCAGGGAAGCTGGCAGCCGTTGTTATTGATGCCTGGGCTGAGGACTCCCAAAAACCATTTCCAGAGGGGTAGAAGAGGAGTTTCATCTCTCACCAGGTGTAGCTTGGCACAGGGCAGTGAGCTTATCCCTCCAACGGCATCCACCATCCTGGAAAATGAGACTTCTCAGGGCTAAGAACCCAAACTTTTTTCTGAGAGGCAAATAAAACCCCTAGGGGTTTTAATTTTACAAATCTGCAGTGTTGCAATGAAGACAAGCCCAGTCAGTGTCTGTCACCTGCAGGAAAGGGTCTGTAGGGTCACACATGCTTTGCAGAGGTGCACAATCGGCTCCTGGTCTTGAGGCACTGACCTGGAGGGGCAGGGCTTCCCAGCTCTTTATTCCTTTATCCCAGACTCATTAAGCCCATATTTTGGTCAGATATGAAAAAGAGGCAGAATTCTCTAGCACTTATATAACAAGGCAGTTGGTAGGATCCTGGCTAGACACCAGTCATGGGTGAAGCAGAAGATTTAGCAGCACAAACTGCGTTACCTCCCGCTTCAGCTGCCAAACCAGGAAAGAAAAATACTCAGAATTAAATATATAACATATAACAGCAGACCTGGACATATGTTATCTCTGTAAGCAGATGTTTTTACTATGTCACATACTGGCTGGTGTGCAGAGGAACTAATAAAGTGATTTACAGCTGTAATTACACTTATTTTATTATATGGGGTGAACTGCACTGAGGTACAGATCCAGCAAGCCCCACTGAAAATTCCAAATAAAGGAATTCAATCTCAACCTTGAGCAAGACTGATGGGTTTGGGTTGACATACAAAAGGCTACTTTTTATTGATTTAGCATGTTCCTCCCCAAAAGGGGAGCAGTCAGATGCAGCAGAGGATGCTGAATCCAGTAGCCCACGTATGGCTTTTTGTCCATAGGTTTATCCAGAGCTGAGAGTGTGTTCCCAGTTGTATATGTGTATATATGTATATACCCAAAATTAAAATGGTTTTTCCTCTCAATTAGCAACACTGAATTATTTGGTTCATTTTTTGCAGCTTTTGGAGTGCAGCTATGATGGAGTGGAATAAAAAAAAATGTGCCCACTAGCAAATTTCAGCAGCAGTTTTGGGGTTTGGTGTGGTACCACAGGGTTTAGTCAGTCTTAGAGAATTGAGATTGTTCAGCCTGGAGAGGAGAAGCTTCAGGGTGATCTAATTGTGCCTTTCCAGAAGGAGACAACAGGAAAGACTGAGTAGCCCAGAGAAGCTGTGGCTGCCCCTGGATCTCTGGCAGTGTCTAAGGCCAGGCTGGACAGGGCTTGGAGCAACCTGGGGTAGTGGAAAGTGTCCCTGCCCATGGCAGGGGGTGGCACTAGATGGCTCTTCCAACCCAGGCCATTCTATGATTCTATGATGAATCAGGTAAAAGGTCTAGAAAGGTAAAAATATTTCTAATTCATGTATTTTCTTCTAAGGTTTTAAAATGAAACTTTATTTTATGGTCAAACCCAAGCAGAGTAGGTCAGTTGCTCAGTTTCTTGCAGTTCCTCAGCAGGCATTGAACTTGGGGTAGCTTTACTTTTTTTCTACCTAACACAGTAATCTGGACCTTATCCTAGAAGGAATCTCTAAAGAGGGCAGGAAAAGCCACCTTCTTCTTCTCGTAGATCTTCAGTGATCAACAGGCATGAAAAGCTACAGCCAATCATAGAAAAAAATGGCTAAAGACATGCAGGGAAAAGTTTTCCTTCACTTGCCCAGCTGTCAGGCCAAGAGACCTCCACACCACTCTGATTTTTGACTCAACCTATTTAAGCAGTCAGATCAATTCTTGAGCATTTGTAAGATTATCCAATTAAAATGTTAGCAGGCAAATTGGACAGCATGAAATCACTCCACAGAAAATTGCATAAGACAGGGTTTTTTCCCAAGTGTAATAAGACTTCTCCAAAGGCAGGCTGTCCTTTCATTCCTTTCTGATTGTTTTATAAAGCTTCTGGTGTCTGTCTTTGAAAACCGAAAAACAAATTTTCTATTCAATTTCTTTTCCTCCTTCTTGCAGCATAGAGTTTGCACTAAAATAAAGTAGGGGGAAAGAGGGACGTGGTGTGAGAAGTAAAAAACCTCACTTTTAAACTGTTGTTAATAGTTGCTTAAAAAGCCACTAAGCATAGGATGTTGTGGCAAGATAAGAAACACATGGCAGGGGAGGTGAAGTAAGAGTAAATAAATGCTGAAAAGTTTTCTTGTCGTGAAATATGGAAACAACCATGACCACAAAGTCAACAAGTCATGGTTTCACAGAATCTTGGAATGGCCTGGGCTGGAAGGGATCTTAAAGCTCAACAAGTTCAAATCCCCTGCAATGGGGCAGAGGAAACTTCCACTGTCCCAGGTTGCTCCAAGCCCTGTCCAACCTGGCCTTGGACATTTCCAGGCATCCAGGGGCAGCCACAGCTTCTCTGGGCAGCAAACATTTGTTGCCAGTATTGTTCATGTGATTTTAACAATTGACCTCTTGTTTTACAGTTATGGAAAAATATTAATTGAGGCAGTGAAGATTTGCCACAGCATTTCAGGCTTTTTAATGTCAGACAGCTGGTATTTTAGTGAGACAAAGCTCACCCAGACGTGTGGTGTAAATGGAAGTGATAATTTATTTTTGCTGCACAAAGACCAGTGAAAAACAAATTCCAGATTTCCATATTTGCTGGGATTGGGGAATATCTCTGCATGAGCAAGTTTTCATCTTCTCCCTCACATGCCGGAATTTCACCGCCTGCTTCATCATCACACTGGCTTGTCTGACTCATCTCGGAACAAAGGGAGCTTGAAATTATCTCCAGGTCCATTATGAAATCCATAACAGGGCTGAGAAGATTCAATGAGGAGCAGGGTGGGGGGCAAACCTTTTGTTCCACCCTAGCTCGGCACAGCCCACTCTAAATTGTGCTGTCACACCAAGCAAATAAACAAGAAGCAGCAGTTTTGTGCTTCCTGCCTCTTGGGAATTTTTGTATTTCACATGTTTTACTGCAGCAGAAAACACAGAGCTTAATCAGGCTTTTTGTCTGAAATGCAATTGGAGTTTGGCTGTTTTCACCCGTTTTAACCATTTAACTGTTTGAACATGAAATTGCAGACTCACACGTTCACGTGGACTCTGAGCTCAGAGGGCAGATGTGTTGGTTTTATTCCTGACACAGACCCACTTTGGACTTGGAAATACTTTCATTCTGGGAGGTGCTGTCCAGGAGGAATAGAGAGATTGGAATTTGGCAAAGACCTGTGTGTTTGCTGCTGGCTGCCAGGGTTAGCAGGGCACTGGAATGAAATGCTGAGAAGGCTTATGTCTGTCCTCTGATCTGCCAGCACCCAGGGATGGTCACGCCAGGCTCATCTTCTCTGCTCCCTGAATACTAAAGAGAAATAAAATATTGTTTGCCACTGCAACTACTCTAAATGCAAGAGAAAATGGTACAGTATGCACATAATTACTGTCTGGTGGCACTAAGGCACAGTTTTTTCCCAGAAAAAATACACATTCCTGCAAGAGATCAAAACCAGGGAGGACAGAACTATGGCAGAAAAAGAAATGCACACAAATAATTGGACTTAGCAGAAATGTGATATCTCAGACAAACAGATAGAGGAATCACTTCGTGAAAAATAAATGAAATGGAGATACAAGGGAAACAAACATAAATAAAAATAGATGGCATCAGTGTAACAGGCTTAGACTTACCTAAGCTTATATGTATTGACTCTAATAGGAGGCTCTGATTACACTCTGCATTTAAAATTGCAGGACTGGGGCCTGTGTGTTCCAAATCATAACCTTGTCAGTCCACCCTGAGTTAGAATACCCCCATAGGCACCAGATGATTTGGTTACCAGGTTTAGAGCCTCTCTGCAGTCTGGACAGCTTTGGGTTGCTTTGAGACTATTTTGAGCATACGGATTCCCTCTTGTGCCATTACAGCACCAGGAAAGGACATATTGAAAATTAAGGCAGAACTCCAAAACTTTTCAAACTTCTGTGGAAGACAATATATAGGGTAAAAATACAGCTTAGCAAGAGATGCATAGCAACAATGGGAAGTTTGCTTTCTGGAAAAAAAACACAACATTGATAATACAGGTCTATTTATAAAACTTGGGAAGACAGAAAGATTAAAAATAAGTTCCTAAAATACATTTGTAAAGAAAGTTCACACTTCTGTTTCCTCCTGCTTCTAGGAAAGATAAAAGTCTGTGAGTATTACCAACCTCTATAAAGTTGGTCTTGGAGATTTTTTTTCTCTTTGGGTAGAAAGAGAAAGATGAGAGGCATTGAAGTGATCTATGAAAGGGGAAGAGCTCATTCATTCTTCACACAAAACACTGGGACTGAAACCACTCAGGTGGATTCCTGCCATGCTGCAGAGCTGTGCTCCCAGCATGTTGGAAAACCTTCATTACACCATTTCTTTCCAAAACTTTGAGCTTTTCTCCTCAGTGGGTCGAGGTTGCTCAGACATCAGGGGTGCAGTCTGCAAAACAGCTCTGGAATACTAATGAGTCAAACTTCCCCCTGGTTTTGCGTTCTCTGAGAAAAGAAGAACCTGGATTCATCCTGACTCCTGAGCCACCCTCAGCAGCAAGGTGACTCACCAGCACACAGGTACATGACCACTAATGCAGCCCAAAAACAAGGTGATCCTCTGGGTCTGCTTCAGCTTTGCCTCTGGGTGTAAGTGGAGTTTCCAAAGCATCAAGGTGAGCTTGGTGCCAAAAGCAGAGTTCCTTGGTCCTCTGCTACTTCTATAATCAGTCAGACAGAAAAACACTGCCATGGAGACACTCCCCTCCAAATCAGCCAAATGCTGTGAATATCCCAACAGATCCCAAATTAATCAGCAGCCTCCCTGGGGAAGGCTCCTACCCCCAGAACCTTCTACCGCATAAGTTTTTTAAGCTCTTTAAATGCTGCCTGCTGTCTCTCCTTATCTCTTTGCCTCTGGCCCAGCTTTCATCCTCCCACTCTCCCTGCAGAGTCCGTGGCAGTCTCTGGCCCAGCAGATCCTGGGTTTGTCATCCCTTAGACTCCCAACAGGTCCAGCAAACTGGCTGTGCTGGGCTTCAGCTCTTTGGCACAGACTCCTTGCAGCCTCCATCAAGCAAATGAGGGATTCTGCTTTTCCACAGAAATATCCCTCAGCACAGCAGTTCTCTCCGTAACAACCTCATCATGTTCAGAGGCAGATGCTCTAAATTAGCTGTGCTCTACGAACAGGAGCAGCATTGAGGTGGGGGAATGGAAAGGGGATGAGAAAAACTGAAACATTTTGCCAAAGGTCACATTTCAAACAACTTAATTTAGATTCATTTGAAAGGGCTTCTTGCCACAAGACTCCATAAGAATATTTTTTAGCTTTTTTTTTTGTTTGTTTGTAACATAGCAAGAAAATGGAAGCATCAACAAATAGGCACTTAGGCTTGTCATTTCAGCTCTTCTCTCTTTTCCTTTATTTTCAGTCAGAAAAAGAAAGCAGGAAAATGTGGAAATGAGACAAGTCTTTTCAGCCCTGAGAACTGCTGAGACTGTTTAAACTCTGTAAGCATTTAGCTTGCTTAGTCCTTTGTTTTTTGTTTTTTTTTTTTAATCAAGGATTAATTTTTGATTAAAGTTTTTCAAAAATATGTTTAATTGAAATCAATCCTCCAAGCAATTTGTTGAAACTGTTTCCTGATCAAAACAAAATCAGAATAAATGACATCTGATTTAAAAATAATTACATCCAGTGATAATTAGTGTGTTCACAGGGAATTTTAACAATTTTTGTGTCATAAAAGACCAGGAACAAAGTCAACATGCTTTGAGCTAGTGTAAACGCAGCCTTTTCAGAAGACACTACATAGATGTGAAACTGGGGAAAATAGGATATCTCTGAAATGAAAGACAGGTGCAAGAGAGAAGTCTGGCTGGAAGGAAATAGAGAATATGCATCACACATGTTAAAAAATTGATAAAAAAATCCATACCAGGATGAATGCCATGGTTTGAAGAGGCATTTATCTTGCACTTCCCCAGCATGGGATGTTATTTACTCCTAAGACTGCCTAGTTTATAAGAAAGAGGCAGAAGCAACCTCAACTTCATTGAAACTCATAAATAAAACACCTCTCCACTTTCACCGAGTGCTGCTGTGCTAAAGTGTCACAGAAACTTCACGTAAAAAACGCTCTCAAATATTACAAGAGACAGCTTTGTTTTCTTGCAGTGTTTCTCATGTTTTATCCACATCCTTCAGCTTCTGGGGAGAGCTGAAAGCTGCCAGGGGAAATCACAACATGCAGTTAAAGGTAGCCAAAGCACTCCATGAGAGGGAGCTCAGTGTGACTATTGCAAAGCAGCCCGTGAGGAGAAGTGTCACTGACTGTCAGAGACATTCCAGCTATTTGGGGCCCTGCACATCTTTGTGTGGCATGGACTAGCCATTTCTTACTTACTCCTTCCTTCAAGGATCAGCCTGAAATGCATCAAATTCTGGCTGTGCTCACAAATTTCACCTGACCAGATTTTTAAGGGAGGAGAAAAAAAAAAAAAGAGAGAGACAGAATTTTAATTTAAAAACTGCAAAGGCTTTTCCTCATGTAAAAAATACTTCAGAAAGCTTCAGTGAGGACTGAAAATCAATAGTGTTTTCTTTTTGCTAGGAATAATGGTTATTTCTGAGCAAAACCCTGGTGCTGGAGAGGGCAGCTGTGGGAGACAGGCACATCTATCCCATGGATTCACAAGGGCTTTGTCTTTGGCTCCCATTTACACAGCATTAAATTCTGCTGTGTTGACTTTGAGCTTGACATGCCACTAAATCTTCAGTCCCCAAGTAGAGTCCTATCCAAATCGTGGTGTTTCACTGGCTGCCTCAGACCACAAGTGTCACCTTCATTTGAAATCTTGTCCCAAGTGTGCTTAAAACATTCTCATAGTTTTTGATGAGGTTGGGCCCTGTTCCAAGGCCATGGCCAAGCCAAAGCCCCTGCAAGGGAGGGGTTTTTTCCTGGCTGCTTTCAGGAGGGCTCTTTTCAGGTCTGCTCAGTCCCAAAGTAGGTCTGTTATTATGCAAAAGCAATTTAAAGGGATGTGAGTTATGACTGAGAGGATCCATGCAGGTGTTCATGGGGTTGAATTAATGTGTTCACATCACACCTTTAATTAATTTGTGACAGCAGTCTCGAGTGTCACCAAGGCAAAGAAAGACAACCTTGCTGTCCAAGGCTCACATGAAGTATAGAGGATTTTGTGCTTTGTGAGGTTATGAGTCTGGGAGAACCTGAAGTTTTTGGATCAGGATGGTGTCTGGGAGCAGGAGTGACTGTACAGCTGTCTGCAGAGTTAAAATAAATACAGAAATGATCAAAAATTAAATTAGAACCACTGTTATCAAAAAAAGTGACTCTTAAATGTTCCCTGAAAGCAGGAATGGATTCTGTGGTATCAGTGAAACACCTCTGCTGGATCATAGAATCAGGGGATTCTAGAATGGCTTGGGTTGGAAGGGAACTTTAAAATCATCTTTTCAAGGCCCTGCCATGGGCAAGGACACCTTCCACTGTCCCAGGTTGCTCCAAGCCCCATCCAACCTGGCCTTGGACAGTGCCAGGGATCCAGGGGCAGCCACAGCTTCTCTGGGCACCCTGTGCCAGGGCCTCACCACCCTCACAGGGAACAATTCCTTCCCAATATCCCATCTAACCCTGCCCTCTGGCAGTGGGGAGCCATTCCCCTTTCTCCTGTGACTCCAGGCTCTTGTAAACTGTCCCTCTCCAGCTCCCTTGTAGATCTCCACACCTTCATCTGTTTGATGAAATGTGAGATTGAACTCATTCTTTTTTCATCAACAGGCTCATTTTGCAGATTCTGCCTCAAATGCCTTTTTAATCTCTTCAGTTCAGTCTAGCAGTAAACTCAGTAAACTTCCAGAGCTGTGTGTCAGCATTTGTCTCCACACACAAATATGTGATTTGCTGATAAGGCAGATCGGAAGCTGGTTAATTGCATCGGATTTCTCCCTGAAAAGCCTTTTTAACTACCCTCAAATATCATCGAGGCTGAGGCTAAGTACATGTTTGAATATTTTCTTCAGTTCTCTGCTGACAAAACTGCTGATGTGGTTGTTCTTACATCTTATGATTGATCAAAAAAAAAAAAAAAAAGAAAGAAAGAAAGAAAAGAAAAAAAAAAGGCAAAATTTTAATCCTAACACAAACACACAGATGAGAGACGCTCCTAAGAAGGCAATTTTGTACAGAACTGATTTTCATAAAGATTTTCAAGCGCTTCCTCCTTCATCAGTGTTTGTTCCTAAGCATCAGACACTAAAGTAAATTGAAGTTTTTCCTACTAATATAATTTGAATTTATTTTGGTGGCTTTTGACCATCTTTTATCTTGTGATTTGTTCCCAGCAGTAAATATTTGGTGAACAGTTGTTCACTCAAAGATATTTTTTGTCAGGAGATCAGACTTGTCTTGCTTATTAATTTGCCCTAATACCTTACTCCTGAATAATTTCAGGGATTGTCTTTGTTCACCAAACACAGAATCACAGAATCCCAGAATGGTTTGGGTTGGAAGGGACCTTCCAGCCCAGGCAGTTCCACCCCCTGCCCTGGACAGGGACACCTTCCACTGTCCCAGCTTGCTCCAAGCCCCATCCAACCTGGCCTTGGACACTTCCAGGCATCCAGGGGCAGCTCATTTGGTCCATCCTTTCTGCTTTCCAAACACTCTCATAAAAGTTTCTGTTTTGTTGAACACAAAAGAGAAACAAATTACACACAGAAGTACTCTGACACCCATCTTCCATCATGGATTTGGCTTCCTGGCTCTCTTCAGTCTCTTTTAACATTGTTGATTTTTTAGGGGGTAAACAAAGCAGAGCCTAATTAAAACTTCAGACTTTTTTCTGTCTTCTCTTCTGCTAGCATTTACCACCTCAACACTAGGCTGACAGCAAGGAAAATTTGCTTATTTGTGATGCATTCCATCTCACATCCTGTAATCCTGGTGCAAAACTTCATTCCCAGGTGGAAAGGAGCACCAAAGGCAAAAGAGAACATCCTCTCTGGCAACTCTTCTCCCCCTTGAATTTCCTACACAAAAATTCCCAGTCTCCTCCCTTTCCCTGACATCACCATAACTTTGAAACAGCAAGTCTCATCATCTCCAAAATCCACAGGGTTGGGTCTACAATGGCATCAATTGCTTTGTCACAGCTCTGAATGTCTAAGTCTTTGTCCCCAAAAGTTTTCAGTCTGTCTTGCACTGCCATGACATCTTCTCCCATCTGCTGGGATTCAATACTCCCCATTTTATTTGCTGTGCCAATAGGAGTTGAATTTCTACTCCAAATAAGTTCCCTACTTGACACAAAACCCATAAAAAGCCATGGAGAAGGTTTAGGTCAGGAATGGGTAGTTGGGAATGGAAAAATCCCAGTGGAAATGACAGGACAAAGGGAGAGGGATGGGGTGGAGGACACGGGAATCTCACAAGCCAAGTCCCCAGCGTGGCTGGAGAGGAAGGACCCAGGAGTGCAGAGTGGGGGAGAGCCAGCTGAGAGAAAAATCAGCTGTGACACAGAATTAGAGCTGGAGATGCTAAGTGAGATGCATTTGGGTGCAGAGGAAACATGGCACAGCAGAAGTGGGTGAATCATCCAACAAGACATGGGCCAGGAGGAGGTGGAAGCAGGAAAGAACTGGAAAGCAAACTCCTGAAGAAAACCAAGCTGCCAGTGCGAGAAAAGGAGTGGGAGATTGGAAAGGAGTGCTCAAGGTGGAAGAAAATGAAACATACAGAGTTTAGAAGACAAAATAAAAACAGAGAGGTGTCATGGAATACTTACTGTGTCATTCCCATTCTTCCACTACTCTCATCCCACCAAAAAAATGGGTGAACATATGTTTATGTGCTGAATTTACCTTAATATTCACCAATATATCACCAAGCAGACTAAGCCAGCTCAACCTCTACTTTCTTTAATGTTTTATAACATTTATTTTTCTTTTCCTTTAATTTTTCCCCTTCATTTATAACTTTTTGTCCTTTTCTTTGACCCAAAGACAAAAAATTGTCACCCATAAGTGCCGAGCAATTCTCCCTCCAGCTGGATCAGCAAATTATGATTATTCACATAAGTCATATGGTTGTTTTTCTGCTTCTGGGCTTTGAATCCCAGTGGGAAAGATAAGAATATTTCTCTTAAGGCTTTGGGCAGGAATTGATCACTTCCTACTCCTAAATACAAGTCACACCCTGCATTCATGTTGGTTGTGGGCAGGGTAGGCCTTTAAGCTGTGCAAATACATCAGAATTCATGCCACAGAAGATAAGAAAAATCAAAATATTGGAAAGAAATATTTCAAATGGTAATGCTTAGCAAATCAGGAGAAAAATACTCATGTTTATAGGGTTTAAAATATTTTTTTAAAGTTTTTTAAACCTTAAGGAGAAGAATGAAAGCAAAGAATATGGCAAGAAGTCAAGCATCAATTTGTTCTGAAAAGCAACAGAGGACAAATTTTCCCTACTGTGGGGGTAATGAAATATCAGCCTAATTATCTAATATCAGCAATTAGATACTATGTGTGTAATGCTGAGTACTCGTGGATTCTGTATGTTGTGAACCTCTTTCAGCAGAATCTCTCAGTTCCCAGGACAAGATATTCAAGAAAAAGTGAATTAGTAGAGGGGGAGTCACAAGATTTCCCTCTCCCTGTATCACAGGAGATTTGTCACAGTCACTCACTGATCAACCAGAAATGCACTTGCCCTGTCACAGGGACAGCTGG
The DNA here is from genome assembly GCA_024734035.1 of Alethe castanea. Lineage (NCBI taxonomy): Eukaryota > Metazoa > Chordata > Aves > Passeriformes > Muscicapidae > Alethe > Alethe castanea. Next base: position 24,249,561 of record JANRGV010000120.1, on the reverse strand, counting down.
AAAATAAACTTGCCCCGATATTTTTATTGCATGTTGTCATTGAACTAGAGCAGGGGACCTTGGGGGACAGGCAAATGGATCATTTTAATTAACACTTAATTGTGCTTGACACCTGAAATTCTGCTAAGCTTCTCCCCTGCCAGACCCAGTAAGTGAAGGATGTCTGTGCAGCACTGTACCAACAGGCAGGAGCTGGGAATTACTCCCAGCTGCAGGATGGAACTTCCTTGCCTCATTTTCCTATGGAGAAAGCACAACATTTTGGTTTTAAATCCTAAAGTCAGGAAGATAACCAGATTTTCAGCTACCAAAACCCAGGAATTATTTCCATGGAAGTGAAGCTTTTCTTTGTGGCTAGAATAACTGAAAAGTTTCATAGAGAGCAAATCAATCAGTGATTAAAAAACACACATGCACCACCATCCTCCTCTGTGGTGACAAATTCAGCACAAATATCAAACCATTTAAAAATATGTAAATGTAACCTTGAGATGTTGGGGGGAAACTCACACTGAGAGGTAGAAAACTTGAGGAAGGTTTATTTCCATACTCTCAGAAAGGTATTAGCATTGTCCCACCTTCTATTGTTCTACTTGTATCATTAGCTTCTATTAGCATTGCATTGAGCACACCCTGCTTTATGACACTGCAACATAAATCAAGGCAGAGCCTCCCCAGTGACTCATATAAGCCAGCAAGCTCCATATAAACGAAAGTCTTGACAGATGGGAAGGCAACAGAAACCGCAGAAGGCTGTTAAACTTCTTTTTTCCCATTTTAAACCAAAGTATACAGCTGGAGATGAGAGAATTTTTATAGGTTAAATGCCAGTGAAAGAAAACTGGGGAACACTGTGAGTTCTCCATTACCTGGGCCCCCCCAACTGCTCTTGGCACAAAGATCACAGCACTTTAACAATATCGTGTCCCCAAAACTCCAGTTTCCCATGTATCCTGATGTCCCTGCTGTAAAGCATCCTGATGTCCATGTTGTCCTTCCCTGGTGGGAAGAGGGATAAAGCAGTGTCCTCTTCTGGAAGAGGCTGAGGCAAGGTGATGTCCCTGTGCCTTCCCCAGCTGAGAGGGGCTACAGGCACTTGATCCCCCAAAGGGCTCTGGTCCTCACAGCTCATGGGCACTCCTGTCCTTCCCTTTCCTCCCAAGGACATTTTAGCCACCAGGGAGAGCTCAGAGCTGATCAAACCTCTGCAAATCACCTTCATCCCGAGCCTGGTGTGCCTTCTTTGCCCAAAATCAGAGTGAGAGGCACACAAGAGGTGCTGTCCCTCAGCAGAACACCGGCATAAGAAGCTCACCCTGGCTTTTCCTCCTCCAAGGGGAGATGCCAATGATATTTCAGGAAATGTTGCCTAAGCTGTGGTGGATGCAACCACAAACTCCTTAAAAATGGCTTTGCCACCTACAGGTGTAGGTGGCAGCCTGGGTTTAACTTAATTACATTAATTAGTTTGACAATTGAGATGAAATGGTGGTTAGCAACTTTGGAGCAGAGGGGGATGTTAGCAAGGAAAGCAGTGATAAAATCAAATTCCCTTATGGATAGAGCCTTGCAAGCAATTATCTGAGATGTTGGCCTGGTGTGGATAGTGCTGCAGAGCTAAATATCTCTGTTGAGTCCCTTTTTCATGATGTGAAAGAGATATTTGGGTGCCAAACTGTATTGAAATTTTTTCACAGGGCTCAATTTATTGCAATCAGAGATTCTTTCCAAAAGTGCCCTCATATCAGGAAGGTTTTACTCCCAGAATGTGATTTTTTTCAGAGTTAGTTTTTGGGTTTTTTAAAAAATATTATCTTAAAAGGTTAAAAAGAAAACAAAAAAACACCCAGGACATATGAAGTCTGAATTTCAGCTGTGATGGGCTTGCTAACAATCCAAACAAGATTTGCAATAAACAAGCAATTTCTTGATGCTGTTTAAACCTCATGAACAGAAATCCTGTTGTTCTCCTGGGTAATTCCCATAGAAGGGGTTCTTGGGACATTTTGTCTCTTGTAGTTACCCATCATGAAGTTCTAACCACTGTTAGAGACAATGATTAAATTAGAAATTAATGGAGAGGCACATTGACATAACCAATTCTGTTTAAAATACCAGTTGGTTAAATTGATACAGTCCCTTATGCGTCAATTGTGAGAAACCCCATGGACATGGATGAGAGACTATTTACAAGGGCCTGGAGTGACAGGACAACAGGAATGGCTTCCCACTGCCAGAGGGCAGGGTTAGATGGGATTTTGGGAAGAAATTCTCCCCTGTGAGAAGCTGTGGCTGCCCCTGGATTCCTGGAAGTGTCCCAGGCCAGGTTGGATGAGGCTTGGAGCAACCTGGGATATGCAAAAGGTGTCCCTGCCCAAGGCATGGGGGTGGCACTGGATGGGTTAAACCATTCTGGGATTCTAGGATATAATAACTAACACCTAGGAGAAGTAATCAGAGACAAAAGAATATGAAAGCTGACAATAAAGTTATCAGCTTGATGTAAAATATGACACATTTAAGTTTGCATTATTTTAGCATGGCTGGAAAAGCCACTCAAGCTGGAAAATCAGCCAAGATTTTTTTCCGCTGTTTTGCTCTTCTCCCATCCCTAATTCTGTCCCTGAAATGCTCCACATGCACAGGGAATCAGGAGCCTTGAGGGCCATGTGTTGTTCTGGTTGTGGTGAGCAGTGATTTCACGGGTATTCTGCTTGCAGTGATGTGCATGACTTTGGTTGCACAGGTTGATTTAAATAAATTATTTTTTTTTTACAGAAAATCTATTTTCCCACAAGGTAGCCATTTAGATCACACAATTCCCAAAGATTTTACCACCTCCCTCACTGTGGTGTTTTAAAATACACAGTTTTACCAATGTGGGAACAAAGCGACACGGACCCTCTTGTGTATGTGAAGGAAATCACTTTAATGTAGAAAACACTTCCCTTTTATGCCTTCAACTTCCACTGGACATAACCAAAACTTAACAGAAGAGGAGCACCCATTGGCTGACTCAGCTGTAGCCTGCTGTCCACATGTCCCATGTGTTCTTCCTCATAGCTGACGCTAACACCCCAAATGGCTTCCAATGGTCCAGGCTGTAGCTGTGCCCTCCCACAGGGCTTTCTGTTAAACATAAGCTGTAACAACTTTAACATATATAACCCCATATCCCACACACAGTCAAGAAAAATAGTGTTTTCTTTTAAATTAAAAAAAAAAAATCCAGTTAATTTCATTCAAATACCAGCACATGCAGGACTTGCCTCATCAGAACCATCCCAGTAATTGTATTTCATCAGCCCTACCTGATGTTATAGAGCAAAAAGAAGGACCTACAGTTGGCACCAAACATTTTGAAAATTCTGTTTCATGAGAACAGATGCAGCAGATTTTCATCAAGAGCCAGGCCTGGGTTGGCTGTGCTGGGGGAGCAGGGAGATGTTATCCCCCTGAGTTTTTAGCAGCTACAGAAGATCTTTGAGCCCTAGCTGAAAATTAACTGGAATCCTACCATGAAATTTAATGAAAACTCAGCAGAAAATCTCCACTGAATGGAGTCTTTTCCTATTTCCATGGTGAGGCCTCAGGTGGGGTGGGATTTTGCTAGTCATGAAAATGTTGAGGGCTGAGGTATGTTGGGCTTGTTTAGGGAAAGAGAGAGAAGCTAAGAAAGAACCAGTTGCCAAAATGACAAGGAAATAATAGAGTTTCCAAAGAAATAGAATTTAGAACATCTGCTGCTCCCTCTACAAATCCTCTGAAACAATCATTTAATCTGGGGACCATCCGAGGTTAGAACATTATTAAATAGAGCATGGCAAAAATGCATCACAAGCTCTACAAGAACTTTGGGAGGAAAATCTACCCTGAACTGGAACAAAAGGCAGAAGCTGAGATATTTCAGATCTAAAGTTCCCCCGAGTTGTACTGGATCCCTGAAACATTTAGTTTCATCCAAATTTAAAATTTTGTTGGTATTATGTTTTATTATTCTTATTGTTTTCAACTAAGAATTGAGTTTACATCTTGAAAGAATTTGTTGAACAAATTGAAAAAACTGAACACAGAACAGGAAATTCATCAAAGCCTCTTTTTAAAGTTCCAGATTTAACACAAAAAACCCCCAGTGATCAGCTTTAAACACAAGCAACACCCACATTGTGTCCACGAGGCTTCCAGCACCAAAAGCTTCAGCTTCTATACATTTTATTTTCATGCCACTACAAGCTAAGAAGCACTAATGGCTAGGTCTCTGACATGGGAGGGGTGGCAAATCTCTGGTTTTTTAGCAGTTGTTGTTGTTTTGTTTGCCTTATAATATATATTAGTAAACAATTGTAATTCCTATCCTCCTATCTTTGCCTAAGAGCCCCTTATTTTCAAAATTCAGAAAGAGAGGATTTACTTTCTCCATTTCAATGTGGAGGGTCCCTGCTTTCCCTAGCAGAAACCTATCTTTCAAACCAAGACTACAACAGAGGGCAAAACTTGTACAGTTCATTCCCTGGATGCCTCAGGTCTGTTAAAACACATATTATTAAATCTCCAATTCCAGTTTCATACAGAAAATAATTTTTGTGTAAATGCCCAAATTACAGCAATTCATGTGCATTTTCCCACTATTTTTACCAAGGCTCTATTTTGTTCTCATAAATCACCAGGAGTGGCAAACTGCTCCAGAGCACCTCCCAGTTTGAGGGAGTTCTGCTGTGTCCTGGAAATCAAGGAGACAGCCCTTGAAGGGATTACCTTGTCCAAAACACAGTTAATCATCAAAAGCAGAGACTTTTACAATGCCTCAAAGTCTTCCCAGAAAGCACTGGCTGGGCTCCAGCTGGATTCCCAAGTTATTCCTGACTTTTCACTGGATCTGATGGCTTTACTACCCAACTACTCACTGTGGTAGGAATTCCTGTTTTCACAACTCAGCAGGAGTTTCCCATGTCCAAAAAGGTGTTTCCTCCTGCTCAGTCTGCCCCTGTGGAATACCCATTCATCAGGACCAGCAGCAGCATTTCCACTTTTCATTTATATTTTTTATGATATAAATGCATGGAACTCTGTTATGATATATTTAATTCAAAATTCCCACAGGGGGAAGAACAAGCTGGAGCAAGGAAGGAACAAGGTGGAAGAATGAACACTGGAAATGTCCAAGGTCAGGCTGGACAGGGTTTGGAGCAACCTGGGATAGTGGAAGGTGTACCTGCCCATGGCAGGGGGTGGAATTAAAAGATTTAAGGTCCCTTCCAACTCAACCCAATCTGTAATGCTATTGGCTCCGTCACTATACTCTGGAAGGTCCATACCTTCCAAATAACTGAGGCTATCAAAAACCTGAGTACCCAAAAGCAACATTGACAAAATTACATTCACAACTTCCTGGGAAGCAGCTTCAGTGCTCAGCTGAGAAAACAAGAAAGGACATGTGGAAACTCCAATAAAAGAAAAGTCAGTGAAATGTCTCATTCTTTCCAGTAAGTGGATTAAGAGTTCTGGTAAGAAAGCTGAGGTCAAGCTTGATAACTTTCAAAGTAAAAACATCACGTTCTAGAAGCTTCTATGACAGCTGAAGCCAAGTTTTTAATTCTATAAGCCTTTTTCTTATTCTTGCAAAATTAAAACAGAAACAAAGAGAAAAATATCGGAGTAAGTATGAAAAGAATGAATGTGATGAGATAATTAAGTGATTAAGCCCCAAGCTGTTTTTGGAACTGATCAGAAATGCCTTGGAAAACATCATTCCACAAATCCAACTTCGCTTCACACCCTGTCACACTCTGAAATTGTAATTTTCATTTTTTTTCCTATTATCTGCATTTTCATGGATAAATTTTGCTTGACCCTTGGTTCAGGAAGCATTTGGTAAAATGCACATGATTTTCTATAATATTTTGTTAAGGAGGGAAAAAATCCACAGCAACCAACCAACACATAAAAATCCCAAATGAACGAAAAGGGGAGAGGGGAGAGGGGAGAGGGGAGAGAGGGAAGTTTCAGGGAAGAGAAGGGAAGTTTCAGGGAAGTTTCCAATCTCCTTTAAGAGTCCATATCGACAAGGAGGTTTACGACCTCGATGTTGGATCAGGACATCCT
>JANRGV010000120.1:24207672-24243359 GCA_024734035.1 Alethe castanea | reverse complement strand
GGAAGGGAAGGGAAGGGAAGGGAAGGGAAGGGAAGGGAAGGGAAGGGAAGGGAAGGGAAGGGAAGGGAAGGGAAGGATAGGATTAATTTTTCATTACTATACTATTTTTCCAACTTTCTATAAATAAACTGTATAAAACATCAAAGGAAGCACACAGCAACTTATTTACTGTGATTTTATTCAATGTGAATGTATCTTAAAATTGCATTTGACAATTCCAAATTCCATCTTGAATTTAATTTGGGGTTTTTTCAAAGCTCTAGAGATTACAAATATAAACCCTTACAATATTATTCCAGAGTCAGAACACTGCATTATGCAACCAGGGTAATTATGTGCTGGGCTTCCATGATCCACAATTTCACAGTTTGGGATCCAAGAGACAACCTGTGATACAGTTTCCTGAAATCTAATTTCTGCTGTGCTGAATGAATGTCTTCAATGTGCTGGTCCAAGATTAGTATTAAATGAAAATTATATTGTTCAGCTTGAGCTTTAGTGATTTCAAATTGCTGTTCCAAACAGAGAGAGTGTTCTCAGATAAATAGGGGGTTTAATTAAACATGTATGTATTAAGTTATTTACTTAATTATAGTATCACCATTGCCTCATATTGTTTTCCGTTGTATTAAATTCAGTTTCTCACATTACTGCATTATTAGATCAAACTGGTAATTGTCAGTTTTTCCTTTCTTCAGGCTTATCTAAGCTTGCAGTGCTAAGTCTCACTTCACTTATCTTATTCAACAAGGCAGTGATGAAAGCCTTGCAAAGGAACGTTGGGTTAATCAGGGCTTCCCTCCTACCTCTCAGGCTAGCAGAAACCTGGAGAGCTCCTGGCTCTCAGGGTCTGAAGGTATGGTTGATGCTGGAGCGGAAACCAAAATCTCCTGTCCTGGCTGTCCTGGATCCTGCTCTGGACTGGGGGCGATGACAGAACAGAGAGGGGCTGAGCAGGGGACCCCGAGAACCTGGGCACAGCCCGTAGCTCACTGCAGGCTTTACAATTTCATTTATTGCCAAGCTTCTTTTATCTTTTTCTCTTTAATTTTTCCCTCTTTGGGAAACTTTCTGAACTCCAATTTTTCACTCATGAATGCAGGAATGACCTCTCCCCCTATTTTTGTTGAATCACAGATATCCCACGAAGAGAAAATCTCACCTTTGATCTGCTCCACCTCAGACAGAACCAAAGCTACTGCAAAAAATCAGTTTTAAGTATAAAATATTTAAAGGAGAGAAGAAGCTATGGTTTTATTTAGCTCAAAGGTGGTCTGCTGAGATTTGTTGATTTAGCTTCAGTAAAAAATGAGCCAAAGATTTCAGTAATCATTGAAGTCATTTCATTCACATCCAGTGAAATCCTTTCCCCCCCTGTCTCCAGTGGGAATCCTTAGGAGCCCTAACAAGCCTGAAGAGGCATTTTTCCATGCAGGAACCGTAAATCCAACTTGTCAGAGGTGCTGACCTCGTCTTGCACAGACCAGCATCCCATTACAGGGTATGTGGAAGGCTCAGTGTACAGACAGGCCTGTGTGTAACCCTGATGGATGCAGAAATTCGGATCTCCCGACCAAGGGAAAGCTCTGGGACAGCTCACATGAGATCTTCAGGCGTGAGGGAGAGCTTGAGCTTTTCAGGCACCTTCATCAAGTTGATTAGAATGACTGAGATTCTGTAAAGAAAGGAAGAATGAGCCTAATTTAAAATTAACTAAGGATTTAGCTCACTTAGTGAACAGTAATTCTGTCACCATGTAAGAGAACAGAGGGTGCAGCACCAGGATAGATTTATCTCTGGTGTGACTGTTAAGTATACAAACCATGAAAGAGCTCAGGGTAGTATGAGCACTGAATTCTCCAGGTAAGATTCCATCCTTTCCTGGATAACCAGATGGCCCAGAGCTTTCAGGAAGGGCTGTCTCTGCTATAATCCAAAGCAGCAGATAAGGAACTCGACAGAAATTACACTGGCAGGAGATGGCTGGAAAGACTAAAATGCACCTGACAGGGCGTGCAGAGCTCCTATGAGCTCTCCTTGCAGCACTGGAGGTATTCCTGCTTTCCAAAGTGCTGCTGGTGATGATGTCCAAAGCACTTACATCTCCATGTAAAGGGGACAAGGAATAACTGCACTTGATTAGAAAAGTAAAATCTGCTTCACCACTGATCAACAGAACCAAAAATAGCCCAGCTTTTTTCTCACTAATTTACAAATCACCAAATTAGAGAGAAAAGAAGACTTCTTGCCCTACCTGTTTTGATAATTTTACTCTCCTAGATATGCAAATTTACCAGAACATTTTCATTCCTTCTCTTTTTTACAGGAAAAAAGAAATTGAAGGGAATTACAGAGAATCTAGAAATATGTTAATGTTTTTCCTTCATCAAACAACCATGAATATACATGACCATACTATATTACTATTTCCAGCTTCTTTGATTTATGTTATAGATAACATGTTTATAGAAAGCTAATCTCCACAAGAAGCAGAAAAAAAAAGAGAAACTGAAGAAAAACAAAAAAACACACCACCAGCAGCAGGGAAATCAAATATCACCTAAATTAAACTAATCTCCAAAGTAGGCCAAACAAAAACTGTAAAGCAGCCAGGATTTCTGAGGCACTTTATTACAAAGGGGTTTTTTCAATATCAAGATTGGTGAAAACACAGTTTATAAAGAAACACAGACAAAACATTATTAAGGGTGAGGTTTTCAAATCACGGTGAATGGAATTAAGCTGTCTAAGGAAAACTGATCCAACATTCAATTATTGATATTTATCACACTTGATTTCATTTCAGTGACTCCTAATCTCATCCCCAAAAAATTAATTCAATCAGAGCAATCCGTTTCCAGCATGACAGGCATGGAACTCTACAAATTGCTGCTTGTAAAGGTTTGATGCTGAATGGTTTTTGACTGCCCTTTAATTGGGGGTTTGTTTGTTCTGGTTTGTGCCACGAGACTTGGCTGATCCCAGGCTGTTGGTGCTGCAGACTTTGGCAGAACTACCAGAAGTGCTGTAGGTAGAAGACTCCAAATGGCCCAAATGTTGCAGGTACAGATTTCTGGGGTGGATCAGTCCTTAATCCAGTCCTCAGTGCAATCTAAAGAACATTCTTCCCCTTGGCTCACTGATCCCATAGACAGACAGCATCATTAGTGCTGTCTAATGAACCTTATTCCTAATGATTAGCACAGACCTAATGACCCCCAAGCATGCCGACATGAAGCATGGCAGTCATTGTATCCTTTTTAACAACTTTGCATCCTATTTTCCCAGCCCTTCTCCATTTTAAAATGGACATGAAACTCTGATCTGCCATAAGCCACTACCAACCCAAAAATTCCAGCTTTCCATTCCTGTCTCTCCACAGCTGGTAAAGGACCACAGGAATGGTCAGTGCCGTGAGATTTGGCCTTGTCACTTCTCCCCTGGCTCAGGCACATCCTGATGCCATAAGGACCCCTCTGCTCTATGACCACTGGAATTTGTTGTTGCACCACAATGTCTTTGAGAGGAAAACAAACCAAACCATCAGCAGGTTCTTGGAAATGGCATAACCGTCTCAGACTCTGAAGTTAAACTGTGGCTGCCCCTGGATCCCTGAAAGTGTCCAAGGCTGGGTTGGATGGGGCTTGGAGCAAGCTGGGATAGTAGAAGGTGTCCCTGCCCGTGGCAGGGGTGGCACTGGGTGATTCCATGACTCCTCAGAGTTCAAAGGGACTATTCAGTGTTTCTGTGAGCCCTGTACCAAGCAGAGACTGCCTTGACAGTAGCACTTCACTGAGGGCAGTGGCTTATCAAGATTTGTTTACCCCATTGTTGATATACTTGTATAACACTATATTACATTGAAGAAAACAAAATTATTGTCTGCAATTATTCACTGAATCTCCACCAACTATTCACAGCGTCAGTTTGATTCAATCAATCAATTCAATTACTCTCATAATCTCTTTGAGAGGATTTCTTCCTCTCCCCATTATTCTCCCAAGCCCCTGAATCCTGACATGTAGTTTTTTTCTAATGCAATAGATGCCTTATTTATTCCACTGCCTCTGCATATATGACATGCACGCTGTTCAGAGAATTGCATTGTTGTCACAGCAAATAATGATCTAAATGCATTCCAGGACTTCATCTATATTTCCCTGAGTGTTTTATAATGTGCAGGAGGCAGAGAAAGATCTTCAAGTTATTTTTGAGGAAATATATATCACTGTGTGGTGGGGATGTCTTCAGGCAGCGCTTGTTCCCAGAATACTTTCATTTACATTTCTGCTGTGTTTGTGTGCTCTGTCTTAATGTTTCTTCACCTACTTTGGATATTAGCAAGTGAAGTAAGAGGTATTTTTATGAGCCTTATCTTGGGAAACAAATAAAAGTTAAAAATTGATGCACAATATTTATTTATATCTCAGTGCACAAAGAACAAAGTCTGATTTCCAGGACTGTCGGAAATGAAACCTTTAGAAATATAGACTGAGTCCTGATGGCCACACAAAGAGTAATTTTGGTTTGTTATGATTATGAGGACATTTCAGCTCCTCAAATAAATATATTATGGTGAGAAACCAAGAAATTTCTTTATTCCTTTTTTTAAAAAATAATATTTAAATATTATTCTATAAATCTTTTTATGAGTTTATAAAAGATAACATCAAAGCAGATGGAACACGTGCCATAATCATTGATTTTTAACATGAAATATTCTGTAAAGAAAAAATTACTGGCTTTAGAAATGTTTCAACCAATACTTTTAACTACAGTTTTCACTGGGAAAAGAGCCATGAGCCACTCTTGAGAGAGGAAATTTTCTCCACCTGCACCAGTCTGGAAATGTGGTCCTCCCAAGTCTTCCATAAACCTCAGCTGAGCCCTAAAAACACTCTCTGGGTCCAATCTGAAATAAGTGAGCAATGCACACTACTGGTTCCTTCACAGCATATTTTGCTGGCAGCTCTGTAAAATTAAGTATAAATTAATACCAACATCTGCAGATGCAAAGCATAAAACCTAATTAAATAATTTCAGACCTACCCATACTGATTTGGCTGTTTAAACTTGCCTACTTCCTATAGCAGATTTTCAAGAAAGATGGGGGAAGTGCATATAATTTTTCTTTTTTTAAAAAAAAAAGGAAAATTTGAGAACATTCCTACCCCTCTTCCCTTTGCCGTGAGGGTGGCGAGTCCCTGGCACAGGGTGCCCAGAGAAGCTGTGGCTGTCCCTGGGTCCCTGGATCCATGTCCAAGGCCAGGTTGGATCACCCTGAGCTAGTGGAAGGTGTCCCTGCCCAAGGCAGGGGGTGGCACTGGATGGATTTTAATGATCCTTCCAATCCAAACCAGTCTGGAATTCTATGATTTTTAAATCACAGCATTGCTCCCAAGACCTTTCTCCCCCACATTCTATCCTGTTGGCTCCCCACCGGGCAATGTCAGGATTTTTTCCTTTTCCCTTTGTTTGCTACCCACTGAGACAGTCTTTTCTCCTCTCCCATTGCCACTGGCTCAGGATGAACGTTTCAGATTTTATCAGCTCCAGCAATGAAGGAACTTGGTGAATGAAAATGTGCTTTTGTTCTCGTTTTTCAGGCATTATATCACGGAGGAAAGGAGCTGCTTGTCTACTGACAGAAACTAAGTGCTCCTATCTGTTGTAGCCTGCTCCCTTATCGGCTGCCTTCTATTGTTTCCAGAAAAACCCTCTTGTAATGGGCAAAGAACTCGATAAAAAGCACAGAACAAGGGCTGGCCTAATTCAAAGGACATTTTTCTGTCCCTGGACGTTAAAGCCATGACCCTGTTTGTGAGCAATGAGACATGAATGAGGTGTGTGGATGTTCAGTGTGTCACCACAGTGCAGGAAATATCTGTAATTTTGTCAGATAGCCTGAGGGATAAGAGCCACAGACATGCTCCTGGCATGTCTAGTCCTAAAGAGAACAAAAGCTGCTGCACCTTCCATTTTCATACATGAAATCCCTAATGCCAAGGCTGAAACAACTCTTTCTTCCACCTCCATCTCCCCCTGGATGCAGCTTGTTCACATTTGAACTCCTGCCCAGGTGTGCTCAGCTGTAAAACCAAACCCACCTGTAAAGGTCACAGGGTTCAGTGCCCTGTTCATTGCAGGTTGATCATGTCTAGGAAAGAAAACATATCCAGATTTGAAGGAAAAGAAGCTCCAGATCAGAGTTATATTAGAGGAAATGCCCTCATCCTGGCTGTTCCACCCCTGGAAGTGTCCAAGGCCAGGTTGGACAGGGCTTGGAGAAACCTGGTCTGGTGGAAGGTGGGTTCCTTGGCAGGGGGTGGGACTGGATGAGATGGAAGGTCCCTTCAACCCAAACTGTTCTGTCATTCTATGACTCTATAAAAGGAGAGAAAATGGAAATCACTGCAGAAGCTGAACAAGTGCTTGGAGTATATAATTGTATTATCACATATTATATTTAACATTTATTATTGCATGATACAGTATTACATTATGTTATGTATAATAATTATACACATTATCATTCAAAACATCTTAAACTCATTATTTATCATTAATCCATTCTAGTGTCATCTAGAGTCAACCTCAGTGCTGTCAAAGATGGGATATCACAAATTCAGGGGTTTCAGGCCAGTCCATTGAGCTCAAGCCTCCAGTGCCAGCTGCACCAGCCCTTGCTGAGTGACTTTAATCACAGTGTGCAGATAGATACTTCTAGAGCTGCACAAGGGTCTCCAACAGATTCCTGACACCTTTGTGGGCAGGGGACCAAACTTCTCCATGCCTCAGTCTCCTGCAAAGTGCCATAATGTTCCTTTCCCCTTCTGTCTTATGAATTTGTCACGATTTGTGAGTAGAGCCAACTTCTTGCAGCTGGATGTGACTGGGGTGGGTGAGTGGTGCTGCCAACACCCCAAATGACAAGTGAAAGTTCAGACATCTGGCACTGGCTGCTCACTGACACATCTCCTTCCTGAAATGATAGCACAGAGATGATAGAAATAAAACAAAAGGAAGCAAAACTGACAGTTGCTATTGTACTTCCAAATGAAAGCTTTACTTCAGGGAAGGGACTCTGCTCTGAGACAGCAGTTTCCGAAAATGGCTGTTGGAAAAAAACTTTCCATTTGAAATAATAATCACATCTCTACCTGTGACTGAACTGACAATGAAACAAACGGCCTTGAGACAGTCATAAACCTAAGACAGATGAATTTGTCTGGAGATGATACTGTTTTCCTACACTGCCCTTGCAGCACTGAATTATGCATCATTTCATTTATCAGATTGCCTTCCTCTCCCTGCCATCCCTGCAGCACAACCACACTGCCTAAACTGCACTGATTTCCAGCAGGATGGAAAACACACAATGGATTTTCTTATCACTTCTCTCACTGCCCCAAACCTAACAAAGCCCTGCTTTCCCCCTCATTTCTTACCACTTTCAGTTTTCCTGCTGCAGCTCTGCTCTGTATTTCTCTTTTTGTCATGCTAAGCAGCAATCCCTGCATGACAAAAATTCCTAATTGCAAAGAGCAAATCAACCATAATTATTATGTTTTTACTAAGATTATTTTCCAGAAGTCTCCCAACTCTTATGAAAATGAGAAACCAGGACTGCCTGATTATATATTTTCAGAGTTGCCTCAAGTGAAAGGGATTCTGCTGAGCTGTGCAGAAAGAAAGAGTGACCATATGTAAAGCCCCCTTCCACCATCTGAGAGAAGAGTTTTGAATGCAAGGACATTTGCCTTTCCCTTCTCTCTGGATCTCTTGCATGGAATCAGTGCCTGGAAAAAACAGGAAGCCTCCAGCAGCAACTTTCTCCTGAAAGAAAGGATTTAGTGAGTCCCCTGGAAAAAATTAACCTGATGCTTTTGCACAAAAAACATAGATATTATATCCCTAAGGAATAAAAGCCTTCAATGAAGAAAGGCTTCAATGAATATTTAGGAATTTTTATCTGTTTACACAATAAAACTAAGAGAATTATAAAAAGTATCTTCTCCCTCTTTAACATTCCCCAAATTGGTAGGTTTGAAAATGAAGCCAACAAAATGGAACCTATTCAGAATGAAAATGTTCACTGGGAGTTTGTCTGTGGGATGATGAGACATAAAAGTGAGCATCAGTATATTTGGATGCATCTTATTTACACTCAGGGAAGACACTGGGAATGTCATAACATCCTGAAAAAAAAAAAAAAAAAAAAAAAAAAAAAAAAAAAAAAAAAAAAGATCCCTAAATGGCCTTAGGTCCATGTGAAATATAGAAGAAAACTGGCCAAAAAATAGTACCTGGAATGCAAATTCATTGCAAAAATATGCAACATTCTTTTCCAGTCACATCAAATATGCAAAAATATGGTTGCAAATTGTACGTAAAGCAAAACACAGATGCACCATAAATTTCATTCTGGTACCGTTACGAGGAGCAAAAGCCTGAGAAGATTTTTGCATTTTTATTTTCTCCATTCAATTTATTCACCTCTTTTTACTATGAATGAGAGACCCATTAAAATATTAAAAGATATTTAGTAGGTGATCTAAAATGATTAAAAACAGGATTTAAAAAAGCATTTCCAATGCTTGTCAGCATCAGGCTTTTTATAAACTTTAATACAAAATAGCTAATGAGGGCAACTCAGCCCCAGTAACGTTGTTCAAAATGCAAACTTGATTTTCAAAATCCTCCCCTCCATATTTAATAGGGTGATGATTACAAGAAGCGATGCTCCGATATGTTAATTCCCTCTCTGTTTTTCTGCTGATGTTACTCTTCATTTGAAGAAAACTGTCACCCTCTCTTCCCCAGCAGATCAAAGCGAGGCATCCAGTTTGTACCAGATGCCACCATACAAAATTACATTCAATAAATCTCCAAAGTAATTAAAAACCTCTGTATAAACCCTCTCAAAGAGGAAGACACAGTGCACCAATTCGCCCCTCTTTGAACAACTTCTATGGAGGTGACAAAATGTGACTTAAAGCTTATGCTGCACATGCCACCTCCTTCCTTTGAAGTCCTAATTAATTATCTTTCCTGAGAATCACAATAAACAGGAGGCTACTTTTGCATACTGAGATATCTGGGTTCCTCGTCCCACTAAGGCCAAGAAAGACCATGGAATTCTGCTGAACAGTTGGGTCTTGGACAAAGAATTCCAGGAGTAGAATGAGACTGGCTCAGATCCATGATGCTGGATGTATTTTGGGGATGTATCTCTTCGTGTACCTTTGCAGTCAACACAACAGGACTGCAAATAAATCAGGGACAGGAGGGAGACCTTTGTTAGTGCTGGGAATGTGTGAATGCCAAAGGCTAGAAGAGAAGGGGTATAAATGGACCAGCCCTTGTTATGATCCCCAAATCCAGCCCAAAACAACATCAAGAAGCAACCTGGGCACTGGAGAGAAAAGCTCATCTTCCAGACCGGAATCTGAGTGAATTTACCTTGTAGTACTGCAGGGTTTTCCTATAACTTTATTTAGGTTTTGAACAAACCCATTTTTGCCTGGTGCTAAAGCACAGAGGTCAAGAGGGATGGTCCAGTACTAGCCAGGCCACACCAGTACGTGCTAGATAGCATAGGTTACCCCTCAGGGTCCAGTTATCAGCCTTATCTTCCTTCTCCACCCCTCAGGGTCCAGTAACCATCCTTACCTTCCCTCTTGGAATTGTTCCAAATTTCCCTCCCCTGGGCACCCAGATACCCTGACCCCCTGCCACCAACACCCCTATGTCTGTCGTGTTCCAGTTCCATGGGGCATCAGCTGTCACCAAGGTGTCACCACCACCTCAATCAAGCCCCAGGAGCTGCCTGCCAAGTTGAGGCTCTCTCCCACTGCCTGTTTTGGTTAAACAATTCACAAAGGTATGAATTCACTCCAGAGCACAAAAGACACAAATTGAAATGCATCCAAGCTGCTGCTGGTGCCAGGAATATGATTCTGAGCAGCTTCCACTGTTTGTAGACTTGAAAAAGATGAAAACATCCGGTCTGGCATGGAAAGGGGCTGCCAAATCCATCCTGGGGAACGAGTAATGGAGTTGATATTCATTAACCCTTCTCGGCTGGCTTTTTTAATAAAATGAGAGAGATCTCAGTCCAGCCTCCAAGTAAGATTTATTTATTTCTAAATGACAAAGAAATGGAAAACACAAGGCACTTGGCAAAGTATTTCTTTGAGTACCTTGGCAGCTTGTCATTGATAATGGAATTGTTGTCTGATCTTCAGTCATTTGCAATCTAATTTACCCACAAAACCTACCACTTCTCCTTGCACATATTTTTCCACAATGTGCCTATTTACCTTCCCAAACCAGGAAGAAATACATTAGATGATTTAAAGGGTAGCCCTTAATGCAATTTAAAGCCTGGCAAATTGATTTTCCTTAATGAACTTTATATCCTGACATCCTGTCGTTTTTCCTCTAGTACATTCAATTAGGCTATAATCAGTTATTAAGGGTTAGATAATGGGAACATGACATCATCCACACAAGGTAGAAATTTTTGTGAGAGATTAATTAAAATCTAATTTTTATGCAAGGCTAGACCATCTGGGCCAAAAGGTGCCTATGATAATTGCAAGAGGGAAGAAAAAAAAAAAAAAAAGGAGAAAAAAAACCCTGGAAAACCCAAAATAGGGAAAAGAAGAATACTTGGCTTGGGTTGATGCTGAGATGAGAGGGGAGATGTTCCTCTTGGGGGTATATAAGTGAGAGAACCTTTGTACTGTCTTCATCTAAACAAACATCATGAATCGAAGCATTTCAGCAAAGAAGCTGAATTCATTTCTTTGTGGATGAAAAGCCAGAGCCATTCATGTTCTACTTTCAGGTAGAAGCACTCTTTAATAGCAGTAGTAGCAGTGGTTAAAGCAGAGAGGCTTTTGTGGCTTTGTTAATACTAACTTGTGATAGAGGGGAGCTCTGGGCTCCAAATACATCTCTAATCTCAGCAGAGAACACAGCTCAGCAGTTCCATTCGCCCCATATCAAAGAAGGAAAAATGTTGTTATTCTGCCAAGAAAATGGATCTATTTATCTGATGCAATGTTCTGTGCAACACAGGGTTTGTTTTTCCTCACCTCTATTTTTATTTTTTAATGGGCATATTGTAACCATTCTTAAACTGGAATAGAAGGGTTCTATCAACCACAAAGAATTTTCTAGTAACAATATCCATATTGCTGCAGTAATTTTGGAGGTGCCTATATTTCAGAACTGAAAAAGGCCTGCAGCTCAAGAAAAACAGCCAGCATAATAGTTCCTCATACTCATTACTGCTTTTCAAAGCAGCACCTCCAAAGCAATCCAACCCATGAGCAATTTTGGGACACTGCCTCTAGGAGAGGTGAAAAGAAGGTTCAAGCTTACAAATCCTCTCTGTTCATGCAGCTAATCCTGGACTGGCAGACCTCGTGTGCCTCCCCGGCCTCCTGTGCTCATTCTGGTGGAGTTTGCCTCCATCTATGTCCAGGAAAACAAGAGCCAAGTCTGAGGGTCAGAATGTTCCACACAGATCTATTTGTGGGGTCTGGGGATTGAGTTGGTTCTTCTTTTGGTCTTTTGACTCTTTGTCGCTTCTTTTTTTTGAAGGATTAAAAGTAAAATTCAAGCTTTTGTCCAGGATTTCTCCTATCAGATGGCTTTGAATCTGCTGGAAAACTCCAGTTCTCAAAACAATTTAAAGAAGCTACAGCTTTCATTTCATTTTAAAAATGTTCTCAATGTTAGATTTTTTTTCCCCTTTAACTTTCTAAGCTTTCTCTTTTGCCAAAACCTTCCAAGCATCCCGGTAACCATCTATAACCACAGTCTTAATTAAGAAAGAACGTGGCTTGGATCATTATTCTGAGTCTGTTCGGAGGAATTGTTACCCAGTTGTAAGTGAGGTTTTCAATGACTGTATTTCTTCCCCAGAGATAAGGCAATTAACGTTGTTTCCCATAAAATCCACCTTCCCCCCACTGCTTCGGTGAAGGTGAGCAGAAGTGAGAACAAATCAATAACAGAATTTTCCCAGGAAAAGGGAACAAATATATCTTTATAATTACAATATGTAACATATTCCACAGCTGCATGCCTCTTGTGGATACTTCTGATCTGAATGTAAATACATGTTTTACACTGAGGATAATTTCAAAGAGGAGGTGGGAGCACACACAGCATGATCCACTGCTTTTAAATCTATGAGCCAAGCTATTCATATTTTCTCTCCATTCCCATGATATACTGAAGAGCAGCCTATGCTGTAATGTATGGTGCAATGGAAATACAAAATAAAACCACTTAACTGTCCAAGAACCTGTACTTTCTCCTTAAATGCATGCTCTTTATAGACCTATTTCAGTTACTGGCTGGGACAGACAAAGAATAGAACACATAGGGGTAACATCAAGATTTAATGTGAGGTTGTCCAAAGGGCCAGAGACCAAAGACACAGATTTCTTTACTGATTCCATGTTTACACTGAACTGAACCCATGATTCAGTAGTAGAGCTGCCTGGATATTTCTAGGACAAGCCTGAGAAACTTGTTCAATATTCACTTAGGTGTGCAAATATTGCTCATGTCCGCTCCCCCAAAACTGAATTATCTCAATCCATGGAAACACCAAATGAGCAAAATCTGTCTTTGCTGTTTCTGAGTTTCCTTGCCTGGGAGTTCCACTCATTTACAAGTTTGCTTATACTCTTCCCAACCTCTTCTAAGCCACACCACCAAGAAAACTCCCCTTCCAGACCAGTTCATGCTTGCCAGCTGGAGGGGACATGGCCTGTGGGCAGAGTAGGGATGTTAGAGGAATAAACAGGCATTAAATATCCCCAGACCAACTCTCAGACCTTTCTATTTCATCTACAGAAAGAAAATAACTCTGGGGTAAATATGCAAGGCATTGAACCCTTTGAGAGAAATTACTGTTCTCCATAATTATTTTTTAATTTACCCTCTGCTGGATGAGAACTGAGGCCCTTGTCTCCTCGTCAGCACAAACTTTGCATTTCTTGATCTGCATCTGGGGCTTGCCAAAAAAATGAGCATCTTGATTACAGCTCTGCCCTTCCCCTGCTCAGCTCCAGCTGCTGCCTCTCCTCGTGCATTTCCAAAAACTGAAAGGCAGAACCGTTTACTTCCTTATTTCCCTGATTTATTTTGCTCATGTGGCTTATCTCACTTCCTTTGGCAGCTCCCTGAATATCTCTGAAAGGAGGGAGAAGAGCCCGGCTGTGCCCCAGGGCAGGTGCAGGATCAGGGGAGGGAGCAGCAGCTGGGGCAGTGCCACCAGCACAGTGACAGCAACGAGCCCCCAAGTACAACTTCTGCAGCTCTCCACTCCCACCTCTTGCTGAGAGCAATTAAGTTTGTGGAATCTGCGAGGAGAGGAAAGTGGGGATGGGGAAGTAATAGCAAACAGCTTTTTGTGCAGTCTCAGTGATCCTAATCCTTCACAAATACCTCCTGTGTTGGGTGAGACACACCTCAAGGAGCTGTGGCTCCCAGAGGTATTCCTGATGGCTTTTTCCAGCTCTTCCAAGAAGAGCTTGGTTGCTTTCCACAAATCTATATTCTCCTTTTCAGCCAGCACACTGCGATGTGCCCACTCTCCACTCCCAAGATGGATCTTGTGCTCCCATTTCCTTTCTCTTCTGTTCCTGAGCTACAGCCACAGCAGAGTCACTTTTGTGATCTGCAGAAGAACATTCCACCATGCAAGGCTGACCCAGCTTCTGGCTGAAACAGGCTGACAAAGAACAAAAGTGGCTCAAACCACACAAAATCCAGAACGAAATCTTATTTCTCCCTTCTTGACCTTACCCTTTCATCTCACCTTATCCTAATAATCTTGAAGCTTTGTGAGAGCCTCTGGAACACAAATAATGAAGTTGGGTTTTCTGTGGAACGTTTATTTCTAGACTGCAGTGAGACCAACCCCCTGCTCACAGATCATTCACCTTCAGACAGGAAGATGTGCACTTCAAACAGCATTAGCCAAGAGGGTTTTGGTTTTTTTTGGTTTTTTTTTTTGCACAGCCAAACTCCCCAATTTGGAATTCACCCTGCTGAAGCTGGTGCTCTCCCATGGCATTACCATCATTTTTCTCTCTCCACCCCTAGCTCAAGTCAGAAATTCACAAACCCCCATAAAAAACATTATTCCCAAATCCTAAAGTCCTACCTGTTCTCCCACATACCAGCTTTGCACTTGTGCAAACCCTTTTTTCACACTTTCAGTGTCACTTTTCCCCTCACAAAAACCAAGTTGCTCTCTCCAGCATTGGTGTCTGGTAGATGTTTGCCTCCCAGAGATCCCAGTTTTCCCCAGTGGTGTTCCAAGGCTCGGCAGGATGTCTGGTTTTTAATCAGCCCAGCAAGTCACTTGAGTATCTTAGAGCCTAGACCAGATTTACTTTAGTATTTTCACTGTTGATGAAAGCACAAGTGGGAAGGAGCAAAGCTTCTGCTGCCTTTGCAATTAATCACAGGTTAAAGTCCTGTGTGAATTGTACAGGTCCCAGGAGAACCATCAGTTTTGGAATTCCCAACAAAGCACACAACATAAGACATTCTTTGCTTTGTGTATTTGTCTTATAGAAGCATTACTTACTGAGCTTTATTATTAATTTTTTCAAAGTTTTGACATAACCTCGCTAATCTGGGGAAGATGATTTTCTAACACGAGTTCTACCTTGAGAGCTTGGAGAAAATTTGGTGCTGTGTGGTTTAGACAAGCTGGCAACAGCTACAACAGGAAATTCAGACATTATGTTTTTCAAACCAAGCACTCAGAGGGTTTTTGACAGGGAGTGGGTGGGAGAGTCAGTCAGCACTGAATTTTCAGTGAAGGATGTGGGGGAGGGAAGCAGTACAGCCAACTGCAACTCCTGCAAATTTATCAACAAATATCCCCACAGCTTTTAACATTCTTCCTGCTCTGACTCCAGAGCCATCGCATTGTTCACAGCACAAGGAGAGACAACTGCTTCATGCACATCCCCTTCCCAAGCAACCCTTCCAAAGGTGTTAAATCCCCCCATATGTGCCAGTTTACAGATCCTAGAGCGATTGTTTTGCTTCTTATGAAGTACTTTTAGATTTTTTTTAAAAAGTAGTAAAAAAAAAAAACAGCTTAGAAAGGTAATTTCAGTTAAATAGAAATTAATTTAATTATAATTAATAGGAATAAAAGTGGAGTCATAGAACTGCCTGAGTTGGAAGGGACCTTAAATCTTTTAATTCCACCCCCTGCCATGGACAGGGACACCTTCCACTAACCTACGTTGCTCCAAGCCCCATGCAGCCTGGCCTTGGACACTTCCAGGGATCCAGCCACAACTTCTCTGGGCACCCTGTGCCAGGGCCTCCCCAACTTCACAGGGATTCCTGCATTATGTTTTTATTAACAGTACAGAAGAATTGTTGTCATCCTTTCTTTTTTCTTCTTTATCACTAGCAGCTATTGCTTTAATCAGACTTTCTTCTTACATTGGTTTAAAGCACAGAGAAGGTAAAAACATTGGCAATAATATTTCAATGGGACTTCAAACAGTAAAGCATGAAAAGAAGAAATACGGAGTTACTTTGGTTTTGATGGCCCTTAATGAAATGCTACTTTTTCTGTGGATTGGTTCATATGTGGGTTACAAAAGGAATTCAAAAGATAATCATAAATCAGTGATGCCAGGTCTGGTCCCATGGTTTTAAGGTTGCTTAATGAAGTTAAAGAAAAGAGAACATAAAAAAGATGTGACTACATCTGAAATTTCTAAGTAGCTCCAGACATACATAATGGAGGAACTTGGCCCCCAGTGAATGCCAATAAATCTATTTTCTTTTAAAGAAAAAATTACAAAATATTTAAAGGTCATCAATCACACTTTTCTTAACAGAGTGTTAGAGAGTGACAATTAAAGATGCCCTGTTGTGCTGTAGCACACCTTAAATCATGTTTTAGAGCCCGAGCCAGTATATGAATTTGTTACTAAAACTATTTCTTCATGGCATGATTAAAATCTAATGTTAGAAATAAATTTTGTTTTACACTAGGAAAATGATTAAATGTTCTTTTTCAAAGCTTATCTTTATATTTACTTTAAATGCTGTCAGAATAAGTTAAAATTTTCAAGTAAAAGGCTACTAAGTGAAGTTTTTAATTTATAGAAAGAGAGTGATGGAAATTTCCAGGCTTGACCATTTCAATCACTTTACAAACAAACAAGGAAAAAAAAGAAAGATTGAATAAGAACAGATTTTGCAGCAGACAGCTTGGACTTAAAAAAAAAAAATCACGTTTTTCATCCACATTTCATTACATCAGCATCAGTTGATGCTGTAAGTGGGAGTGTGGGTGTGCATCTTCTCATCAAAATTTAACAGTGACACTTTCTTGAGCTTCTAACAAAAAAAAAAAAACATTGTCCAGATCGTTCCCTTTGGGGTAGTGTGGTTATCCCAGTTCTCAGCTTATTTGCTTTTTGCATAAATGCATCTCTCCCATTTATCTGCCGATATACATTCTACCTGGTGACGAGCATCTGGAGGCACCTTTCCTGCAAGACTTGCAGAGAAAAGGGATTAATTCCACTTCATTTCCGTGCATGGCACCGAGCCATGCACCTGGTTGAAAAGCTTTGTGTCTATTTGTCTTCTTTATTTTTCGAAAAAACCTTAAAACCTAAATCCAATTTGTTGCTTTGTGCATTCCTGAAAAGGTGGGAGTTGTGCCAAAGCCCCTGCAGATTCCAGAGGGAGGTGCAGAGCACACCTTGAGACTGAGTTGTGTGGGCCAGGCAGAGAAGATGGAGCCTGGAAGTGCCCAGGGCCAGGCTGGATGGGGCTTGGGACAACCTGGGCTAGTGGAAGGTGTCCCTGCCCATGGCAGGGGGTGGCACTGGATGGGCTTTAAGGTACCTTAAGGTCCTTTCCATCTCAAACCATTCTGGGATTCCATGGACATTGTAGACACCCCCCCAGTTCCATTTGATGCCTAAATGCCATTTGGATGGATGACATCTCCTTTTATGACAAATATTTACTTGCCACTTGGAGCTGAATGATTAATGCAAGTCCTGAAGGTCACCTTGCAAAGGGAGTTACTGCATTTCTTCTTTTTATTATTGTGGGAAATTCCATGGACAATTCTCTTTGATAATTCTTTTCCAGAAGGAATAAATGAGATACTTCTGATTGAACCCCCTCACAAGCAGCAATTCCACAACAAGGATGTCCCAGATTCCAACCTGCAGCTGCACACCACAGGAATTTCCCTTTCCCAAAGTGCCCATGGACAGAATAAATCCTCTTGGTAGTGCTCATCCACCTCCCAAGGGTCACATGTGAACCGTGATCCTAAATATTGACAGGAAAGACGGTTGGAGGCTGAGTGATCTTCCAGAAAGGGAGCATGAGAAACAGAGTTTGTCATTCAGGTTTTCCAATATATCCTGTCTTCAGCTGCTTAATGTGCCCAGGAAAATGAACTGCCTCCTGCTCTGCATTTCCAGACAGCACTTGGTGCTTACCAGAGAAGCACAAATAAATGGAATTCTTGAAAGTGTGTTTTAGATCTTTAAGGTGCCCAGCAAAATTTGTAAAAAGCCAAATATCCCAGCAAGTTAAATCACCATTTGTCTTCTGGAGTAACTTGCTGTAGTTTTCCATAAGCAAGTTTGTAAAATTTTCTCTAATCGTGGCTTTTTTTTTAGAAGCTGCTCTTTTCCACCTGCTTCCATTTTAATGTGTCCTCAATATCAGTTATTTTTACTTCAGCTCTAAGAGGCAAATAAGGAGGATAAACAATAACTCTTCCTTTCACAAACAAAAATATGATATTGGTAGTGGAAGAAAACACAGAAAATTGCCAGAGAAATAAAATCTCAGCAAGTGTTTTCATTTGTCAAATTTGCTCAGCGAGAAAGTCCTCAGTAAAGAAAATATAATCCATAAAGCCAGCATCAATTATTGCAGAGTGGAGGCACTGGGTTGCTTTTGCACCTAATTTTTGAATATTGGAAAATTATGATTGCACACAGTCCATCACCAGGGAACAGGCCAATCCATACAAACATCACCAATCCCTAGCATTGTGGAAATCTGTGAAATTCTGCAAACTTGTAAACCTGCTGAAACAATAAATAGAATTAATCTAAAGGCCATGCAGCTGGTGTTTCTGGGAAATATAAGATGACTTGTTAGCTGTGTATTAGTTCCTAGTAAAGATGTGGGGAAAATTGGGAATTACATGGAGTTCTTCAGCTCCCATTGTGGCAAACCACTACCAGTCTGTGCCAATAAAGAATACAGGAAATAAAAGAAAGGAGGAAGGATAGCAAGGATCTAACCTAAAATGGACAACAGAAAGGGATGAGACTAGGGGTGGAAATCACAAGAACTAGAGATTTGTTTATATACATTCATAGAAATTTCTTAAAAAAAAAAAAAAAAACCAAGACCAAAACCAAACCAAGCAAAACAAACAAACAAAGAGAAAAAAGCCCTAAACAGAAAGCGAGGGGAAAATAGTAAATATGTAGATAGAGATCCACAAAAAAAAATCTTAGGAAAGCTCAGAAGTTCCACAGATTTTGGGAACTTCTTGCTTAAAATCAAGCTAAAAATCAGAGGCTTTAACTATGCCATAGTGGTCCTTTCAGACCATACCACTCTGAACTCAAGAGTTTATTATTATCTAAAATAGAATAGGGATATCTCCAGTAGATGTGCAAGACAATAAAAAGCAATTTACAATTGTTCCCAGCAGTTCTTCATTGCTGCTGGCGGCACAGGCTACTATTGAAATACTAAGACTCATAAGATGCAACCTGTGTGGAAATATTCCAAAGACTGTTCCCAGAGAGGTTTTCTGGTGTACTGTGAATGTGAGTATGCTCACCACTTTCCTCCACTGTGGTAATCCACTTCCCACTGACCTACAGATCCAATTAATTTGCAGCTAATGGAACTCCGTGTTCAAAGGAATTCTGAGTATTACTCAAAATTCCCAGATGAGGCTGTTAGCCAACTGGCTTGGAAGGACTGATAAGCAGCAGGAACACAGGGGCTACTCGTGGTGCATAATTTTGCTTCTCACACATACTGCTGGTGTTTGTCACACAAATTATATTTTGAGCTCCTTAAAAGGATTTGGTGCCGGGTTTCATTCCTTTGTGACATAACGTCATCTCATGGAAGTGCAGTGGCTCAGCCCTGAAATGACCCTTGAACATTTTATTTGCCTTAGATCCAGCTCCTTCTCTGAGCTTGCTCCAGATCTTATTCCTCTGACTTTGCCCCAAATCCAACTCCTTCTCTGAGCTTGCTCCAGATCTTACTCCTCTGACTTTGCTCCAGACCCAGCTCCTTCTCTGAGCTTGCTCCAGACCTTACTCCTCTGTTTGCTGCCCTGCTGCTGTGTGGAGTTGGAGCCCATTGCAGGGCAGACTTCCTCAAGACCTACTTTGAGGGAAATCTTGGTGTGAATGGGGTGGTTCCTTTCTGGTTGCACAGTTTGAGACTTGATTTAGTCTCTTGGTTTGTGGCTGGGATCCCAAAGTGAGGATGGAATCATCCCTTTTCTCTGGCTGCGTCTCTTCTTGGGCACTATGAGAAGGATGTGCCACAGGGCAACTGAGGGAGACACCTCAGTCTGCCCCAAACAATTGAATTGGTGGGGTTGATTTGTGCCTGGTTTAAGGTAATGAGCAGCAATGGAACCTGCATTCCCTGTAGTGGTCAGGCAGGACCACAGGGCAGGTTTGGGGAGTCTGGATCCCATGGAGACAGCACTGCAACCAGCTCAGTCACCATCTGGGAAATTACAGTCTGTCCTGAAAAGAGATCAGATTCCCCACAGAAGGGTTTACATATTCAAAAAATTCCAAAAAGCAAAATAGTTTTGGAGGTTTTGCCTGCAGAGTATCCACAGCAAAGACTGCAGTCGTGGGCTCCCCTTCCCATCCAGCTACATCAGCTCCTCCCTTGCAGCAGCAGATGGGAACAAACGGAGTCTTCAGACAAGGCAGCAGCAACAGAGCTGCACTGCAGACATAAATAAATCCTTACCACAGCATCAGAGCAGGTAAGGCAGAAAGATATCCATAGAAACTGCTCTTCCCTGCACAGAGCTGTCTCCCACATGCTGGTGCTCAGATCTTCCTAAGCCACACTGCCCATAAATGCAGCAGCTCTGACAGGTGAACCAGTATCAACCATTCCCCTTTTTCTCCTGGTGAAAGGGTTGAGGTATTTCATCCTCCAGTGTGAGATTCACCCAGAGGAAAACTTTTCTGAGTAAGGAAGCATTGCAGTTCCGCAGCTGCATATTTTAAGCCTGGTTCCTAAGTATTCAAGTCATTATAAATCCCCTGACTTCAGCAGAGCTGTTCAGAGTTATGCCAGCTATGAATCTGGCTGTTCCCCCCTTAAGTACTTCCAAAGCACTAAAATCGTTTCAGAAATAAGTCATGCAGGTGATGTTTGCCCACATATAAATCAATTAAGATGTGAAAGGCTGTGTGCAGGCATGACATGGGGATGGGAGGGGAACATGGGAGAAGAGAAAGGGATATTTCCCTTTTTAATTTTCCAGGTAGTTTTATCTCTCCAGGGCATCCTGTCTTTGGAGAACTTCATTCTATGTGCCAAGAGTTACTCATTCTGTAGCACTCACACTGCCAAAGGGTCCTCAGGATTTATAGCACACATCCTTAAGGTTGGATTAATTGTGTATTGCTTCATGGGATGGGAGCTTTGCAACCCAGGCTCCTTACATGACAAATTACCTTTTTTAAGGCTTTGGTAGAACAACAGTTTCAACCACCACTTTCTAAATAATAAACTGACAATAAACTGACAGGTTTATTTTTATTTTTATTTTTTTTTCCTGAAATAGGCTGTCAATGGAAGGTATCAGCCTTTTAAAACTCCACCCTCCACATTCAGATTTTGGAAAAAAAAAATTGGAACTGTGTATTCTTATAACTCACTGATGTCCTCCCAAATCTGCTCTGAAATGTTTATTGTCAAGTGACAGCTTTGGCATTAATGATTCTTAAATATCTCCAAGGCTTCATCAGAATGAGCTCTTTACCAATAAAATATCAGTGGCTGCACTGGTTTCATAGCCAAAAAAAACAAAATCAAAGGGTTATTTTAAAGATTTTTTTGTATGCCAAAACAATTATAAAGATTAATATTTCATATCTAATCAGAGTTTAAAAATGCATAGAAAAGTAAAAAAAAAAAAAAAGTAAGAAAAAAGTAGATGTCAGTTATGCCCAGAGAAAGCTGAGTTGAATAACAGGGTCCAGAGATTCATAAGAAAACAATTTTCCTGCCAAGTATGGACTAGTCCTGACAAAGACTCAAAATGAAGAAAACAAGACCCCAAAGCCTAATTTATAAGTAAGCTGCACCCAGCTGCTCACCCACTACACTCAAATAAAATGACTCTAACTGGAAATAAATATTTGCTTCACATCACATGAATCTTCCTTACAGCTCTTTCACTGACAGTGTAAGAATATGTGAGATTTTCCATTATTATTTGCTTCCAGTTTTACTTATCCATCATAAATTTGCTACCAAGCCCATAAATAAAGCCCCTCTCACCTGATAATAATGTTTTCCAGTAGATACTTTTCTGAGCTCATATTTGGTGAGATATCATACACAAACACTGGAAGGAGACAAAAATAAATCCACAACTGGTGTAATAATTGCCTGGGAAAAATAGCACTTTGCTCAGGAAAGGCATTTAGGTAGAAGCTACAGATTTCCTTGTTGAGTTCCCAACACTAAAATTGCTTCTATACATTAATGGCTAAAAATTCACAGAGCCTTAATTAAAATTTCAGGTTGAAATTTTTCCATGGCTTCCTCTCCCTTGCACCTTAAAAATGAGCATAAGGACATGAGGAACAAGAGGAAAGGTGAAGAAGAATTTTTTAAGTATTTTTGGTTTAGAGGCACTTGTATAACAAATGGAGACTTTTCTTTTCCTGTGCTGCACTTTTAACCTGCTTCTGGAAAACTTGAGACTAAAGGAGGGCTGGACAAAGAAAAAAATTTCTGAGGCTCCAGTTTTATCTCACAGAGAACTTTACCAACCAAAAAGACAGAGGCATAAAATCACAGTCCTCATCTCCATGCCCTTGATATTGATTCAGCTCACACGAATCTGCAGTGAGCTCCTTCATTCCTCAGGATTCTTGTGAATGTGTGAATAGCTCAGGCCTGTTTCGATAAAAGGGCCCTGCAGAGAAAAGCTCTGAAATGTGACCCAAGGGAATCCTAAGGTGTTCAGAGTCTAATGATGAATAAAAGAGCTCGGCATGTTTATTAGATTTCATCATTTCAACAGTGGGCTCATAGCCATAAAAACAGCACTTACAGAGTTTGTGGAAAAAGAAGGCAGATTATTTTATGAAAAGGTGAGGCCCCTTCTAGGCTCAGGTGCCACCTCAGCCATCCTTGAGTGTGCCCCTCACGTGCTCTGGCTGGGTACCTGACCCAGTTCTGTCAGTGTGAGTCAAACACAAGCAGAGATTCCAGGGTGTTGCCCAAAATCCCAAACCTCTCTGCCCCAATGCACATTCCTGCCAGCATGAGTGGCCTTGCTGATGGCTGGGACAGTCCCAAGACTCTTGCACTGGTTTGTGGCTCATGTATCAGCACAATAGTTTCTTGAGCAGTTCATCAAACACAGTTTTTTCTTCCCTTCAGGCTCTGTGCAAAGACACAGTTCTCATTCTCCTGAGTTTAACTTGCCACTAAGAATGTCACATTTCACATTTAAAAGGCCTAAATCTCCATTTTCCCACTGTTCATAAACTCATATTCAACAGCAATCCTGAGCCAGGGCTGTGTTTTACTGCAGCCTGGACATGGTCAATGAGGCCAGGAGCGTGCTGAGCACCTCGAAGTGATTCCATAAAGCAGCATGTGATTAAAGCCCAGCAGAGAGCCACTGTGCCTCTCAGAAACAGAATTCCTGAAACAATTCCTGGGAAGGGAAGGTTTGAGCAGCTCACACACACCCAGAGGTGCACACAGAGCTGCTGATGCTCCTCCAAACCCACGACTCCCACAAATCATAACAACGCTGCTTAAAATTCCGGGAGCATCTCCACCCTGAGCGCTGCCTGCTGATCTCAGAGGAGTTCTGAGAGCCATCATCATTGCAATTGTCTGCAGGGCTCTGTCTGAGGAGCTCAGCCTCTACAGCACCGTTCCTTGGCCAACAGCACCATCTGCCTCCAAGAGCCACACACAGGAGCACACTGTGCTTCCTCCGTGCTCCCTGGCACTCTCTGCTCCTTTCTGCAAATCTGTTCGTGGCTGAGCTACCACAGGGTCTCTGCTGGCTGTGAACCAGGGTTTGAAAACCTGCAGCCAAGGTTTTCCATCTCCAGAGCTCACAAAACACCCTGAAATGTCCAGCACAGTGTAGCAGCCTGAGCTGTCATTGGGAAACCAGCAGCACAAACCAGGCACTGCAAAATCCAGGGCTTTATCCCTATATGTGCCTAGCTGGAAACAAGGATAAGTCTGCAGAGTAAATATGAGTCCTGGTTATCGTTTTCTGTGCCACAGAGCTGTTACAGTTGAAAGGGACCTTTTAAAGATCGTGTGACCTGGCTCCCCTGAAGTGAGCAGAGGCATCTTCAGCTCCAACAGGTTGCTCACATCAGTGTGAAATGTAGTTCTTGTGAAGTATTAAATCAGCTTTAGAGCACTGAACTGAAAAATCCTGCATTTCTCTTTCCATTAATTTGCAGTGAAATCTTGGTTACTCTAACTGGGGTGGTTTGGGAGTGGTTTCACACTTTGCTCTAACTAGAAGTACAGAAAGATGTTTGTGCCAGAAGACACCGACTTGTCAGAAGACACAAATATGTAGCTTGTTAATTGTTTGGATTAATTTGCTGGATTTGGTGGAATAGTTTGTTAATTAATTTGCTGGACCTTCTGCAGAATACATTCACAGCAACAAGCAAGGGAAATTCCTTGGGGGAAAACTCCCAGCTTGATCTTTAGGATAGAGATGCTCAAAAAAACCAATTGCAGAATGGCTGCAGTGCCATAACCACAGTAATAAAAAATACAGCAGCATCTCTGGGTGGAGTAATGACCTCCACAGACCTGGGATTTCAGCTGGAGTGTCAGTGTGCTCTAGCCTGAGGTAACCATTCCCACATCCTGAGAAGAAGTCATTATCCCCGCTTTAAATTCAGCTATATTGGACCTCCCTCCATAGGTTGGCATGGGAACCAGAACAGACAATATTTTTTTTACATACTTTAACATTGCCTATGGAAATTGGAAGAGGGGAAAGCCTGAACAGAAGCATGTGTGAGTACATTTAACAAAGGCCTGAACTCCTGTCCAAAATTCAGTGTAGTGCCTGTAAATAAATAAATAAACACATAAAGTTGAACTCCTTTAATTCTCATTAGCAGTCATTTATTCCTACAGCTCCACCACCTGCACTGCAGTCACGGCTTAGTGATACATGAAATAGGGCAGAAAATACAGACCTATCCCTCACCTTCTGATTAGATTTTAGATATTTTTGCACTTTCCAGCCTGCAAAAGGAGCAAATGGAAAAAGAACATAACCGAAATCTCTTCATGTTGCTACTCATGTTCACAAGTGTGACAAGATGCTGAGTCCTGTCAAAGCTCTGAAGTGCCACAGTCCTTCTGGAAGTCTACCCTTGGAACTAGAAAGAGGCATTTTAACCCCAAAATGAGACTAAAAATAGTCACAGTTAATCTTTCTTAAAATACAGACAGTACAAAGGGGACGGAAAGCTGCTAAAAGGGCTTGTAGGAAGCTGTCCCCACTTCCTTTCCCCCTGTTGCTGGATAAGCCCTTCCCTTCAGGGTCACCATCATCCCACCAAGCATGCTGCATTCCCCTGATCACTCAGAAAAATCTTTTGTTCCTTCTTTTCTCAAGTCTGGCTTTGCATCTGCTCCTGAGCCTCTTCTGGAAAGGACAAGGAATTAAAAGCCTAAATATTCTTATATTTAAAGAATATTCTTAACAAATAGAAGAAGGTGGTTTGGGTCATTTTTGAAAGGCAGATTTTATAAAATTAATTATCATGAAGTCGGGAATTATAGCAGGATGAAGCATAATCTCTGATTGCCTTTAGAATACTGGTCCTGGCTGTGTGAAGCACCCAGCAGCTCTCAGGGCTGGACTGGGGCAGTGCACACAAATCAACTCTCACACAGGTATTTTTAAAAAGTTGAGATTATTTTCTTGGTGACAGGAAGAATTTAAAATGCACTCCCAGGCTGCCTCAAAGAGTGGGGTCCAGCCCCTCTTCTTCATCATGATTATAGCATATCATAGGGAAAAGTTGGGAAACCTGATTAAATATTTATAGCTCAGTCCATTTAGCAGTCTGAGTGCTTGAGCTACTGAAAATGAGCAAGGAGGGCTTGCCTGTATGACGGAGCTGAGCAGAGCCTAACTTGGATTCTTTCACTTTCAGCTCCCACCTGGAGTTTTCTTTTTGAATCAGCACAACCTTATTTAAATCCATGTTCTCCCTCCTCCACTGCTATAGCCTTGGACTGCAGAGAATTCCCTAATTCTGGCCCCAGATGAGAGGTTCAGATGGTGTTGTAGGAGCAGAGGAGACCTGAGGGAAGGGAAGGGAAACCTTCTACACCCCCTGCTGCCTCCTGACATCAGAGATCAGGGTAAGGCAGAGCCTCCTTCCTCCAGTGCTTGGTTTTGTGGCACTGAAGAGCAAAACATATTTCTGTGCCAGGTATTCCTGTTCTCCTGAACGACAGCCCACTTAGAATCAGGGAATCATTATGCTTGGAAAAGACCTCTAAGAGCATCCAGTCCAACCCATAAACCCAGCACTGCCCATTACCACTAAACCACATCCCCGAGCACCACATCCATATGTTTATTGAGCACAAGTGGGGACTTCATGTTCCCGCTGAGGTCCCTGAAGAGCTCCCACCTGGGAGCATCATTTTCCCATATATGAGAGAGCCCTCACCTTGAAAAGGAATAAAAGAAAACAATCCCCAAAGCTGAAGGCAAATGTATTCCTAATTTAGGGTCTTCCTGCACTGTGGGGAGAGAAGCCATCCATCTGTTATGCAGCTGCCAAAATGTATTGGAGAAAATTTAACAGCAAAGCATTTATTGTAATGAAGCATACACAGCATTCCAAATAAAAAATAAGGGGAAGAGGGGAGCTAACAAGCATGCACAGCCTGGGGAAGAGGCTGTAATGTTTGGGGACTCTGGTTTGAACTGCCAGGCACTGAGGGATGCTCTGGAGGGACTGGGAGCAGCAGTTATTGATTCAGCACTGCCACAGGCAGGCGGGATGCAGCAGGCAGGGAGATGCCAGCTTTCCCTCTGGATCCATGAAATACAGCTCTTTCTTTGCCTGCAAAAAGGGTTTGTTAAAGCTGTCGGACTGCTTTGAAATAATGACAGGTGTTACACAAATCAGCAGCCTTAGCTCCTTACTTAGCAAAGCGCCAGAGCCTGGGCTAACAGCACAAAGGGAAATACTAAAAAATAAAAAAGCATAACGCAACAGGATGGGAATGTCAGCAATGTGGAAAAAAAAAATCTAATTTTCTGTTGTTTTTAAGGCACTGGGAGATGTAGGCAGCAATTTCAATATAATAGAAATAAATACTATGGATATTTTCCTTTTCAACCCGCTGAGCTCAACAGACAAGACAAATTTCCATTTACCTCATCCTTGCAAGGTATTTTTGCCTAATGTCTATAACTGGCTAGGAAAATTATAACAACTGTAGGCAGAATCTAACAGAGCCTGAGAAGATAAACGAAATCTTTTCACAGGGAGGAGACAAACTGCAGAGGTGTTTTGGCAGAGGTTTGCAGTCTGAAACATTCTCAGCCAGCTACTCTGCTCTGCCATTCTTCCCTTTGCAGGCTGCTTTTGATGTCCAGTCAGAGCAGTTTTAGCACTGATAGATAATGAGTTATAAAAATAAATCGTGGGGCATAAGCAGCTGAAGCAATGCCTGCGGTCTGACCCACTCCTCTGCATTGGCCTGAGAGCAGAGAATCCTGGAATGGTTTGTGTGGGAAGGGACTGTAAAGATCATCCTATTCCACCTCCTGCCGTGTGCAGGTGTGCAGGGACACCTTCCACTAGACCAGGTTGGTCCAAGCCCCATCCAGCCTGGCCTTGGACACTGCCAGGGATCCAGGGGCAGCCACAGCTTCTCTGGGCACCCTGTGCCAGGGCCTCACCACCCTCACAGGGAAGGACTTCATCCCAAAATCCCATCTAACCCTGCCCTCCTGCAGCTCAAAAGTGCTCCCCCTTGTCCTGGCACTCCATTCCCTGTCCCAGTGCCCTCCCCAGCTCTCTGGCAGGCTTGCCCAAGTGAGAATATCCTGGAACCCTGGGACTCCACTGCACCACCCGCTAGAAATGAGCTGCTCCCCAGCACCCAGGGAACATATTCCTACTGCACCCGTGGGATTTGAATGGCATTATTCAAACACTTTGAAGTCCCAAAGTATTTCTGAACGCCTTGCAGTGACACAAGTAGCTCTGGTTTGTGAAGGGTGCAAAAGCAAATCCAGAGGCTCCCATCCAGAGATTCTCAGCACATAGAGCAAATGGTCCTGGGCTGCAGAAACCCCTCCACTCCCTCACCAAACCCCTATGTCCTGATGCTCCAAGGATAACAGAGGGATTCAGGGATAGCAGAGCACATATAGGAAGAGGGGCACAGCCCATGTGAGGACTCTCCTTCAACAGCAGCTCCACACTTTATTCCAAAGTGTTCTCCTGTCACCATCACTCGGCTTGGACTCTGCCCCTGGAAGCAGCTTCAGGAGGTGGTCCAGCACCATCCCAAAAGGAGCTGAATCCTCTTAGAATCACAGAATTGTAAAGATAAGAATTTAAGATCATCAAGTCCAACCACCAACCTCAGCACTAAACCTTGTCCCCATGTGTCACATCCACATGTTTATGGAACATCTTCAGGGATGCCCTGGGCAGCCTGTACCAGTGCTTGACAACCCCTTCTGTGAAGAATATTTTCCAATTTATATTGGATATATATCAATATCCAATCTAAACCTCCCCTGGGGCAGCTTGAGGCCGTTTCCTCTCATCCTGTCTCATCTCATCCTTTCTACCACCTTGGACAAGGAGCTGCATACAAAAACAATCTTTATCCATCCTCTTAAATTATCTGCTTTTCTGCTGAGGGAATACCAATTCCAGAAGCAGAAGCACCTCAGCCATCATTGCTGTGCTCCTAAGGCAAAATCAGCAAAAATTAGAGCACTCTTTTCATCTGAACACATTTACAAGCTCCAAGAGGAGCTTCCTACCTTTCATGAAATTCTTTTCCCGCACAAGATTTAACTGCCCTGCACAAACTTCTTCCATCAGAAAATGGGCTTCAGCTGCAAGGAGTCAGTAGAAAGGGTTTCATGTCCTATTTCCCAGTTGTAGGATTTTTGGCAGTAGTAACAGAAGTTGTAGGAAATAAGTCAGGTTTCCAATCCAGAATAACCAGTGTTATATTTTAAAGGATTTGAATGAAAAACAGCTGCTGGTGGGTTTTTGTGCCTGATTTCCTAAAATCCAGAGCATAAGTTTCCATTATAAGAGGGAATCAGCAAGAAAAATAAAAACTTTATTTCTTTATTTTCAGTCAAAACTCTACCCAATTCTCACTGAAGTGCAAAATTTACCTCCAAAAGTCACATTCATGTAGAGGAAGGCCCTGAGTTTACCTCACAAAATGCTATATTCTGTCTTAAATTACCGACCACTTTCAAGGAAAAGATACTTTCTGCCTAAAATTTCCATGAGTAACGATGGGATGGGGCTCACAGAAGTTATTTGTTGTGACAGGGGTGGGGTAAAACTCTGAGGTGCAGCATCCAATCCCTCTGACTTGGTAGGGCAAGTTGGGACCCTGGAACTGCTGAGCTCTCTTCTTATCTGGATTGTGTGACATTGCTAAGGCAAGGCTACTTACAAACATGTAGACATCTTAAAAAATATGAAAAAGGCATTAAATGTTTGACTCGATCTTGGAGGCCTTTTCCAACCTAAATGATTCTATGACTCTGTGGTGTTATGTGACTCCACACATTGTGAGGGACTGTTCTCACTGAGAAGAGGCAGCACAATTTTCTCACCATTTACATCTGAGAGGCTCCTGATGTCTCAGAACTGCTGTGCCTGTGCACAAGGAGCTGCCACAGTCACGAGCAGCCGCGCTGAAAGGCTCCATGGATTTTCCTTGAGAAAGGACAAGTTCAATCTCCATCCCTCAGGGATCAATACTGGTGCCAATAGTGCTCAATGAGTTTATTAAATGACCAGGCTGCTGGGGTAGAGGGCACTCCCATCAGCTTCGCCCGTGATTCATCACTGGGCAGAGATGTGGATGTGCTGACAGCTCTGGCCATCCTTCAGCAAGACCAAAACTGGATGGAAAAATGGGCCAGGGTGAACGGCCTGAAATTCAATAAAGGTAATCAAGGAAAGTGAAAATTACTGCCCTAGGGATGGGCTAAGCTCAGCACAGGCTGGAAGCAGCTTGGCACAGAAGGAGCTGAGGGTCAGGCTGGACATGAGCCAGCGCCGTGGCCGAGCAGCAAAGGAGGTCAGAGGGGTCCAGGCTGCACTGGGAATGCTGCCAGCACTTACAGGAGGATAAATTCTCCCTCCTCTTAGCACTAGAGAGGCCACACCTGCAGCATGTGTCCAGATCTGGGCTCCAACACACCAGAGAATTTTCAGTGAAGGGCACAAATATTGCAGGGACTGGAGCATTTGGCCACAGCTCCTGCCACTGTTCACATTCAGCTATTAGACAGACAAGACCACACAGGTCTCAAAAATGTGCAACAAGAGCCAATGGACATGAACAGAAAAAAAGGAAGTGTTTATTAGATGAAGCCAAATGTCACAAAGAAACCCATCATACTGATACGCTGCACGAAATATGAACTAAGGGTCTGTGCCCATGGTCACAGAACATCTCTAAAACCATTGTTCTCATTTTTTTATACTTGGTTGCTTCATGTCTTTTAAGTATCTGAAGCAAATTTTATAAAAATCCACAAGAATGACTTTAAGGTGAAGCTGCTCCTTTTAGAAACAATTCTTCCTAAGTTCTGAATACTCTTCCTATATCACCACAGTAAGAACCTGTTCAGTGCTTATCCAGGAAATGTTTGCCTCAACATTTTAATCAAAGTAGTAGCCTGTTTCTGTCTGAGCTGAGTTTTGTGAGGAGATTGAAATGAGGCAGAATTTCAGAGAATGATGATATGAGGTACCCAGCAGTAAAATTAGATCAGGCACCACACTAAGTCAGGACGAGCAGGTCAATAACTGGCAGGCAAAAACAATGACGTTTTTAAGAACAGAAAAGGGTGTGTTTGATACAATTTTTTCACTTTCTCCCCACATGAGTTCTCATTATTTTGGACACATTTGCATGGTAAAAAAAAATCAGACTGAAGAACTGACACCAATTTTTTTTCCTTTGGCATTTTAAGAATAAGAAAATTGTCACTCTCTCTTGTGGACAGCCTC
Organism: Alethe castanea; assembly: GCA_024734035.1. Classification (NCBI taxonomy): domain Eukaryota; kingdom Metazoa; phylum Chordata; class Aves; order Passeriformes; family Muscicapidae; genus Alethe; species Alethe castanea. Next base: position 24,212,742 of record JANRGV010000120.1, on the reverse strand, counting down.
AACTGTACTTCAATATCCATCAGTGTGAAAAAGGGAGAATATGCAAAATATGAGGTTTATCCTTACAAGAAAATTACCCCAAAGATGAAAAGTTTTTCTTCACTTAAAATTGTGCTGCAATTGAGTTTAAAAATTGGGTTCTTAATTTAAGCTTCCTTGGTTATTTGTTTGTTTGTTTGTTTGTTTGCTTGTTTTTAACATAGGAACATCAGAAACATGGAAACATCAGAAACACAGACTGAATTAGCAACAAATACTCCATTCTCTGACAGAAGCAGAAGCTTTTAAGATGAAAATCAAAAAATCAATGTGAACATAGAGTTAAACTGGTGAAAAGTGGACATGGTTACACGCGTGGTGGCATTGAGTTGAGTTAGCCCTGATTTAGCGCTCTGGCTGACTTGAAGCCAGTCAAAATACATAGCTATTAATATTTCAGTTTAATTCTGGCTTGTCAGGTGGCAGAAGACACCAGAACCTGCTCAAAAGACAAAGATTCCCACCAAGCCCACAAGGGCGAGTCCCTGAGAGCCGCCCCACTCTCATTATCAGTGCTCTCCTGCTCCTCTCCCTTCCAAGCTGAGAATACCAATCAGCTTTAGTGCTTGGCAGGAATTATTCAGCCTGTTTGGTAAAACTGCCTTCGAGCCACATATAGGCTGTGACAAAGTTTTCTAATTAAACAGTTTCATTAAGCAGCAGAGCGTACCTTTGTAAATCCCACAGCTGCCAGCTCAGGGCCTGAACCTCCTCCCACTGAACTCCAGAGGAGCAGGATCCCTGTATTTACATTTCTCCCTGTCTGAGAGATTTTAAGAATCAATAAGCAAAAGTTATTCTAAGTCTCAAAAAACATGCATTCTCTTTGGGATTCTCTGGGCAAATTGCTTATTGATTTTTCTCAGCACATACTGCTGATTTTCATAGGCCTCGGATTGTTTGGGGGTTTTTCTGGCATTGTGTCACATAATCATAAAAATTCTCCTCTGATACTACGGATATCTCCCAAATTTATAATGTGTCTGAGTCAATATGAGCACAGACTGCCTCAGAACGCCAAGGTTATAAGGGTGGTGTTATCCCACCACACCATCTCTGTCTGAACCAGAAGCACTGGATGCCCCAGAGAAGCATCCACATGCAACATCCTGACCCCAACAGAGGCTGAAAACATTCCAAAAATGTTTTCCAAAAATCTTCATTTTGAGCAAGTTGGCTCCTACTCAAATTCCACATGCATTCCTGCAGGCAGTGAAAGGCCAAAATTGCTGCAGTATGAGGCAGGAAAGCCCCAGGGTTAACCGGATTCCAGCCCTGGGCAATCCCCTCTCCTTCCTGAGCAAACCCTCTGGATGCAGCAATCAGCTCCTCAGTTTCAGTCCCTCCTGCCTGTCCCCAGCACCTCTGCAGAGCTGCTTGTGAGCATTTCCACCCAAACTGACACCTTGTCATTCTGCATCCCAAAGGCACGTCCCCTGTGCCTTCATCCAAGCCTTGGACAAGCCCAAGGAAAGCTCGTGGAACGACTGCCACTGGGGAATGGCACATGAAATCATTCCATGAGAATGAGAATCTCAATCCAGCAGCCTTGAACACCCTAATTAACCTTCCAGGAGAGGCTGTCCTCTTCCTTGTTTTTAAAATAAATGAGAACAGCTCACAGGTGATGGCAATCTCCCCACCAGGCAGGGGGGTCAGGGTGATTTGGAGAATTTTAAGGCTGCAACTGAATGCATGTAATAAGTTGAGAGAAAGCACGTCTGCCACTGCTCATCATGAGTAAGAACAGTTTCTCAGAGCTACAACTTCCCATCACATTCTTCCAAATTACGCAAAATACTTTTTTTAAATTTCCATAATTCTTTAATGAGGAAAATCTACCAAGTTTCTGCCAGCAAGAAAAGTTTGTGTTTAAAGATTTTTTTTTATCACCTTGCTCATCTAAGAGGACAGAAAAAAAGACACCTTTTTTCCCTTAACAACATCTTTGGAGTGGCCCTCCAGCAACTGTCTGTCTACCTCTGCAGTTTGCTTCATCCAGAGAGAGTTGTCACAAAGGAGAGTTAATGCATCAGACAGAGACAAGCTGCAGTGACCCACACACTCTCACATATAAATAATATAGAATATGAGCTGTTTGTGTGAGCACAGAGATTTCTGCAGGGCACTTTAATATTTTGTTTACATCTAAAAGTAAATACAGTTCTTTAAACAGCTGCTTCATGGTCCCCAGCTGTCCGTAAATATGAAAAGCAAGTGACATTTGTTTCAAAACAGCCAGTAAATTATATATATAGAACAAAAATCTAGGAACTCTGCTCAGATTGGTACTGCAGTGGAAACTTCAGCCAGAGTACAGAACTGCACTGCGCATCCATGGGAAATATTTCCACTTCCCCACTAACCACCTGTTTGGATCTGAGGTGGGAAGAGGTCAGGGACACTTCCCCATTGACTAGGAAGAAGTCAGGGACACTTTTCCAGGATGCCTTATGTCCAAGTGCAGAGTGTCACCAAGCAACCAGCATTCCCAGCCAGCTCCTTCACAAGGTCCTCTGGACCCTCCTTGCCACTCAAATGCCCCTTTGACCTCTCCCAGGCCTTCTCCACTGTGCTGGGATGGCATGGTCAGGTTTTGGGAGTGAGGTGGCTACAGGGGTGGCTTCTGTGAGCAGCTGCCATGAGCTTTCCCAATGTCCAGCAGAGCCAATTCCAGCTGGCTCCAGGACAGACCTGCTGCTGGCCGAGGCTGAGATGAGCAGGAATGATGGTAACATCTCTGGGATAAGAGATGTAAAAAGGAAAAAAAAAAAATGTTATTGGGCAGATGGAACCACTGCCAGAGAAGACTGGGGTGAGAATATGAGAGAGGAGCAGCTCTGCAGACACCAGGGTCAGTGCAAATTAAGGGCAGGAGCTGCTCCAGTGCTATAGTGAGGATCCCCTGACTCTGTGAGGAAGCCCAGGGTGAAGCAGCTGTGCTCCATGGAGGGCACAGAGGTGCAGACATGCACCTGCAGCCCCTGGAGGAGCCCACCCCAGAGCAGGGGATGCTCAGAAGAAGCTGTGATCCCCTGGGAAGTCCACACAGGAGCAGGATCCTGGCAAGGACCTGCGGGGAGGAGCCCTGCCCTGGAGCAGGCTTGCTGGCATTTGTGACCTTGTGGGGGACTCAGGAGCAGGATGTGCCAGAAGGACTGACTCTGTGGAAGAGTGAGCCATGTGGCAGCAGTTTGTGAAGAACTGTTGCCCTTGGGATGGAATCACACTGGAGAAGCCCCTGGAGAACTGCCTCCACAGGGAACAGAGAGGCAGCAGGGGCAGGACTCATAAAAGCCCAGAAAGGTTTGGGTTGGAAGGGACCTTAAAACTCATCTTGTCCCATGGGCCATGACATCTTCCGCTAGCCCAGGCTGCTCAGAGTCTTACACACCTGTACACTGTCTGGTTTTTTTTTCCAGCTACAGCAATTGTTACATAAAAAGAGATTTAAACCTTTCCTGTCCTGACTTTGATGATACTAAAACAAACTCATTTTGAGTGGGCTGACTTGTCAAGCTTTCTAGATCATTCCCAAGCCTCCTCACTATTTACCACTTCATCAGCCCTCTGTCATCTCCATGCTTTATCTGCATTGAGTTTGCACTGCTTCTAGATAAAAATACTCAATAGCTTCTGCCTACTCCTAATCCAGGCAGACCTCAGCTCTGGGGAGAGAAAATCAGAAAAAAATCTGACTGTTGTTCTGCAGTAACGACATTCTGAGCTGCGCCAGTCAGCCTTCAATCCAATTAATGTGAACTTCCCTGACATGGTAACACTTGCTCTTTTACAGAATGTCAAGCAGATTGGATTAAATGCCTTACAAAAGTCTACTGGACTAAGTATATCAAACTCCCCACCTTCCTTTGCCACCTCCATTTGTAATCTTCTCATGACTGAACAAGTCCAGAGTCTATTTCCATAAACCATGTTCTCTCGTGATCATTCTATTCCTGTCCCCTCATTCCATATTAATTGAATAACATATTAGATCCACAACTGATGTCATGCTACTCAAGCTGGAAATACTCAGATGACATGTGGACTGTGGTGCAGAGTGTCGTTCTTCCTGAATATTTTATCATGTTGTCATTTCTGAGTCACTATTAGAAATTTTATCACCTCCATCTTCCTATGGGCCTGTAAAGGTTTCATCTTCCAAAGCTACATAAGAAAATCCTGCTGCCAGCTGTGGCTCTTTCTCAGTGTTTTTAGATTCTGCATCATATTGCCAGCTAATTTCCTTTTTTGTCCCTTTTTGTGTTGTTTTTTTCCTTTTTATTTCCTTCATTTCTCCTTTGAACACCCTTCTTCCTCTATTGCTGCATTGTGGCATTTCAGTGGGAAGGCTCCAAACTCCGTTCACACTTTATTCTTTCAAATTTTCTTGACAACATATTTTTAACTTTTAATTTCTTCCACTTGAAGAAACTTTTCCATTAAGAACATAGGGACTGCCTCCTGTCTGTACCATCAAACTACTTTGGGATCCTCAGCAACCAACAACTCCCATTCCACAGAGTGATTTGCCTCCATTCCTCATCAAAAAAGTCCCAAACTGAGGTGCACTGGAGAAGATACAACAACCTCCGTTCTAGGAAATTATTTCTGACAGTTTGAGAAGACTGCAGTGGATTAACCAATAACTTCCTTTGTGCCACAGGATAATTTTGCATCATTCCTCAGTGCACCATCCCTCAGGAACAGGAAACTGAGCTGGGTTGTCCAGCTGTGGACTGGACCTGAAAGCACTGTGAGCTTATGAGAGGCAGAGGGATTGAGCCTCTCCCCAGGACTGACCCACTGACACAAACTCTTGTCAGTGCCTTTTTGGACAATGAGGCACAACTGAATATGGAAAAGCTTGGCTCACCTGCACACCTCATTTTCCTAAGCACAGCTTTTCAGCCCTATCCAGGCCAATCAAAAGGAAAGGACAGAGCCCAAATCAAGAACTCAGCACCCTGAAGATCACCCTAAAGGCCACTGTTCCTTGTCCCAGCACAGATGGGATCTGTGTACCTTCAT